>JANRMT010062796.1:20097499-20115860 GCA_026402145.1 Polypterus bichir lapradei
ACAGTAGAGTCTTGCTTATCCAACCTTCGCTTATCCAACATTCTGTATTAACTGACGTCCCACTGCAAAAAAAAAAAAAAAAGCATCAATCGGAAACAAGAACTGTAAGTTGCGAGCATGAGCGTGGTCTATTTTTAGTTGATAAGTTCATTTTTTCAGTTACATTTTTCTGTTGTTTTGTTGTAAAACATGATTACAGTGGATTATGCGGCCAGCCCTCTCTGGCGTGGGTGCATGCGTGTGTGTGCGTGTGTGTGTGCGCCTGTGTGTCTCGTGTGTGTGTGTGTGTGCATGCGCATTCTTGTGTGTGTATGTATGTGTGTGTGTGTGTTTCTTTCTCGCGCGCATGTGCGTGCGTGCGTCTGTCTGTGTCTCTCTCTCGCGCTCTCTCTCTGTTGCTGCACAGGGAGAGACTGAACATGTGCGGAAATCATTGGCGCACACAAATCGAAAGGGAAACTGGCTCGTTCGTATACCTAGTGTGTGGTCGTGAACAGATGCAAAAGTTTTGCGAACTTTTTGGTCATAACCTGATTTGTACGTGTCCAGAGACGTTCGTGAAGCGAGGTTCATAATGTGTAAAATTATACCACAGTTTGACGTTTAATAGGCTTTTTCTTAACCCCTCCCATTATCCGACATTTTTGCTTACCCGACGTTCTGCCGGCCCATTTATGTCGGATAAGCGAGACTCTACTGTGTGTGTGTATGTATGTATGTATATATGTACACACACACACACACACACCCACATAGATAGATAGATAGATAGACACACAAAGAGACAAGGGTGAGTAATGACATTGTAAATAAGTGTACTGTGCCATTGTGACATTCATATTATATTGTAATAATCATTACCTGCCTGTATTTTTCCATACACCTGTAAACCTACTTTTCCCACCTATATACACACACATACACACACATCTTTGCGCTCACAGACTTCCAATATTCCTGGCACTGTCTGACCGTGCCACACAGCATTTTGAAGTTGCACTTCAGCTGGCATTAACCATGTAGCACAATGGATTCTGCATAGCTGGCATGGCTTTTTTGTTTCCGTTTCATCTGTGCAGCGTTTCACACTGTTTGTTACATCAAAACGATGGAAACGCATTGTAAAAAGTGATAAATCTTGTATTATAATAATAATAATTATTTAATAGGGTGGTGTCAAGTATTTTCCGACTTGGGGAGTAGAAGGGGAGGGTCTTCCTGGCCACATGGCTACCTGAATATGTAATAAGGCAGCATAGCAAATTAGCAGCATGGTGCAATAGGATCTGTATTATACACTTAGCAGTGGTACTCATATTTTCATTATGGTCAAATAATGTGCACCTAAAAAGAAAATGCTGTGATTTTTTTGTTATTCGTTTATTTACTTAAACAAATGCATGGGGGGGGTTGCACATCTGGCTACTGTAGTAGATGAGCAGTGACATCATATATATGAGTAGCAGATCGGGCAGTGATGTAAAATGTGCAGAGGTTGGGTACACTTGCAGCAACTGTGCATTAAAGTTCTGAGGCTGGCTGCTACTGCTGCTCTGAGATGTTACGCTGGACATGCAATGAATCATGGAGCACTGCAGAAAAAAATGTTCATCTAAGTTGGCTGCATGGTGAAATATTCAGAGAATAAGCACACTGAGAACAAAGTATGCTGCAACAAACACTTTAGCAAATTTAGCCAATCAATATTACTGGTGATTAGAATTTCTTGGAATCTCTAATAAGAAGTTAACATCAACTCTGTTGTTAAGAAGGCTGAACAGAGAGTTAGTTTCCTAAGACAGTTAAAGAATTTTAAATTGACAAAGGCATTGCTAGTCCAGTTCCACATTACCATCATTGAGTTCATCCTTACTTTCCCCATAACTATTTGGTTTGGAACAGTCACTGTTAAGGACAAGGCTGGACTTCAAGGTATCATGTGGTCATCACAGAAAATATTGGTCTGTGACTTCTCTCCAATACCCATACAACTCAATGAAATGTGCAAACAAGAGCATTGCTGCCCCCTTCTGGGGGAAGTTACAGTGACTGTTAAGGCAAAACAAATTTAACTATCATTATTTTACAAAGGTCACTATATTATGTGCTTTTAAGTGATGTTGGTATTTAGCACTTGAACGATAATCTTACTTCTTATTTCATTCATTTTAAGCTTTCTGACAATAGTCTTTTGTGTATGTGTTTAATTTGTTAGCAAGCTTTCAAGTCAAACTCACTGTATATTACATAGATAATAAAATGACTCCATGCCACTTCTTAACACCACACTGGTAGGTGGTTTCTTATATTTAAATTAAAGGAATAGGAAGACTTTCAGTAATATGCTTTCTGTAACATAAAAACACCATCAGCCAAGAATAAACTAAAGATAATTCATAAGCAAAACAATTCAACTGTAAAAGTACCATTTGATTTTTGTTCATCCATCCATTATCCAACCCGCTATATCCTAACCATAGGGTCATTGGGGTATGCTGGAGCCAATCCCAGCCAACAAAGGGTGCAAGGCAGAAAACAAACCCCGGGCAGGGCGCCAGCCCACCGCAGGGCGCACGCACACACACACAGACAGACAGACAGACACACACACCAAACACACACTAAGGACAATTTAGATTCGCCAATACACCTAACCTGCATATCTTTGGACTGTGGGAGGAAACCAGATTTACCCGGAGGAAACCCACGCAGACACGGGGAGAACATGCAAACTCCACATGGATAAAAGACGCGTATCACTTACATTGTCAAGATAGTTAGCAAGTTGAACCATTTCCTCTCTCACCGCTGTCTGATTCTTGTTCTTGTAGTCATACTGTATAGAAGGAAGAAACAAAATAAAAACAGGCAACTGTCATAAATCAACCTAGACACATTTCACTACTTATATTATTTAAATCTAAGAGAAGTATAAGTAATTTTCATTTTATTGAGTATAACAAACCATAAACACTTCTAAATTTGGTCATCATTATGTTTCCTCGTCTGAAGAAACATATTTGGTTTTAATAGTCCAAGCAGATTACTAAATAAAATATTCAGTCAAGGAGGAGGAGGTTGTTGAGAGCATGCACTGATACAGCACGTACAGCTCAAAAGAAACAGTGTGAGCTTATAACAGCGGCTGGACTGGAGTGCCAATCCTGCCACCAACCCGCAGGATTTCTCTCCAAGTTGGCCAAGAATAGAACATAATCTTGGAGGCTACAGACTACTCCAATGTAAATGTCGTATCTATTGCATGTTACATTTAAATTACACATGATGGAACATACTGTCATGTTAGGTTTTCTCCTGAAAGCTTTAACTAAACAGCTAATTTATATGCTAACAATGAAATGACCCACCATAATTAAAATTACACCAGACATAGAAGGTATATGGCATAACACTAGACTGCACATCAATAAGTACGAGGTGTGGCAGAAAAGTAATGAGACTGATTTTTTATTTACCAAAGTTTTTATTTTTTTCAAACATCAATGTTATCCCCTTCAAAGTAGTTCCCTTGGGCAGCTACACACCGATGGAGACGTTGTTCCCGCTGTTGGTAACAGCGCTGGAAGTCTTCAACTGGTATGGTCTTCAGCATGTCCGTTACACTCTTTTGGATGTTTTCTAAAGTCCCGAAATGACGTCCTTTGAGGACATTTTTCAGTTTAGGAAAAAGTCACACGGACTGAGTTCAGGTGAATAAGGGGGCTGGGGAACCACAGGAATGCCTTTTGAGGTCAAAAATTCTGTTATGGAGAGGGCAGTGTGACATGGGGCGTTGTCATGATGGAGCATCCATTTGTCTGCAATGTCTGGTCTCACACGAATGACCCTTTTTCTGAGCCTTTCATTGTTCACTCAACATTCTTAATGTTAAACGACGGTCTGATCTCACAAGAGTGTTCACACGTTCGATGTTTTCATTGGTTTTCGAAATTGAAGGCCTCCCTGAACGGTGTTAATCTTCAACGTGTTTTCTGCCTTCCAAAAATGATTTGTGCCAAAGTGTTAACTTTTCAAACTTCACACTTGCCGATTCTCCAAGCTTAACACAAAATTTAATGGCACAACGTTGCTCCAAATTCCACTGTTCCATTTTGCGTGACACACAACCAAAAACACAACTTCGCTAATAGCAGTCACAAAAATCATGTAGTTAACGGAAGGAGTTGAAACTCGCACTGAGCTATGGGAGGGTACTGATACACATGCTCTATCAAGGACAACAGCGCAGCGTTGCCAGATCACTTGCAGTGTTGCCAGTCTCATTACTTTTCTGCCACACCTCGTATTATCTTGTGGGGCGCACTTAGTATATCACAGGCCATTACTGTGTACAGTAAAGTCTTGTTTCAAATGTTACTTTAAAGAAGCATCTTTTGCATGTATTACAGAAGTCTTTTGGATATGTCTATCAGCTTACCACACTTCTTTCTCTTCATTTCTTCCCACTTCTCTGTGGGGTTACTTGGATTTTGCAGTTTTGTTTCTGTCTGCTTTACAGAAATGTTCAAGAACAGTCAAGCTGTGAGCTGTGCACAAATGAGCTCACAGAAGGCCATTCCTGGACACTGGATGTTGAAAAAATGTTTTTTTAAGCCATTACCTGGTTGAGCTGGCTGAGTTTTTAGATCATAGTCATGTTAAAAGCTTTTTTTAAACTACAAAGGGCAGCAGGGTTTTGCACCATGAGATCTTTATATTTAGAAATACTTACTTTTCCCTTCATCCTGAACAAGGCCCTGTAACATAATGCTACTACCAATAACATGATTTTAGATGCAGTTTCCTTGGGGATCATTCAATCATCCACATCTTTTACAATTAAAGCCAAAAAGGTTCTACCTTGGTTCACAACAAACTATTTTCTAACATGGTTTTGAGGAAAGTGAATGTGTCTTCAGGCTAGTATTTTTTTTGAGGGTGGGTGGTTAGAGAAATGGCTTATGTCTGACCACACTCCATGTCACCGCTTAGACAATGCACAGAATGACCAGGTACTGGTGTCTCCTTGCATCATTATCAGTTCTAAAGGGGGCATCAACTGGTCTTGGAAATATTCTGGTGGTATCATATTTCTTCCACTTCATAGTGATGGACCCCACAGTAATAATATGTAAACACTGTTCCATCTCTAAAGCCTGCAGATTTTGGAGACCATGGTTATTTATGCAATAATAAACCAAGAAGCTTTTAGGAACTCCCATGGGAACAGCTGATTTTAGTAATAGCTGCTTTAATTAATGCTTGCAGAATGCAAACATCTTGGTGCATGATGTGGAATGTGACTAGTTAAATCTGCACACAGTTATAACCCATTTATGCAACGGGGCACTGAAAATTATGTATTTTTAATTGTTTGTCCTGAAAGTGGCTAATTTCTTTTTTAACTTAAACATTGTTAATTAAAATTTAAAAAAGGCCTGACACTACAGAAAGCTTTTAATTATATAAAATAAATAAGAATACTTACCCTGTCCTTATCCACAACAAGAAACAGCTCAACATAGTGTGTTTGTGGCAAGATGTCTCGTTTTTTCTAAACATCAAGACAAATGTTTACATGGCACAATTAGATAACATTTCTTCAAGAAAAAATAGTAAATGACAAATAAAATAAAAATCAGATACAACATTCAAAAGAGAATAAATAAGTAAGCTGATGATAGCCAGCCAACTTCTGAAATGTATCATAGCATGCAGCAGTTTTGTTGCTTTGAATGCAATCCAAAATGAGCTATGTCTATAATGAAAAAAATGAATGCATTTCTAAACACTTTTCTCAAATTTCTGTACTTGCTACACGAACCGAATTATTAAACCAGCATGAGAATTAAAAAACAACAAATTAGCATTAGCTGTATGTTCATTTGAGTTTTTATTACAAAGCTAGAGTTAATTTTATTTTATTTTTATGTTTTATTAATTTTATGAATCACATTATAATGAATGAGACACAGAACAATCAAAGGTTCAATCAATACTACCCCCCATAAATTTATTCTGTATAGAAAATCTAATTAATGTCAGCTCCTTTACACTACCCAAAAAACTGAACGGAACTACTGTACATAAATTAGTTCTTTAATCAATCTTTCTTTGAATACTTACAAAAAACAGATATTTTTATATTTTATTAAAAGATAAATTTAACATTTTTCAAGTTGAAGTTATTTCTTCAAAATCTTTGAAGTGAAGTATATTTTATAGCTTTAAATAAATAACTAGCTCTCTCTTGCTCTTTAAAACAGAGCTACAGGGTTCCACTGTCCCAATGTGATGAAAAGCCTTATCAAATATGTCAATTTTTCCAGCCAAAAATGTTGCTGAGTATTGATCCACGTCTTGAGATTACACACAAATTACAAAATAGTGTATTCATGTTGTTTTAAGAAGGTAAAAAAGCAAAAAAAAAACAAAAACTTGCTGTTCTGTAAACAACTAGACAATAAGAACTGGAAAAACGTATATTTTTTGACTATATGGAATCTTTTTTCTTTATTTCACAGCCACTGCCTGCTGCTGCTGGGATGAGAATGCAGGCGTGTACTTCAGTGCAAGAGAGCAGGCACGTAGCTAAGGAGGTTTGTGCCGGTACACTGAACCTACATTTGTTCTGTTTCAAGGGCGGAGTATTTATAGTAAAAGGATGTGTAATAAAACCCAAAACCTGTACCCCCGCCTTCAATATACTTCTAACAGCGTGATCAAAATGCTGCCGGGCATCTTACCCACTTAATTAACCTTCCAACCCGCTTGATTAAGAAATCACATAAAACTTCTTTAGCAATGAAAGGAGTCCCAAGCAGCCTACAAAAACGGAACGCACCGGAAATTATTTGTTTCTTCTTCAAGCGCTGCACATACTGTACCATGTAATCAAGTGACAAAAACTGAAAAGATGTTATAGCCACCCATCCATCGTCCTAACTTTCTTATTCAGGGCAGACTCATGGTACAGCTGGAGCCTATCCCAGGAGTCACTGGACAGACTCAAAGCAGTAACAATACCTGGACACGGTGCCAGTCCATTTCGGGGCAAATGTTCACACATGCTATATGGCCACTTTGTAGCAATGCCAATCCACCTAACATGCATATGCTTGGACTGTGGGGGGAAACCAGATAATTATTATTATTGCTTTCCTCAATATCTTCCATCCATGAATTTCTCCATATACTTTTCTTTGCTATAGGCAAAATAATAATAATAATATTTATTATTATAATAATTAAAATAATCTATCCATCTTCCTAACCTGCTTATCCAGGGCATGGTCATGGCACATCTGTAGCCTATCCCAGCAAGCATCAGACATAGTGCAGGAACACCACCAGAACGGGGTGCCAGTCATTGCAGGGCTAACACACATGCACACGCACCCTCTACAGAGACAATTTAGCAGTACCAGTTCACTTAAACAAAGGCAGAGTGAGCAGTCATTCCTGCCTCACACCCAGTGTTTACAGAATAACTGACATTAGTGTCAGTGAATTAACTTACCCAAAAACATTATGATCAGTTTTTTTATTACCATATGGTCACCAAAAGCAACATTACAAAAATATAATAATAACTGGTTTGTGGCAATTTACTCTCGCATTGTCTTTTTCATTTTCTAAGTTGTGGACACAAAAGGCAGGTCACTGAAAAGGAGGTTTTACTCTTTCCTAAGGCTTTTATTTAAAATACAATTTAACATTATCAGTTCAGTTCAGAGTTATTGCTATGTGTACTATGACACTCATAAGCTCTGTTTTCACCACTCTCCCACTCAATATGTATCACGTTCCGCAGTGTAAAACAACAACACAGAATGTAATGGGTGCTAAGGGGTTCGCCATTGGGTTGTCAAAACTCCACTCATGACAGCCGCTGCAAGCAGACAAGCAAGAAACGTTCCCTTACCTTAAGAAAACAGGACCAAGAATCTGTGATAAAAAAAATTATTTCTAATTTCTTTATGTTATCACAATGATTTCTCATAAATGCAGAAGGCATATATTCTTAAACAGAAACCTTTACCACTTCAAAGTGGACATATATGGTAAGCTTTAAGGCTTTTTCTTTCACCTTTGGACCCCAGTACACTACAGCCCCATTGTAAACTGCAAGAACAGACAAGGTACTTTTTCAAACTATAAAAAAAAGGATTCACTTTAGAACACATCTTCAAATGGCAAATTAATATATGCCTTGATTGTGAAGAAATAACCTCAGCTTGAAAATTTTAAACTTATCCTTTATATTTTCAGCAGTGTGCCAACAGAAACTGTTTGCAAAGAACTACGGATTTTTGCTCTGCTGTTCAACATTAGCTTTTTCAAGGTGCTAATGTACAATGGAACAAACAATTGTGCCTCTTTGTACTTTTGGTAATTTTACATTTGACACCGCTGGTTGTCTCTTTTGCATATGTTACTGTGCAAATATTTACAGTGGTGTGAAAAACTATTTGCCCCCTTCCTGATTTCTTATTCTTTTGCATGTTTGTCACACAAAATGTTTCTGATCATCAAACACATGTAACCATTAGTCAAATATGACACAAGTAAACACAAAATGCAGTTTTTAAATGATGTTTTTTATTATTTAGGGAGAAAAAAAATCCAAACCTACATGGCCCTGTGTGAAAAAGTAATTGCCCCCTGAACCTAATAACTGGTTGGGCCACCCTTAGCAGCAATAACTGCAATCAAGCGTTTGCGATAACTTGCAATGAGTCTTTTACAGCGCTCTGGAGGAATTTTGGCCCACTCATCTTTGCAGAATTGTTGTAATTCAGCTTTATTTGAGGGTTTTCTAGCATGAACCGCCTTTTTAAGGTCATGCCATAGCATCTCAATTGGATTCAGGTCAGGACTTTGACTAGGCCACTCCAAAGTCTTCATTTTGTTTTTCTTCAGCCATTCAGAGGTGGATTTGCTGGTGTGTTTTGGGTCATTGTCCTGTTGCAGCACCCAAGATCGCTTCAGCTTGAGTTGACGAACAGATGGCCGGACATTCTCCTTCAGGATTTTTTGGTAGACAGTAGAATTCATGGTTCCATCTATCACAGCAAGCCTTCCAGGTCCTGAAGCAGCAAAACAACCCCAGACCATCACACTACCACCACCATATTTTACTGTTGGTATGATGTTCTTTTTCTGAAATGCTGTGTTCCTTTTATGCCAGATGTAATGGGACATTTGCCTTCCAAAAAGTTCAACTTTTGTCTCATCAGTCCACAAGGTATTTTCCCAAAAGTCTTGGCAATCATTGAGATGTTTCTTAGCAAAATTGAGACAAGCCCTAATGTTCTTTTTGCTTAACAGTGGTTTGCGTCTTGGAAATCTGCCATGCAGGCCGTTTTTGCCCAGTCTCTTTCTTATGGTGGAATCGTGAACACTGACCTTAATTGAGGCAAGTGAGGCCTGCAGTTCTTTAGACGTTGTCCTGGGGTCTTTTGTGACCTCTCGGATGAGTCATCTCTGCGCTCTTGGGGTAATTTTGGTCGGCCGGCCACTCCTGGGAAGGTTCACCACTGTTCCATGTTTTTGCCATTTGTGGATAATGGCTCTCACTGTGGTTCGCTGGAGTCCCAAAGCTTTAGAAATGGCTTTATAACCTTTACCAGACTGATAGATCTCAATTACTTCTGTTCTCATTTGTTCCTGAATTTCTTTGGATCTTGGCATGATGTCTAGCTTTTGAGGTGCTTTTGGTCTACTTCTCTGTGTCAGGCAGCTCCTATTTAAGTGATTTCTTGATTGAATCAGGTGTGGCAGTAATCAGGCCTGGGGGTGGCTACGGAAATTGAACTCAGGTGTGATACACCACAGTTAGGTTATTTTTTTAACAAGGGGGCAATTACTTTTTCACAAAGGGCCATGTAGGTTTGGATTTTTTTTTCTCCCTAAATAATAAAAACCATCATTTAAAAACTGCATTTTGTGTTTACTTGTGTTATATTTGACTAATGGTTACATGTGTTTGATGATCAGAAACATTTTGTGTGACAAACATGCAAAAGAATAAGAAATCAGGAAGGGGGCAAATAGTTTTTCACACCACTGTATATATCTAGGAAAAATCATAGATTTTAGGCTGATTTTTGATCTCAATACAGAACAAATCTGCAAGAAAGCACACAAATTTTAAGGAAACTCCATTGATTTAAAGTAAACAATACTACAATGACACCTTTCTTTTTTATTAGTCTGATATACTGTCAATACATACATCTATATTTAGTTAGGAAATCTTAACATTAAGAACTGTCTAATCTAGATTGTCAGAATACAGTACATTACAAAATTTTTGGTTTGCAGAAGCCCTCTGTTAGAAAAATACTCTGTATATAAAGAATATTCTAGAGTCATCATTACAAAAGAAATTTAAAATGAACATCCTTATATCATACACCCAGCCAATGGAGCCATGCCAAACGAACAGTTCCCATTACCAGATTTACATGATATATTTAAGTATATTTTAATTTTCACCAATCAGTAAACAGATAAATGGTATTCTATAATAACATCCCTAATTCCATTAAGAAATATTTTAAAGTCCCAAATTAGTTAAATATATTAAACGTCTTTAACACACTTATCTATAAAGAGAAGCATTTTATTTATAAATTCTTAAAAGCTAAATTATATTTACTGAAATTATTTCTCCATTTCCTTGGTTACTGTTTAGAGGTACAGGACATCTTAGTTGTGTTTTTCTGTTACACCTCCCTTACTAAGTTGTATTACAAAAAAGTTCAAAAGAAGACTCAGTACTGCCAGGCAGTTGCCATCTCTGCTTCTAAACGTTGTTTTGCTACCACCAGTCTACAAATTTCAGTTCTCAAGCAATACATTTAAAAACTGTTTTATTGCCAAAACTATAAGCATGTTAAATTCTAATAGCTGCAGGGATTCTGCTGAATTCTGAATTATTACTTGTATTGTTAAGAGTTCATTGCTTTTATTTGTAGAAATCCCTACAGATATGTGAACTCATTATAACAATGGATGTCAGAAGTTGTCTCTTGGCTTATATTAATGTTACCTGTATAACAATCTCCTCTGCTTTGAACTTTCCTACTGAAACCAAAATTACCTACTGGGGTATTAAAAGTCTGCCTAACATAGTACTAACCTGGTACCGCAGCACAGATATCTGGCTCCAGTATTTTAAGGTCACTTACATATTCAAAAAGGTGATGGCACGCTTCACCCTGGGGTAATTTCATCATGTTTTCTCATTTTATTTAAAACACATATGAATGAACATAAGTAGCTCCAAGTCATGTCAACCCAATAAATCTGAACTCAAAGATCACAATTTTCCAAGCATTTCCCTTCTAACTTGTTTTGTGCTTCATTCTGCTGAGTCATGAAATAAGAACACCTTAAACATGCAATCATTTTCATGCTCATTACAAACAGGTGCTTGATGTCACACCTAGGCTTAGTTCACTCATGCTCATATTTATGTAGTATTTACATAAGTGTATAACACCATATTAATCTAAATGTTCAGTTACAAATTCCTGAATATACTTGCCATAACCCAAGACCACCTGTAATGTTTTCATTATGTGTGAAATGTATTAATTTTGTAGATCTTCAGTGTTCATGGTGCCTGAGAGTTACAGTGTTGTTTTGCATTCTTCTAAGCACTTTACTTTCTGAGAAATGTGTCATTGTTTCAATATTTCACCTTGTACAATTTATTTCAGTCCGTAAAAAAACCCACACATCATGCACAAACTATTCTGTTACATATTAAACATCAGGGAGTGTGATGTAGTAACAAAACACTGAACCTTAAAACCACAAGTTTCCTGGTTCGATCTCCTCCCCAACTTACTGTGTGATGGAAGTTACTTAACCAGCTTTAATAAAGACATCAGCCTATAATAATAAGCACATCTCTTATTTATACCTAACTGCCTGAAAAATATGGAAGCATTTATTAAACAAAACACCTTAACGAGGAATGGATTCTGTAGTGGAAGACACAGGGATTGCTTGCTCTTACAACACTAGTTTACAGTTCTGGCACATACAACACAGTGTGTGTAATGCAGTTATATAAAATGGAATATTAAGACAAACCTCCTCTACCCTGATACAGTCTGGTTATACCCCATAGCATATTGCTATTTGAAAAATTATGAAAAAACATTTGTTTACTTCATTGACTGCTGACTCATATGCTTGTATTCATACCTGGATTATTTGGTTTATTACAGAAGGTACCCTAAATGCATCTTTTGAGTTAATGTGTGCCAACTGTGTAGTTGTTTTTGTAATTAAAATATTATATACAAGTAGAATAATACACATAAAATATTTGTTATTATTTATGCAGAAAAGTGATGGTGCCTTATGAATACACTTTCTCTGTTCATGATTCAGAGCTAAAATAGAATCTTCCTTCTTGACATTGGTCAATTTCAGTGATTAATGTCCTCAGACCTCAGATTACAATAGGTGTTCAAATTAATCCAAAGATTCTTAAGCTTTACAAGTCGCAATATAAGCAAAAGTAAATATTTTGAACCAATTTTGACAAAACCAAATTTATATTTTCTGCTATGTACAGCATATCTATCAAACTCAATTTGTGCCATACCTTTCCAATGTTAAACACTTTCAGAGAACAAGGGAAAACAGAACATTGTTTGCATTGACATTTAATCACCACAATAAAATTTAAACAGTTGTATCATCATCTCAAAACGATCCAGTAAAGTTTTGCCTAATTCTGAAGATGTTTGTGCATCAATCTGATTCTATTTGACCAAAACTGGAAATTTATTACACAGCTTTTAGACAGATCTAATTTAGAATTTGAATAAAAGTATACATACTCTCAATAAGTCAGTCTTGACTGGATGGTCAATGTTTCCTAATGTTTCTGTTTTGTGGCCAGCATGAGATGTTCCACATGTAAAAGACTCAGACCTCACATTTTCAAGGCGATAAATAAGGTGTTTAAAGGCCACAGATAAATCCAAAGGTTCAATACCATAAGTGGTTTTCACAGTGCTCAGAATTCCTCTGGAAAAAAAGAAAATCTCTGTAATCCATCATGCCATTCAAAATCCTGAACAGGGATTAACCATAAAGCCCTCTTCAGCTTGTTGCCATAATTTGATCAAATATAACCAACAATATAAAAGCAGCCCAGTTCTAGACAGCCTTAGTGGATGGTTTGATGACTGAAGACAAAGATAGCTCCATACATAACAGTTTAGAAAATATAGATAACCATTTATCAAATGTCAGGAGATTAAAAGCATGAAGCAAGTAAAAATCTGGCAGCAGGACTGCTGAAAGAGAAAAAGGCTACACTGCTGTGAAGTAAGATACAAGGAAGACAGATCTAGCAGGATGAGTCTCTGAAGTAGGAGCAGAATATAAACAGAGAAGAAAAGACGACAGAGTGTAAGATACACAAGTTCACAAGGACATAAAAGGGAGACAGAGCCAAAAGATGAAGAGGAAAGTTCCAGGGGCATCCAGGGGAGAGAAGTCACATCATGGCTTGGGTTCCAGACACAACAAATGCAGCTTACAGAGACTGGGTAAAATGTATGAAGTAATTTTAATTCAGCATATTTCCTTTTCCTCTTACAGTTTTAGTCACACTAAAAACAGTTTTTTTTCAGTGCTTTGATATCAAAGATAACAAAAGATAACAAAATCCAGCATAGGTTTTGCTATTCAGTAAATGAAAGAATTGGGTAAAAACCTGAAATATTTTTGCAAAGCACTATATAAAAAAGCTCCATAAAATGATGATTCCAAGTGTGGTGAATTTTAAATTCTGCCCTTGGAATGAATACAGCATTGATCTCAGTTCTGACATTACCAATCTGCAGCTCATGTTCCCTATTCACCACAAGGAGGTGTGCTATTTCCAAAAAGGAGCTCAAGCTTTAGACAGCCCTCGCCATGGAGCATCATGTAATCTTGCACTACTGTTGACACAAAAAAACAAATTAAGTAACAATTGCAGGAGGGACCCATCAGAACATCTACTGTAAAAAATATTTTAACTAGAGGGTATATATAAGCTAAATAATACTCATTCCTATGTTCCTTTTATCTCGGTTTTACAAAGAGGTAATTGTTTATGAGAAAGCAAGGATATAGTTTGAAATTTCTTTTTCTCTTCTAAGTCCGAATGGCACATTCCCTTTCCCCTCAGAACGGATTTGTTTCCTCTCCATTTTTAATTATTGTATCATTATAACAGTCAAGGTTAAATGAACTCCAAGGGGACATGATGTGTGCTTAATGTTTTATTATCTGGTTTAAAGTCGTCATGTGAACTCCAGTGGAACTATGCCAGAAATTAGAGGAGGAAAACTACTGGGGGAAAAAAAAACTGGAAAACTCTGAAAAACTGTCCTAAGCTTAAGGTCAGCCAGCAGAAATACTACATCAATATAAAACTGCACAGTTAGTAACCAGCTCCAGATGCACTTTAGTGTTTTGCTCTGCACTGACAAGAAGCGAAAGATGATTGTCTGTGTACAATAAAGTCATAACTGACTTCAATAAGGAAGCCTTGAGTATCTAGTGTTGGATTTGAGCAACTGAAAACCAAAGTTTACTCAATCAAGCTTATACTAGGGGGGGTTCTCGTATAGCACATTTAAGACTTTAAAAGCAAAAATCAGCAAACAGAACATATAACCAATGAGTTTGACAAAAAATATGTCCCTGTTTCTGTGTTAGTGTCTCAGATTTACATGTAAATAAAGGACTATTTACAAAGAACTGCATTTTCCAAGGATGTGCAGATCCCTTCATAAAAGCTTGTAGTACAGGTTGCTGTGCAACAAACAATAGTTGGTCATGGTCAGTCAGAAGACCAGCAACTGCTGGTAGCCAACACTTAGATAACAAGAAAAAGAAGAGCTGGGAAAGAGTACATAGTACTCATTACTGTTAAGTAGCCTATGGCTGAAATAACTGTTCATCAGTTGCCCGATTCATAAAAAACAAAGATGAATGAGTAGCACTCAACTGAATGGCACCATAAACTTGGCAATTTATGGCAGTGGTCAGTGCAGTCAAGTTACATCTGTTTCTTTTCAAACCAGCTAATAGAGATGCTTGCATAATTACTTTTAAATACTCACTGGATCACCAACTTAAAAATAAAAATTACTCTTTTGTTTTTTTTGGTTATGCTTTATGGTTCTTTCAGATCTGCTCGCCATGGATCTATGGGCATAACATGTTGCCAGGCACACACTGGCATTTTGTTTTATGGTTTGTTGTTTTTGAAATGTAATGTTATTAAACAGTAAATAAAAAGCAGAAAAAAAAAGAGCACCGGTAACATTACATTTTCAGGTAAGCTACCATACTCTTCAGCTTGCTTGTTAAACACTCAGATTATGTTCAGCAACACTTCCATACATTTAATGGTTCAAAAGAAAACCAAACTACAATGATCCCTGCTGCACTGGGCCCTTTATGGTGTGGATGAGCAATACAAACATGTAAAAACAGTGCAAATCCAGATGTAAGAGTTAACATACTAAAACACAGATTACAGCAGAATACATTCCACTTACCAGATATTTTCTTAAGACATGAACTTTACTTCAGTTACAACAATAGCATGTAGACACTTCTTCTTACCTTAGACCAGAACAAATACTGAATGCTGCTGCAGATCCAGGAATACCTTCAACAAATCCTTGGTAATAGCAATGCTTCTGTGAAAAAGAAAACACACATAGTCAAGGTAGACAACTTGTTCAATGAATAGCCTCTCTTCAAAGATTTTTTATTCAGTAAAATGTAAGAGATAATAAACAAAAAGATAATCACTTTCAACAAAATGCATACTGCTTTTTCAAGTCATTATACGTAATTACAAGAAATTATGATCAATGCTCAATATTTGGGCAGGTAGAATTAGTATTTAATTAACTGATTGGTAAGGGAGATAATAACATATACAAATAGAGTCAGGAAGTTGCTGATTAAAGTATTAAAGAAGTTCAGAGCTAGGGAGACTAGCTTGATAAATTTATAAAATTTTCCTTTCTAAGACTATTACAAACATTTGGACTGATTCTGAAATAATCAAGATCTTTTACTTTCAAACCAAATAGGGAAATTATTGAGCAAGGCTACCACCAAATGCATTCATACACCACCCTCTTCATAGTCACTGTTTTTCAGCAGATCATGGGGCAGTGTATTACTATGCCAGTGCAGCAGTGTTTAGGATGGAGTGCTGGCCAAACCTGGGATGAGATTTTCATGTGTGACATCTATCAGCCTTTTGCCCTGGCATGTGTTCACTCTCAGATGGTTAAGAAGTGAACGCCCTGGGTTATACAGTATGTGTAACAATAGCTTTACAGAATTATTTTTTCAGCTTGAGATTTTATTTTTAATTTGATTATGTTAGACAGTAGTGTTCATTAACTCCTGAAAGTTTGAAAGTACCCTTTATCTGCTTAATAATAATCTTAATAATCTGCTGAATGGCACCAAATACAGTAGAAAGGGCCTCCTAACACTGCTGCCTGTGAAATTCAGAGGTCCAAGAAAGACAAGCTAACGTTAGGTCTGCCAATCAGGAGTCTTTTATTCCTTTAACCTAAGTATATAATTCAGACCTTTCACACATGGTTTACAATTGTTTTATTAGTCTATAGAATAAGCTGGGGGAAAAAAAAAACACATTCATTAACAGAAAGGGAATGGGATACAGCCATGACAATCATAAGCTACTTCTGGAGAACCCTAGCAGAAAATTTACCAGACACTGGTTAGGAAACAAGATTAGCACAAATACGTCATTTTCTTTGTTCTTACAATGCATATAAAATTTCAAAACTGGTGAAGATTAATAAGCCTTTACTATATCTTTCCCCTCCAATCAATTTTTCATCCACTTATTTCCTTTGTGAATCAAGAGATGATTAAGCTCAGACAAACTCTCTTTCCGCTGCAATAGGCTGAGTTATCTTCATTGCCAAAAACCTTCAAGCTAAGCATTCTGTACTCAAATGCAATTTCCTGCTAAAAGAATACAGCCATGTACTGCAGAACTCAACACACAAATAACCTTATAATTAGATATGTTTAAAAAAGAAATCTTATAAACTAAAGAAAAGCGCCCCTTTCTGTTGTTAATTTGCTGTACTTCTTTATACAATGAGGTTAAAAATTAGTAACATTACATTAGTGTGTCTGGAAATATATTGTAAATCTAACACTCATTTGAGAACATTCCTTATTAAAACAAAAGAATGATAAACTGCAATTAGCACAAGGACTAGGAGACAGGGAATCAGAAAAAGATGCTGTAAATCCAAAATCAAATGGCAGAAAGCTTAGGCTGCTGAAGGAATCATGTAAAATTAAAATGGAATGGTCCACAAAGTACTTCTACTGTATGTAAGTTTCATTTTAGTGATAATGCAAGATATCACTCAGTGGAAGATTTTAAAATAAAACACAATGGACTGTGCTGCATATAAGGTATAATCAAGTACATTAACTTATATTTATTATGTGCACAAGTAAACAAAATAAAATGAGCAGAAAATTGAAAAAAGTGAACATCATCAACAAAATTTGAGTTTAAATCTAAACACGCTGGATCAAATAAAGTAAACAAGCTGTACAGATAAACAAATTGATACAGGGGTGGCTTAAAGCCTCCGTATATGCCAAATTTTAAACATCTAGATGTGTGCATGTTTGCTTTTGTTTGTGTGTTCATTTTATTTCTTTATTATCCAGAATGTGCTCTGGTATAGAAAACAAGCTGTCGGCTATCTTCACTTACAAATTTCTGAGTGTGTGAGTGCATGTGCATGCATTTGCATGTGCCTCCATGTGTACGTACATGTGTATTTATATAAACTATATATTGTGAAGGACAACCCGGTCAACACATGCAGGATGCTAGATGGAGACTTCCCTGCAGCTCAGAGGT
The DNA here is from genome assembly GCA_026402145.1 of Polypterus bichir lapradei. Classification (NCBI taxonomy): domain Eukaryota; kingdom Metazoa; phylum Chordata; class Cladistia; order Polypteriformes; family Polypteridae; genus Polypterus; species Polypterus bichir. The sequence goes on from JANRMT010062796.1 coordinate 20,115,477, forward strand.
GCCCCTGATTCCCAGATGGCATCAGGGGAGATGGAGTTTGGCTTCACAGCCCTGCTGTGTGCGGCTGCAGGGAGACGCAGAAATTTTTATTTCTCATATAGCCCGGAGGTACTCCCTAATCACGGGAACAGAAGAACAGAAGTACTTCCGGGCTGATGAAAAATACAAGTCTCCATCTGACCCGGAAATGCTAATGAATCACATGGACAGGAGTACAAGAGCATCTCCGGGTCAAGCACTATATAAAGGGCTATGAGAGACCCAGCAAGCGAGCCAGAGTTGGGAGGGAGTGTGACGGAGCTGCTGGGAGGAGAATTGGAGTATTGTGATTATTGAGAATTGTGGTGTTTGGTGCACTTTATTTAAGAAAAGTTGAAAAAGGTC
>JANRMT010062796.1:20120860-20139146 GCA_026402145.1 Polypterus bichir lapradei
ATATCTTGGCTGTGTGCTTAGGGTCGTTGTCCTGCTGAAAGATGAACCGTCACCCCAGTCTGAGGTCAAGAGCACTCTGGAGCAGGTTTTCATCCAGGATGTCTCTGTGCATTGCTGCAGTCATCTTTCCTTTTATCCTGACTAGTCTCCCAGTTCCTGCCACTGAAAAACATCCCCACAGCATGATGCTGCCACCACCATGCTTCACTGTAGGGATTGTATTGGCCTGGTGATGAGCGGTGCCTGGTTTCCTCCAAACGTGATGCCTGGCATTCACACCAGAGAGTTCAATCTTTGTCTCATCAGACCAGAGAATTTTGTTTCTCATGGTCTGAGAGTCCTTCAGGTGCCTTTTGGCAAACTCCAGGCGGGCTGCCATGTGCCTTTTACTAAGGAGTGGCTTCCGTCTGGCCACTCTACCATACAGGCCTGATTGGTGGATTGCTGCAGAGATGGTTGTCCTTCTGGAAGGTTCTCCTCTCTCCACAGAGGACCTCTGGAGCTCTGAAGTGACCATCAGGTTCTTGGTCACCTCCCTGACTAAGGCCCTTCTCCCCCGATCGCTCAGTTTAGATGGCCGGCCAGCTCTAGGAAGAGTCCTTGTGGTTTCGAACTTCTTCCACTTACGGATGATGGAGGCCACTGTGCTCATTGGGACCTTCAAAGCAGCAGACATTTTTCTGTAACCTTCCCCAGATTTGTGCCTCGAGACAATCCTGTCTCGGAGGTCTACAGACAATTCCTTTGACTTCATGCTTGGTTTGTGCTCTGACATGAACTGTCAACTGTGGGACCTTATATAGACAGGTGTGTGCCTTTCCAAATCATGTCCAATCAACTGAATTTACCACAGGTGGACTCCAATTAAGCTGCAGAAACATCTCCAGGATGATCAGGGGAAACAGGATGCACCTGAGCTCAATTTTGAGCTTCATGGAAAAGGCTGTGAATACTTATGTACATGTGCTTTCTCAATTTTTTTATTTTTAATAAATTTGCAAAAATCTCAAGCAAACTTTTTTCACGTTGTCATTATGGTGTGTTGAGTGTAGAATTCTGAGGAAAAAATGAATTTAATCCATTTTGGAATAAGGCTGTAACATAACAAATTGTGGAAAAAGTGATGCGCTGTGAATACTTTCCGAATGCACAGTAAATATTCTTCTGTGGAAATCTGCAATTGTACCTTAAATATTTCCATCAAAATGGGAAGTTCTATTGTTACTGTACTGAAATACACTAAAAGTAATTGCCAAAGCAGAGTAAACACTGGGAACAAGTTACAAGAGAAGGTTTCGCCTAGGGTTTGGCAGTTTACAATACAGTTAATTATTAAAGTATTTTATATAAATATGAAGCAAGGTTTTCTTAGCTTGGAGGAAGTGCGGCATATTTCCTTGGACATTTTGTATGGATAATCGACATGCAAATAACATCTAAAGACCAGCTAATGCAATTGTTTTTTCTTGAAAACAGCATGCTACTGTAGTTGAAAGCACTTGCTTACTGTACGTTCCTTGGACCTATAAAATACTGACAAGATCGTTTAAAAAATTATGGCTTTACAAGAACATTGATTAAACCTTCAGTGCTTCTTACTTGTTAAAATTTAATAACAGTGGCCTTGCACAATCTCAAGTTACTGCTTTAACTTACAATGGTCACATTTACTAGACGTTTATTCTATACAAATAAAAACTATTTTGTAAGATTCATAACTTATTACTTCTTAAGCAGTGAAAGCATGATAATGTTCACAATAGAGCGGACATGCAACTGAAAAGGATGAACTGGAAAAGATGCACATTGGTTGGATGGGATGAAGTGGGAGTGTAAGGAGATTCAACACCTTTTTATCTTTTTGCAGAAAAATATGTACCACTGTGGTCCTTATCATTGTGTCATGGCTGGATATTGTCCGCATACAACTTCACACACCTACAGCTGCCTTTTACCCTTGAGGCAATGCCCTACAACAAAGTTCAAAGTTAAGCAACAACATACAACTCCAATCTGACAGACAACAGAAAACGTAATTCTGCTGTATAGCACCTCTTCTTTGTAGAAAACAACTAGAAAATACATATTTTCCATGCATAGCACATTTTAAAAGGTTTGTTCTATGTATCAGGTTTATTTTAGATTGAGTGTGTATTCTTAGTTGTGCTTAAAGCATTAAATATTTAGTCTTAGTTTTGGTTTCATCAGCAAGCTCTTTTAAGGGCTTCAGCAACTTTTTAGAAAAAACTAAATATACAAGTAAAAACCAGATGTTAAAAATAATGTGACAATTACAGCTGCAAGTGTCACTAAATCTGGTGGCTGCTGCTGCAGGAAAACCTGTAATAAACTTTAATTTATGGCCAAAGTAAAAGTTTACTCTGAACAAACCATCTACTACATTTATCTACGCAAAACAAAAGCAACTTAAATCTCCAGATAACCAAAGTGCAACCAAACTCAGTTTAAACCATACCCACTGCAACACACAGTATGTTTTTTGCTACATTAACAATTGTGATGGCTCTCCTCTATCATGTGCTGGCCACACAATAAAACAATTTAAAGCCAGAGTAAAGTGAGCATTGAAAAAATACCAATCACACAATACCGTGATTTCAGTTGTGAGACTACATACTTGGAAAGAAATTATACTCAGATTTATAAAATGAAGTCTGGTGATTAGTAAGTTATGAACTTACCTGCATATCTGGTTGATGGGATATCAATGTTCCATTTTTTGCGTAGGTGAATATCGTAAAATCTCTTGAAAGAAGTTCTCTGTAAAACAATAAAAAAACAACATGTTTCAGCTTGAAATATATACAATGTGAAACACACAGGTCTTCTTAACCAATACACACATATGATTTTTAAACATGGGCAGCACGGTGGCACAGTGGGTAGCGCGGAGTTTGCATGTTCTCCCCGTGTCTGCGTGGGTTTCCTCCGGGTACTCCGGTTTCCTCCCACAGTCCAAACACATGCAGGTTAGGTGCATTGGCGATCCTAAATTGTCCCTAGTGTGTGCTTGGTGTGTGTATGTGTGTGTTCTGCGTTGGGCACTAGGGGACCACTAGGGGGTCTTTTTTTGAAAATATACAAGGTGATTCTTTGTTTTTATTTCATACACATGTGCTTAGGTTGATGCTGTAACACTGATTTAAAAAATGCAATGGAATAATAATTAACAGAGTAGAGTTGCCAGATGTAATGTTAAATAATAAGAAAAATTCATAAATGTGATTCAGTCAGTCATTTTCCAACCCGCTATATCCCAACACAGGGTCACAGGGGTCTGCTGGAGCCAATCCCAGCCAGCACAGGGCGCAAGGCAGGAACAAACCCTGGGCAGGGCGCCAGCCCACCGTAGGGCACAGACACACACATACACTAGGGACAATTTAGGATCTCCAATGCACCTAACCTGCATATCTTTAGACTGTGGGAGGAAATCGGAGCACCCGCAGGAAACCCACGCAGACACGGGGAGAACATGCAAACTCCACGTAGGGTGGACCCGGGACGCGAACCCAGGTCTCCTTACTGCTAGGCAGCAGCGCTACCATTGCGCCACCCCAATGTGATTCACAAAATTAAAAAAAATACATTTTAAACAAAGAACTTTAAAGTGACCAATTTTTAAAATAATGATGAAGAAATGCTTTCGTACTATTTTCTGAACTAGAATTTTTGAATTGTTTATATATTTGTTACAAGAAATTTTGCTAATAGAAGTACTACTGCATATGTATATGTAAACAAGAATACCAGTACAAACGTTATTGACATGACATTTGGTTCATCTCCACCATACCTTAATTAGTCTTGACAGAAAGAAGCGTTCTACAGTACAATACCCCAGCATAAAAACACATAGTAAACATGTTCTTTTGTTAAAAATACTGATTAGGAATCAGTAATTTCTAAAATGTGTTTAATTCAAATACATAAAAGAGGACACTAAATGTAGATATCTCAGGAGCTCTTGGACCATGCATTAAAAGTCTGCCTGCTTTCTCAGTGCTTACTGATTCATTATATTAGTGAAGGTGAAAAGATGGTAGTATCTGAAATGAAGTCTCTTAAAATCTTAAGCTTGATTATAAACATTAATTCAAAGAAAAAATATAGAATTTTATATTTTAGTGTTCTTTAATTTGTGAAAATATCTTTAAGTCAGCATGTTTTGTTTAATATTAAAGCTACACACCTAGTTGGCAAATAAACAGTATATAATTTCATAGGAAATCTCTATAAATCATGAACATACAGTGAATAGTACTAAGGATCTTCTATTTATTTTCTAAGAAATCCATGCCTTTAAGCTATTATACTAAAAAAAATTACCAAATATCAAGTTATATGATCTGATCCATTTTGATATCTTCACTAGGTTTGTTTTGTTTTAGTGATTTACATTTTAAGTTATCATATTTTCTTTTCTATTTCTAAACACTAGGTTTTTTCAAATGATGCTTTTGAAGCAGGTTATCACTAAGGAAAAAAAGTATTTTACAGAGATAAGGATCTAAATTAACGTATCTGTTTAAAGAATCTGTCATTGTAGTCCTCATTTTTCAAACTTTTTAAATTAAGCATTATGATGGACGCCTTCCAGGTCCTGCCTCACACGAGATGCTGCCAGAATGGATTCCAGCCCCTCAAGACAATAAAACTGGATTACACAAGTTTAACAACATTATGATGGTGTTACCACATTTTACTTGAAAGCCATCTGACTATTTCCAAGTTACTTTTAAACTAAATCAGAGCTTTCAATGAAATGTTACACCATTTTTTGGTTGTGTAATGAGACCTATCAATTTTACCATATTTTTATTAAGATATTTTAATGCTAACATCCATCAATAGGAGACACAGCAGCATTTTGTTCCACCCATGCATGATATTGACTCTAAATTATGGTAGCTATACAAACTTAATTAGTCCGGTTTATCCTTGAATTATCATAATTGAAATCTAAATTACATGCCAATTATTTTGGAATCATATACAAACACTAAAGCATTTGATTGATTGGCCTAGAAAACAAAGTTTTAAGAGAAGGCAGCTCTAGACATAACAAGGCAGGTTTAAATGTACCTTACACTGTTTCTACTAGTTTTATTATTTGTAGCTCCTGTTTTGAGACTCCCACGCAAGGGCTAGATATCCGAACCTGCATGTCTTTGGGGATGTGGAAGGAAAACCCACAGGCAGGACAACATGCAAAGTCCACACTGAAAACAACCAGGCACAGGACTCCAACGCATGACAGTGTATATTTGAAACAGCAGCACTAACCACTGCAATACATTGCCACTTCATTCCAACTAACATTAAAACAAATGTTTCCTTCTCAATAAGGCATTTATATGAATATTTAGTCCTTTTTGTTAGCCAAAATAACAACCAAACTATGAACAAGAAAGTTAGATGTGACACAGCATGTGGAATTTATATATCACTTCATTCCTACTTCAAAAACAAACCTAGCACAGTATCAGTAAAAATCTCTAGCAACTTAAAGGGTGATTTAAACTTTAAAGAAATGCAGAAAATATTGTAATTTTTAATGTATAATCATAAAATGGATAGTAATAATAATATATCAGTGTAGTTATAGATTCCAAATAATGCAGAAAGAATTTAAAACAATATCAAATTTACCAAACTAATCCTAAACTTTTTGAAGAAGTCATTACTGTAACTGACAATGAATAAATCTGGACTTCTGTAATGTAGAGGAAAAAGACATCATTTACTTTCCACTGTCACTTTCTTGATATTGTTTAAACTCAATAAACAGTGAAATGTTTTTCTGCAAGAACTTTTATTATAAGATCCCTAACAGAAGTCACTTAATTTGAGCATAAAATATACCTTTGTTTAGAATGCAAACTGTATTTTTTATTTACCGCGAAAATGTGATTAAGTAAAATGAGCACAGACATACATTGTCAAATAGATTTATATAGTAATTAAATTGTGAGTTATTTTTTTAAAAATGTAATAAAACAAATTTGAAGGGGTTTGGCTTACTCATTCTTTTTCAGGTGAATTGTGTATTCTCTGCCTTCTACTTCAATAATGTAAGACACCTAGTAAGAAAGGATAATTTTAGACTTGTACAAAATTTTAAAGTATGCATTCTTCTACAAATGAAAATTAATTCTATAAAAATGCTTTCACTAAAAAAATCAGTTTTCTGGTTAAAAAAGAAAACACATATGCAATGAAAACTATAAAGGAAAATATTTCTGTTTCAATTAAAAGAGTTAGAAAGCCCAAGATAGACAGTTCAATTTCTTAACTATTAGAAATGTCAAACAAATTACTAAACCATTAAGATGTTCAATTACTGGGTTTCAATAACAATAAAAAAAATATGCAAAAAATTATACTTAATCTTCATTTACAGCAACAGATCACACCTAGGTACTGAATTATACAAGTGTCCTATATACAAGTGTTAGTTGCCTTAACAAATTTCATCTGTGTTCAAGCTGCTACAAATTAATACCAATGAACATTGTTAAAGTTATTTGCATCAAACTTTAATAATATGCTTTCCCAAGTTAAGGGATTTAACACGATTCTTTGGCCCTATTTGGATGGGATAAGCTTTCAGCAAATGTCTGTAAAGTCACTGCTACCAGACAATGTCAGTTATTTCCACGAAATATGTGTGGGAAAATTAAAACGAGAACACATGCCTTCTATGGTTATGCAATGTCATTACACCAAAACGGCTATGTGCATTATAGCTTCGTAACTATTTCTCCTCCCCAAGAAAAAAATAAGAGAAAATAAATGTATTGGTGCAAATTCACTAAAGAATTCATTACTAATTGATTAAAACAAGATAAATATGGGTCTTGTTGCTAAAGATTATCTGAATCTGCAAGGTTCAAGTGTGTTTTATTACCTGCAAGCATGAAAACATTGATAAGAATTCTGTGTTTGGAGCTGTTCTGTCCACACAGTTGTCCACTAGAATGATACAGTATAAATTGATTTGAAGTAACTCGAGGTCAACATCCTGTGTGACCCATGTGTTCTTCAACTGCCTCCATTTTTTTCTACAGTAACCTCTAAAACCCAAGGAGAAATGATAGAACTTTGACATGTTAATTTGTATGGGACAAGCTTAACCTGGCGTTATTTATTTACTGAGATGTGAACACACAGTCTGTAAAAAATCATGGATGAGACGTGCGATTTGGATGTAATAATTATTTTACTCCACCGCCTGCTGTAAAACTAATCCCATCCAAATTGGGGCTCTAGTATTGTAAAGTTTCCTACTGGGCAATTTTGACTACAGTTCAAAATTTTCCTATAATATTATGCATCCAACAATTTGTTTTCAAACTAGTTTAAAGCAGTTATGTGACTGCTGGAGCGCAGAACTAGACTAGACGCAAGTCCATTGTGGGTCACAATCGTGCAAACACTTTGTCGCATGCACCAGGAGAATTTACAGTGCCCATTCAAACCAAGAATAAAGCATGCTAAATATAAAAAAAAAAACATGTTTAAGCTTAATGTATTATTTCTGAATAGATACTACAGGTATTTCACATTGCTTTTGTGAAATGTTTGCAGAACACGCACTTTCAACAACACGCTCACATTTTTTAATTTTCAAGAAAACATTCTCCAAATGCTTATTTACATTATTTACATGAAATTCATGTACGAATGTGCAAGTGAAAAGTAACGTCTGTTATTTTCAGTCAGCTCCCATTTACCTAAAGAAATCGAGCACTAGTAGATTTACAGATGAAAAACATCAACATAAACAGATAAAATGTGTAGAATTGTTCAAAGAAAATTGTACAATGGTTACTCTGTATTCCTAAGTCAATCAGACTGAGGAAAATAAACACATTAAAACGAATATAGAGTGAGTTTTGGGCAGCCAGACATACAGTAAGTAACAAGGGTCAAATCAGCATTGTAACTGACAAATTTTCCAATCTAAGTGTGAAATTAGATTACCATGGCAATAGAGCTTCATAAAATTTTAAATATTTAGGAAGCCAAATGAAAAATATGAGCAAATCTTGGCACTGACATCACATATTGTTCTACCTCATTGAATTTCAAAGCCTCCCAGTGAGCTCTGGCATCGTCAGGCGTTACCTTTCCAATGTGTTAGATCACATTTCACAATAAATGTATTATAGACCATGGGCCCTATAAAGCAGTCTCAAGCACAAATAAAGACTCAGAAGATGAAAAGATACCATGCAGATTGTATCAGACAATTGAAAAATCAAACAAAGTTATAGCATACAAGTTTTTTTTGTAGAGAATGCATATTTAACACTATTGGTACCAAAGCTACCTAAATCCAAACTCACCGTAATCTTCCGAAGTTAAATATGTTCAAATTCAAAAGTGAAGATTTACACATTGTCAAAAAAAATCTGAAAATTTTAAGGAAGCCTGGAAAAACAAAGGTTAGAAAAATCAGACATCTGACTTGAATTAGCTCACCTGTAATGGAACAGAAGAAGATTCAACATGCTGTCCGTCTCTTCTAATTAACTTCGGAGTAATTATTTCATAAGAAGACAAGTTTAAAGTCTGAGGAAAAATCCCTGTTAAAAAGAAAAAAATTGTTGTCAATTTATGTAAACTGTAATTAGATTTTTGATTTACTGTTTATTTTTTTTTTTTTTTACACAAAGCCTTTAAATAGACCATCAGTTCCTTTACTTGTTATCATCAGTTTTTTCTGATTTTCATTTATCTTTTATGCATTTGCAGGTTTTATTTTTTTTTTAAGCACTGTCTGAATTTTTATATCGCCACTCTGTCAACACCATTGTGTGATCTGTTTTTGCCACCATTTTGTGACTATTATTGCATGGCTGTCATAAAACTGTTTACTATTGCTATGCCCGTTGTTACTGGTGTGATGCAAAGGTCATGCGACAGTGTTAGTCATCATGATCGGACTAAAAGTGATTGTGGGGCACAGCTTATACTTGATTTGATTTCTAAAAAACAATCTCTATTTCTGTGAGTTAGTGGCAACAGCAATAGTTAAATGCAAGGACCTACAGTAATCCCTCCTCGATCGCGGGGGTTGCGTTTCAGAACCCCCCGCGATAGGTGAAAATCCGCGAAGTAGAAACCATATGTTTGTATGATTATTTTTATATATTTTAAGCCCTTATAAACTCTCCCACACTGTTAACATTATTAGAGCCCTCTAGACATGAAATAACACCATTTAGTCAAAAGTTTAAACTGTGCTCCATGACAAGACAGAGATGACAGTTCTTTCTCACAATTAAAAGAATGCAAATATATCTTCTCTTCAAAGGAATGCGTGTCAGGTGCAGAGAATGTCAGAGAGAGAGCGTGCGCGCAAGAGAAAAGCAAACAATCAAAAAATCAATACGTGCTTTTTGTCTTTTAAGTATGCCGAAGCACCGCGATAAAGCGGCCGGCCGCAAAGAAGGGAGTAATATAAAGTCCGTATCCTCTAGGCAAACAGCCTCTGTGCAAACAGCCCCTCTGCTCACACCCCCTCCGTCAGGCTGAGAGAGTGAGAGAGTCAGAGAAAAGCAAACAATCAAGCACCGCGCAGGAAGCATATCGTATATCATTGAGGAGTTTTATTTAATACGTAATACATGCTCTGATTGGGTAGCTTCTAAGCCATCCACCAATAGCGTCCCTTGCATGAAATCAACTGGGCAAACAAACTGAGGAAGCATGTACCATAAATTAAAAGACCCATTGTCCGCAGAAATCCGCAAACCAGCGAAAAATCCGTGATATATATTTAGATATGCTTACATTTAAAATCCGCGATGGAGTGAAGCCGCGAAAGTCGAAGCGCGATATAGCGAGGGATCACTGTATTTCAACGTACTATTTGACATCCAGTTTTGGTTTTGTAAATTGGCTTTGTTTATTTATTTTTTATTTTTCAGTCCTGCGTGATTTAAGACTATGCACTTCCTGTTTGTTCACTTCTGGTGCTTCCACCAATGCCCAGTTGCACAACCACTTTCCTGTCTGTGGGCAGCTTTTTCAGTTCTCTGCTTCATGGGAAATTGGAGGCTAAAAGGCACTTCCAAGAAACCTCAATTCTTAGGGAAGTTAATGCAAGGCCATTTGTAACTTTGAATGGGTTATCAAAACAGTTGATGCAAATAAAGCTAAAGTTTATTGATCAACAATCTCCAAGATTTTTAAATTTCACAAATTGAATTTCATTCAAGAGTGGCAAGGAAGGTAACTACACAAAAAATAAACTGGGCATACCACAAAGTGTTTGGGTAAGGTCTGCCTATAGGCCTATATATTCTGCTACATACTTCTAAAATTTTAATTTGTATACTGTATTGAGGATTTGTTCTGCTCTGTGTATTGTATTGACCCCCTTTTTTTGACACACACTGCACACCCAACCTACCTGGAAAGGGGTCTCTCTTTGAACTGCCTTTCCCAAGGTTTCTTCCATTTTTTCCCTACTGGGGTTTTTTGGGAGTTTTTCCTTGTCTTCTTAGAGAGTCAAGGCTGGGGGGCTGTCAAGAGGCAGGACCTGTTAAAGCCCATTGCGGCACTTCTTGTGTGATTTTGGGCTATACAAAAATAAACTGTATTGTATTGTATTGTATTGTAGGACACTGCAGGTATGTAGTTTGGTCTCGTGAGAATAAAGTGAAACTTTCTGAGCAGTAAGTCTGAAAGAAATCAAACCCTGAACACCAGCCAGTGTCATCATGTTCACTGTATAGTGATGGGAACAGTGCATTAGAGGAGATAACCTCTCAGATATACCGACCGGCTAGGTATATCCCGAGAATAGCCCAGTCAGTATTTGCACAACAATTGCTACACAATTTGCCGCGATAATGTTGGGTGAAAAAAAAAAAAAAAAAAAAAAAAAAAAAAAAAAAAACGAACAGCAAATCAACATCAAATTTATTGCAAATTTTATTTTTCTGTAAGGCAGTTTTTGACTGACAAAAACATTCCTGTCCTCGATCATCCTCCCTATTCGCCCAGTTGAACTCCCTATGATTTTTACTTGTTCCCGAAAATCAAGTGACCTGAAGGGAACACATTTTTCTTCAATGGATGAAGTGAACACAGAAACAGCAACTTCCAGCACTGTTTCAATCAAAGGAAGAGCAGTGAAGAGATTGGAAGGGGGAGTATATAGAAGGTGACAATGTTTAGAATGCTGTAATTCACTAATACTTTTTTTTTTTTTTTTTTTTTTTACCAATCCAGTTATTTTTGTGACTCGTATATTTCAGTTTCAAATGATCCAGGCTAAAAGCCATATTTCTTTTACCTAGCAGCTCTCCAACACTGGGTTCAGATGGGGTTTTATGATTTAAAGCAGTTTAACTCTCTCTTTGAAATGTTGATTGTATCTTTGATTTTGCCACACTTTTTATAAAGCCAGAACATATTGCAATGTGACCTTGTAGCACTGAATGTCTGCTGGGTTAAAACATTTTTACTATTGTAATACATATTTTTGAAGATTTACAACACTCTTTAACACTCTTCAAGAAGATGTGTGCAAAAGAAACCACAATTTAAGCAAACAGAAAATGAAAATGTGTAAAAACACTGGCTTTTTTAAAATCAGTGAAATTTGTTTATTGCAGATCAAATTTTATAGGCATTGTAATTTTTTTCAAAACTTTCCATTACATGCTTCTTATTTAATTTCCTTGCATATAGGACAAAAAATATATGGATAGATATAATTTAAGTTATTTGAAATATATGATGTTGTGAAACAAATGCAAGACTATCACATTTGATGTGACTGTGGATATAAAGTGACAAAAAATATTGACAAACGCATTTCTGGAAGAAAAAAAAAAGCTAAATTCTCTTATTCAATATGCTGCAATAACGGCCATATCTTCAGACTCCAATCACTTATAAATGAAATAATTAAAAATTTAAGAGACCCTTTAAAATTGTTGTCATTTCCAAAACGTCTATTAAGAAAAAGCTTTTCCTTGCTCACGTCACATCCACTGAGGATGTCTGCTCATAGATTCTGCCTTCTCAGCACACTGAGAAAGGAAAGCAGGAGCAGGCGGCTCTCATAAAGTAAATCCCAAAAAAATTATGCCAAAATGGTTTCTGTTAAACATAGAAGTATCACATTTCAGACAGTTATGACCAGAACACCAATAAAAACACATGGACAACTGGTATTAACTGTAACTTTTAGGATAATGATAACTAATCTTCAGAAATGTTATAAAAAAAATAAAAGAAACACAAATAAAGCAAAGCTAAGTATAGAGGTCAGCCTATTCCTCTTTAGCTTGCCTGCCTAAATGCTTTTCTCTATACTGTATTTTTCAAAATGGTACTCATCTCCTTTTTGCATTCTCACCTCCACCAGATAATAGCCAATTACTACATGCCATCTTTATCGTTTCAGAATTATAACCTTGCTGCTTTTGGTACATCTCCAAGAGGCCAAACATGAAAGTTACCAGCTTGCTTATCAAGGTGTTAAAAACAAGACAGCTTCTAAAATCTGGTATTTAAACAATGTTAGTTAAACACAATTTGACTTGAAATAAACATATACATAGTACACATTCAGATCTTTAAAAAAGAGAAAGCAATTTAAAGTGTTAAGCAGAAGTTTTGCACATGACACATACTTCTATTTCATTGGCCTTATTTAATAACTGTACACTGGAATTAATGTATCTAAAAGACAATATTTAAGCATAATTTTGTCCGTTACTATCATTTCAAGGGCCAAACATGGGCCAAAGGTCAGACAATGGTCATAATGGATTTCACATCTATTTGTTAAATTAAAATATTTTTGTGTTTTTGCTGACTGGTCTTTTGTGGCAGTGTTTTCTGATGGAGTTTCATGTTTTTAACAAATTTACAGTTATTTAACCAGATTGTCAAATAAAATAGTCTTGTGTTATAGACCAATGAAGTTCGATTCCTGATTAAGACTTGTTTACGTGTATAATCTGGTACTACTACTGGCATTTATATACTGGGGTGTGTGCATGCTCGTAATTATTTGCTTGTAAAAACACAATATAATATTACAATTGGCACAAATAAATGTTTATAACAAAATTAGGAACTACAATGGAGTACCAACTCCAGCCAGTTCAAAGTACTGATTATGATTTGTTGCTTTTGTTTCGTTGTTGTACTAATTGCACCTTTGACTCTATAAATACAATTTTTGCAGAGTTTTGCAATCCTTCTATTGCCTTTGGCTACGTTATATTCTTTTCCTTATCCCAGTGATCCTATATTTCTTTATCTGTGTTGCAGTCAAGGCTTTCCAGATTGCCAATCTGTTAGCATTCATTCAGAAGATTTCCACTTCATATTCGAGCATGTATTACTTGTGTTTGTCTTATTAACAAAAACCTTTTATTTCTGCAGGATAATTGCCCAATAACATTGCATTTTTTTCCAATGGCACATCATGATGAATCAGAACCTGTATATCACTTCTCTGCAGTCACCATTTCCTCAATTTTGACTAGATTCACTACACCATGGGTTGAAGCATACTCCAAGACACAACAGAGCCACCATTGTGCTTCACAAAAGCTTGGAGATGTCCATTCATATACTTCACACCATATCATCTTCTGATATCCGGACATATTTGTAAACCACTAATCCTCAGAAATTATAAACTGGTTATGTTCATTTTCACTTCATGAAGCAGGGATTTAGATGCATATTTTCTTTTATTTTCTGGTTATTTATGGCTTTACTTCCTAATAAGCACAGACATTGGTAACACTAAAATAGATACCCTTTATCAGTCAGTGTCATTTATCCTGGTGTCTGCTATTCTGGTCATTAATTGGATACTATTAAGAGAGAAAACTCCACAGAAAAAGAAAATTGCAGAGTTAAGCATCAAAAGATATGGCAAATAATACTAATATCTTTATAAATGTAAATGCAATGCTAACGCACTTTTCTGAATGCAAAATGAGAGAAGAAATAAAAAGGGGAGTTAATTAAACAATAAGACCAATTCAAGGTAAAAATGACTCCCTGAATGTGAAATGGGTTGGAACAAAAATCTGCAGCCTCAGAACTGAATTTGAGAAGACATTCTGCACTATTCGTTATGGTGTTTTGTATACGCTGATCCCTTCTGCTTGCTGTTTTTCCTCAGGAATGGTTTGTTAGCTGCAACATGCCCTCCAATGCCAGCTGAGCAAGCACTTCCATGGATTTTCTTCTGTGCTTTAAGAAGTTATACCTTTAAGTTCTGTTCATTGGATACTGACAGCTTGCTGGGTCATCCACTGCATTCTCTTGCCCAGTTTTTTCAAATTTTGTACATCAGCTAAAACACCACAAAATCTAGAGTGCTACTACTGCTCATTGACTATAGCCATTTTGATTTATATAAAAAAAAAAAAGAAAAAACTATCACAGGGTGTTAGATTAGCTATTTCCACATCACTTCTTGAGGTATCCCAGTATTTGTTGTTATCATCCAATACAATTATTTATTTTTTAAACTGCACCATTAGCACAACTGCTTCAGCTACTTACTACCTTATTAATTTGAATCAAGTGTGTTACTGGTGGAATTTACCAAATATGTGGAATAGCTGGGGTGCCTTCTTATTATTTTCTGTATCTATATTGGTATATATTCTGATCTTATATCATATTTCCACAAGCAAATAAACACTCATTCCCCAGATAACAAGCCTTAAAAAAAATCTTCTTCAGTGGCATAAGACTTTCACACAGTATGATATAGTATATATAGCAATTATTGATTTCATGCAATTTCCAGTTATGAGAGTCCGAAGAAGAGATCCATTATGGCTGGTAATGGACTGGCACTTAGGTAAATGTTTAATTTCTATTTCAGCTGGACAGTTTTTTTGATTATTTCTTTAAAGCATAAACAACATAGAACAAAATCATAGAAGATGGAAGTAGAAGCTAATATATATATATATATATATATATATATATATATATATATATAAATAAATAAATAAATAAATAAATAAAAATCACAATCTTTAAGAAATAAGACCAGGGCCTGTTTTTATTAAATGACTCAGAATTGCTTGTCCTACCTCAGACTGGGACATAAGTATTTATAAAGTGTCATAGTCCCAGTGCCAGCAAGGAGCAGTAGGCCACATCCAAGAATGGATGATGTCACAAATTCAAGACACCCATACAGTTGTATAGATGGTATATTGTGCTAAGATGCATGTAATTGCTACCACCTTGCAACATCATGAATAATACTGTAACAAACATTGAGACAGAAAGTCCAAACGCACACTTAGAATGACACTAAAGTTCAATAACAGGTATGTTTAACATTAAATGTTCCAGGAGTTGCTCCATCCTTGTGCCCTATGCTTGTTAGGATAGGAGCAGCTTCCCCCGCAACTTTTATCAGGATAAAAGCAAATGAATGAATGGACAGATGAGTAATCCAAAGCCACACTTTGAGATGAATCACCTTCCTGCTGTTATACCAACAGAAAACGACTTGTAAAAGTTTTACTGTAACTATTCTTACACTGTTTTTGAAGAGACCTTCACTCTTCATTTTTCAGTCTACCATTGTGCCATGCCACAGCATCTTTCCATGATTGCCACTTATCTTCTGCAAGGTTCTATTTATCTAATGCCCCAGGAGTCTATGCCAGCCCTATTTAACTAAGCAGGCTTATAAAATGCAAGGGTTCATGGAATGCAAAGCTCAGCAAACCTGTGTGACATTTCACTATGAGTCACCCATCCAGCCCTGCTTATCTTCAGGGTAATATGCAGGTTACTATAATACAGTTTGCACCTATCAGCAGCTGTGTAGTGATACTGTGATATTGCTTATGATTCACACCTGCTCATCCACACTTTGGCTGTGATCTTTATGTGTGAGCCTATTTGCATGAATGCAGCTGGCTTTACTTCACGTATCATTACCTTCATGTGGAGTGGTGGGAAAACGTATAAATCTCAGTATTGCCTCATGTGGTGTAAGGGTGTTCAAAGTTCCAAGCAAAATTCGAGAAATGCTTGGTTTTAACATTCACATATCAATGATATTACAAAGCTTCATTTTACACATAACACTAACTTTCATTTCGGCTGACAACACATAGCTTCTCCGCATAGATGGAGAGAACATGTAACGTGCCAGATTTGTTTTGGATATATACCATCTCTGTCAAATGGGAATCTTTTTTTGAATGCACTGCCCAAAACATCTGGCCTTTCCTGGGATGTGTGTACTGATATCTGCCCGAATGCCATTTTCTGGCAGCTCCTAGCAAGTTGGGACAGCTCAAGTTTGGAGTACTTTCCTAACTTAGGAAAATTGGTAAAATCCTTTTATTTCTACTCTTAAGAGTAGGACCAAATTTGCGTCACTCTGATCATTTCTAGCCAGTTAAAACTGTTTTCCTAATCCAAGATGCTTGATAAATACAGCAGAGTTGCTTACTGAGTTTATAAGCAAGGCCAAGACACTATCTTAAATATGCTGCACTGCAGTCACATTTACTTAAAAGCTATTGTGGATTCCCGCTCTTAATGGTTACTTAGGCTGGAGAAGGAGGCATGCTGGTTGCATTTATTAATTATTGACTGTTGTGACCTTATCTTTTTTTCTTATGACAAGCAAGCACAGTTTATTTATCTAAAGCATAAAACCAGTCTCCATATTGCTACCTTTCAATTACAGAAGAAGTTGCAGTTTTACAATTAGAAACACTACACAGGTTTCTGGGCAGCAATTACTTTTTAGATTCTTTTCTCATGGACTGCAAGATAAAAAAAACAAAAAACCACACTGTACTTTGTGGAAAACAGCTAAATGTCAGCCACAAAGCGTAGCATGTAGCCTTTCACGTTTCAAGCTCATTGTTATGCAGCTATTTTCACAAAGAACAAGTCTTATACAAAATCAGTATGGTGATGGCTTTGAATTTTTAAATGACTCTATTATCAAACTACTCTTCTGTTATGCTAGCAGTAAATAAAGTATTTGATATAAAAGAACATATAATCGAATATCAGGTGTGAAAATGAACTTGATGGCATAAGTAAAATATTGTGTATAAAGAAGCCCCAGAATTTTATTAACATACAACTAGCAGATATAGTGTGGAAACAGCTTTAATGGGTGAGGGATGGCACAGAGATTGACTATTTAGTAAAAACTGTCTGTGATCTATTGCCAGAAGTTTCTGTTTTTAAAAGTAGCAATTGTACAACCAAGAATAGAAGCATTTGGATAGCTTTGGGGCCTGATATTTGAAAGGTCTGGATAACATCTTTGATTGAAGTACAATTGTGTGGATTTTTTCTTCTGCTCTTGCTGCTGTTGCAGCGTGAAATCTTCCTCCACACACTCCCTAGAACATTATTTGGTTAAAGGTTATCTGAATGGCCTTGATTCCACATTTGATGATGTGTTCAGAGAAGGCTGTGCTGGCTTAAATGCTCTTATTAACACCATTACAGCTCAGCCAGGAATTATGTATCCAATCAAAACCATTATTAAATACAATCATGATAAGAAATCGTTTTCTATAGAACTTAGAGCTAAGGCTGAGCTAAAGATGCATAATAAAAAAGTCAAAATAAGGCTAGGCTCTACAATATACAGTATATACATACACTGTATAAAAAAGCACAATGTCAGCAAGACAGGATAGTTAAGAATATTAAACCAAGATATAAGAAGCTTGGACAGCATTTTTTAACCAATGACTGTTCCTCTCCTTAGATAGTTATACAGATTGATTATTGATTAAAAATGCAAGTCCAACACAACTCACCTCTGTCTACCTACTCATCTGGACAACTTTTAACGTTCCCCCTGGCCTATCTCACTTTCATTTTAAATAGAAAACACACTGACTTAAAGTCCTCCCACAATCAAGGTTCCAGTCCTAGTAGTTTGCACAAAGCTGGAGGTGAGGCCATCATTCTTCCTTTTCCTATCACATCAGCAAACACTGCCATTGTTTTTTTTCCTATCAGCAATGTTTTGTGCCTGTGTGGCTGTCCTTTTCCTGCCAGCTATTTATGTGGCCTAGGTAGCCTGCAACTCCAATTCATGCCTCTTGTTACTCATGTCACTTCCTAAGCTCTCGAATAAGACCATGATCAAGGTTCAAGCCTCAGTGATTTGCAAGTTTCTGCTTGATACAAACAACCCTTAGCATTTCAGATATATATATATATATATATATATATATATATATATATATATATA
>JANRMT010062796.1:20154146-20177273 GCA_026402145.1 Polypterus bichir lapradei
ATATCTTGGCTGTGTGCTTAGGGTCGTTGTCCTGCTGAAAGATGAACTGTCGCCCCAGTCTGAGGTCAAGAGCGCTATGAAGCAGGTTTTCATCCAGGATATCTCTGTACATTGCTGCAGTCATCTTTCCCTTTATCCTGACTAGTCTCCCAGTTCCTGCCGCTGAAAAACATCCCCACAGCATGATGCTGCCACCACCATGCTTCACTGTAGGGATTGTATTGGCCTGGTGATGAGCGGTGCCTGGTTTCCTCCAAATGTGTTGTCTGGCATTCACACCAAAGAGTTCAATCTTTGTCTCATCAGACCAGAGAATTTTGTTTCTCATGGTCTGAGAGTCCTTCAGGTGCCTTTTGGCAAACTCCAGGGGGGCTGCCATGTGCCTTTTACTAAGGAGTGGCTTCCGTCTGGCCACTCTACCATACAGGCCTGATTGGTGGATTGCTGCAGAGATGGTTGTCCTTCTGGAAGGTTCTCCTCTCTCCACATAGAACCTCTGGAGCTCTGACAGAGTGACCATTGGGTTCTTGGTCACCTCCCTGACTAAGGCCCTTCTCCCCCGATTGCTCAGATGGCCGGCCAGATCTAGGAAGTGTCCTGGTGGTTTCGAACTTCTTCCACTTACGGATGATGGAGGCCACTGTGCTCATTGGGACCTTCAAAGCAACAGAAATTTTTCTGTAACTTCCCCAGATTTGTGCCTAGAGACAATCCTGTCTCGGAGGTCTACAGACAAGTCCTTTGACTTGATGCTTGGTTTGTGCTCTGACATGAACTGTCAACTGTGGGACCTTATATAGACAGGTGTGTGCCTTTCCAAATCATGTCCAATCAACTGAATTTACCACAGGTGGACTCCAATTAAGCTGCAGAAACATCTCCAGGATGATCAGGGGAAACAGGATGCACCTGAGGTCAATTTTGAGCTTCATGGCAAAGGCTGTGAATACTTATGTACATGTGCTTTCTCTTTTTTTTTTTTTTTTTTTTTTAATAAATTTGCAAAAATCTCAAGTAAACTTTTTTCATGTTGTCATTATGGGGTGTTGTGTGTAGAATTCTGAGGAAAAAAATGAATTTAATCCATTTTGGAATAAGGCTGTAACATAACAAAATGTGGAAAAAGAGATGCGCTGTGAATACTCTCCGGATGCACTATATATGAGCTTGTTGGACATTCCATTGCAAGACCATAGACATATTAATATGAAGATAATATGTCTTTGGAATGGGTGTGGGGGAATTTGGGTCCATTCAGCCAAAAAAACACTTGTAAGGTCAGGTACCAATGATGGACGAGAAGACCTGGGTACCAATCAGCATTCCAATTCCTCCCAGATAGTGAAGCTGACTCATCATTCCAGAGAACACATTTCCACGGCACCAGAGTCTAATGGTGGAGTGCTTTACACCACTGCAGCCGACACACAGCACTCCTGATCTTAGGCTCGAGTGTAGGTACTAAGCCATGGATGCCCATTTAATGAAGATGGAGAGCACAGTTCTTGTGCTAATGTTTTTTCCAGAGGCAGTTTGGAGTTCTGTTGTGACTGGTGTAACAGAGGATAGATGATTTTTCTGTGCTATATTCTTCAGCACTCTGTGAGTTTATGTGGTCTACTTCGTCATGACTGAGCTGCTGTTGCTCCTAGATGCTTTCACTTCACAACAATAGCACTTACAATTGACTGGGGCAGATCTAGCAGAGCAGAAATTTCACAAACCTGTGGCAAAGGCAGCATCTTATGAGAGTACTGCCAGTGTTTGTCAGCAGAGATTGCATGGCGATTTAAGCACCTGTTAACAGTGGGTGCAGCTGAAACACCTAAACTCAATGAAGTGGAGGGGTGCCCACATGCTTTTGACCATACAGTGTTTCTTAAATACTTTCTAAGAGACTTCTGCTACCGACACACACAAGTATCCCTTTTACTTATAAGAATTGGGAACAACTGATCTCAGGGAAGAAATAACAGGCACTTTTACACTATAACAACAAATTCAAATAAATGCTAAGAGTAGTGTTTGGTCCTCTGTGTCAGCAATGCAGACCCTCATGATCTAAATTTAAAAGTTTTTTTTCTCACAGAGTAGCGCGGGTCTGAATTAGTCCAATTCAGCACATCACAGTTAAGCATACAGAATTAAGAATCTCACTGTACTTTGTACATGAGACAATACAACCCTATAAATCTATAATTTGTCTCTAATAGGGGTATAAATTCCCAGGTCTTCCTTTTTACCATCCTGCTGAGGAAAAATGCTTGTCATAACTTGCCATAGTAGTTTAAAAACAAGAAAAATGTTTTTACAAATAGACAACATTTACTGATCAGTGACCTATGTAACCCACTCTTTATAAGTAGCATTTATTATTTATTCACCTTAATTACCTGTCTCTTACTGTATTATAAATGGCTACTTCACTTTTTGTTTTAATTTCTCTTTGTTTTAAGCTAGTTGGAAGTGAAAACCAAAAGTTACAAGCTTGAGCACTAGCGCTAAACAAATACTAACAAAAGTGACTGACATTCCAGTGACATGCTGCATTTCGCAGATAGCACTACCTGCAATCAGATATTGAAGAGGGACATGCAATTTCTCATAAAGTCAGACTCCTGCATTTGCAGCTTATATTTGAGGCGAGCTGAATAATAATATGAAAGGCCTGGACTTTTAATATACAGAAGTGCATATGTGGACCCACTGGGCCTGCTCAAGTAGGCTATAGGTCAGGGTATGGTCCGAATGTAAACTTTTCCAATCTGATTGTGTTTCATCTACAATACTGTATTTGCGACATAATGTAAACTAATCTGAAACAGCTGGCATTTATTAGCTCAAGGCAGAAATACTGTTAATACTTCACCTAATCAGACAAGAACCCAGCACTTACAAAGGTCTGCTGATCTAACAATACGGATTGGTGATTCTTAAAACTTTGCCATGAAGCACACTGTGCCTATTGATTTTCATTCCAATCAAAGTCTAGATTAGACCCTGATGATATATTTACATTAGTTTGATTACCAGAATGTGAACAGCCAAATTCAAGCATTTAACTGGCTCTCCTACTTTGATTTAGTCATGGGAAAGCACCAACATTATTGTCTCCTCCCACATCCTTATGACTTTTTTATTAAGCTAAATGTGAAGTCTAAATCCTTCTTGTACGTGTGACTGTATGGGTGCTGGTGCCCCAACTTGTTCTCTGAAGGGTTTTTAGAAAAGGGTCGTTCGATTGTCTCAGATGAGCACGCATTTCTGATGCAGCAGAAAAGACTGAGGACAAGCATTCCAATTCTACACCCCTTGAACAGCAAGAATCGATTAGTAATTAAGAAACTGGCAGGAATGCCAGGCAGCACAGCCACTGTGCCGGTCTAAGAAGTCTCCTGTTGTTGTCACCTACATAGTGTAGGGGTGAACACTCAAGAAGTGTCCACCGTTGTGGATGGAGCACACTAACCTCCTCTGTTAAAACACTTCGCCCCAGACTTTAAAACATGACTAATCACAGTAGTGAACGAAATACTCGGTCAACTAGTGGCACTTCGCCAACGCGCATGATGAAAACAAATAACAATACAAAAGGCAGTACAAGCGTTTCGGAAATTCTAAGTGTTTACCTTCGAACCCCGCAACGCTGGAAAGCAGCAAACATAAACAGAAAGCCGCGCCGGCTGCTAAACTTGTCCCCATGGTGGTGCTCAACAAACGGCAGTCGGTTTCTGTCTCTTCTGGGTTTCTCTCCTCCCTTTCAGGCGTTGCCTTCATTAAAAAGTAGAGTAATCCTTTCGTGTATTTCACAACATTCCCTTTTACTGGTTTAACGAGTCCGCGTTGTTTCTATACTGCGCTTCATCTTCTTTCGGTCAAAACACAATTTCACTGTACGCAGATTTCTCAAACTCGGGAAAGACACCAAACGCGAAATCCCCTGGCACAAATTTGCCGAACGACCCGCAGCTTCCTCTTTCGACAGACCAGCGGATCGGAGGGGACTGCTGAACCGCTCGTGTTTGCGCATGCGCGTATTTAGCAGGTTCCGCGGTGACAGATGCGCTCGAAGCGGCCGACCGGCAATGGCGCTTGGGAGCAACTTGGGAATGTCGAGCCCTGTGGTGTCCAGCGGGCACATCAGTTTCGAAACAGGGACGGTGATGTTCGTGCATGCAATGAAATAGTAGCTATTCAAAATATTAGTTCGGCTTTTAAAACAAAAACAAAAATGTAAGAATTTACTGCGCTTCATTGTTTAGCCACCGCCATACTTTTTAAAATCTTGAACAGACTTTTTAGTTACCATCATATAAAAAATGTTCCTCGTATGGTAGTTTCTATTTTTAAGATTATTTGCACATTCATTATTGTTCAAGGGAGCTTTTGTGAATTCCTTCCTCAAGATGAAGAGAACCAAAAATTAAGAAAGTGTTATATTATGAAGACAATAGGAGATGGTGTGGGCGCAATGTTGGTGAATACAAAGTTCAAATAAACATTTACAATTATTTGCTTCGCTGAAGCTTTTGTGCAAAGCGACTTACAAAACGTGTCAACATAATCAGCATGGGTGGAACGCTTTGGCATAAGGGTCACAGGACAAAGGAACAACATTGATCATCACAAATGAAGAGTTTAGAACAAAAAAATCAAGCGAGTACAATTTCTAAGTTGGAAATCCTAAGAGCTAATATCAGTTAGACAGACACCAAACAAGAGTCTGAATCTCCAACAGAGGTGGGCACCTTCTTTTACCAGCTAGATTTTATACATGAGAGCCTAGATTGATATTTGATGAACTGCAGAGGTGGTATCATCAGATACTTTTCAGCAAACCTGAATGGTAGAGATGAAACATAGGACTTCCTAAGTGTCTCCATACATCTATGCATGGGTGCTGACCCATTGACTACTCTGCAGACAAGCATCAAGGATCTGAAATTAGCACGTGGTGCCACAGGAAGCCAATGTAGTCATCTGAAAAGAGAAGTAACATGTGACCACCTCGATTGGTTGAAAACCAGACGTGCCGCTGCATTTCGAATCATCTCTAGCAGCTTATTGACACCTAATACTAAGCGGAGTACAGCAGTAAGCCTCAAAGTGACAAGACCAAGGCCTGGACCAAAAGTTGAGCTGAATGCTCCGTCACAAACGGTTTGATCTTGAGGATATAAATAGACCTATGTAGGTATTCACCCAGGTCTGTCAAATGACACTCTTTTTCACTCCTGACTCTGCCATCTTCTTCCTGTCAGTGAGCATTCACCCAACTCTTCCACTCTTTCTGGCTCAGCTACAACCCTGCTATGAACCTGAACCGGAGTCACTGCTCGTCCAGCCCAAGATAATTATTGCGTTTTCATTATCACAGTCTCTCACTGAATTCAGGAGTCCAAGTAACCAATGAGTTAAGTACTCTCTGACATCATGGAGGGGCATATGGGTTTCTCCTGGATGTAACTGTCACCATAAATGGAGCCCTTACCTAATGCATCCAGTACACATACAGCACGTACCAGCCAAAAGCCGTCCATGTGTTACAACACTGGCGTTTAGGGCTCCTTCCATACTCTGAATGGCTCACTTTAAAACGATCCTCCTTTACATACCGTAACATTCTCAAACGCGCTTAATCCAGTGCAGGAAGAGGGGGCGGAGCTTATCATACAGCACTCGGCAACGGACGACGCTGTCGCGTATACAGGAACTATTTAGGGTATATTCAGTAATTTGTTCCATATAATTTACGTTTTTTTGTAATGAGGGAGGAGGTATGGACGACTTTGACGAGAACTCGTATATTCTGCACCATATTTCCACACTTCCCGGGATTTGGCAACATAGGATAGTGTCGTAACCTCTGCGCCACTATGAACCAGACATTCGAAAATGGTTTGGAAAAGACGGTTGTGCCTCAATCACTTCAAACACGAGTTATGAACAGGACTCTATAGTTCATAAAGCACGAGTGAGAAATTAAAACATTTTAAAAATCACAAAAACGCAGCCTTGCAGGCTACCGTATATGCAGTTTTTAGGGCAGCCAATCAAAAATTACTTGCGGCTTCACCTTTACCCGAATCCAGCCAATCGTAACGCTGGCTGCTGAAGTCGAGGAAGCGATGTGTCCGCAGAACCGGGTAGATCGGCACGTAAACAAACGAAGAGCCGCGATTCGTGGGTTACCCTGTAGCTGCGGCTGGATCCGTTCGTTGAAGGTACGGGTTGCGCATGGGTGTTCTGCCTATCTATTTAAAAAACTGTTCACTGTTTATGTTGTGCCACCCATGTTTATGTGCAGTATCTCTTAAATTGACATTCAGCTGCATTTATATTTTTTAGTTGGTGCCAATGGATGACACGCATGTGGCTGAATGGTATCAGAATTGTTATATAACGGAGTTTAATGTGGGCGCTGCGGAGAGACGAGTTATGTGATGGTACATGTTAACGTTAGAGTGAGTATCAAATGTAAAACAAAATGGACACTGATTTCAAGAAATTAATTATCGTTGGTCATGTCTCGTATTCTGGAATAATAAAAATTTCAAATTGCGGTTCATATGTGTTGTATGTGATTTTTTTACATTAATTCCTGATTATGTAATGCGCTGCTGAACCCATCATTTCAGAACCAGAATCACTTTTATTCGCCGGTACTTAATGTCCAGGAATTAAACTTTGCAACTTTGGAGTTTGCTAATAACGATACATCACATACGAATAATATAATTGACATAAGTTAAACAACATAGAATATAAAAATATGCAGAATAGTGCGATTATAAAGGAGATGTGCAGACTATGCGTGTGTGTATAGTGTATGCACACGAATACCAGCAACATATACACACACACACGTAGAGTATATAAAAAAACCACGAATGCGCGAGAAGGACCTGCTAAAATATTGTTTTGCGAAGGTTATGGCTCAGGGAAAGAAACTGTTTAGGTGTCTATTAGTTTTAGTTTTAATTGACCTGAAGCGTTTACCAAAGGTGAGCTTTTGGAACAAGTGATGACCCGGTTGAGACGAGTTCGCGGAGATCCACTCGACACGGTTTGTGCCATGGCACCAGATGCACAAAGAGGCGGAATTTGGTGGCTAATTATAATACAAAGGTCTGCAATAGGTTGAAGAGCACAGCCAATTATTTTCTCTGCAGAACTCGTACCACTATGTTAATCTATTTTAGCAGCCGACCGTTGCAGAATTAAAACAGAAAACAATGGAGAATGCAAGCACACTTACGATTATGGCGTTTTAAGATGGTATCAGGATGGGTGGGGAGATATTTAGTTTATTTAGTTGTCATAAATTTACATCTGCTGCTGAGCTTTCTTAGTGATGGAAGTGGTGTTGATGTCCCAGAGGAGAGTGTTTGTGATAGTTGTGCTCAAAAATTTGAAGGATTCTACCATATTGACAGTAGAATGATTATTTCTAGAGAGGTTGTAAATGCTGTCCATCACCATTTCCACTGTCTTGGTGGTATTGAGATTATTTGTAGACAAGACGAGTCACCTCCTTTCCACGTGCCATTTCATTTTCATTTGTAATTACTCCAGTGATGGTGGCGTCATCGGGGAACTTAATGATTTTTACTGAAGGGTCAGTGGACCAATAGACACTGGTGTATTAGGAATAAAGTGGGGTGGGAGCTGTACAGCCTCAAGGGACATTTCTTAGACTAACAGTATTTTGAAAAGTCTACATTTCAGAATTTAATGAAAATACTATTTAAAAAACAGGACTGTGGGCATCACATTCTTTCCCAGAATAGTTTTGGTATATTTCTAAATTTATCATTTTCTCCATGATGAGCAATTCAGGACTAGGTGATATCACCCCAGTTGCAAATGTGGTTGAAGTTAATTTATTGCTAGGCTTTTGACAAATGTGGTCATTTTGCTTTGTTTTTTTTCTAAAAAGATCACTTTCAGACTTATTTTTTGAAAGATAATTCTTCCAAGAGAATACAGTATTGTGCAATTGGTCTATTGTCAGTTTAGTATAAACAGCAAAGCAATTTTTGTATCAAGAGCATTTTTTTTCCAGAATGGAATGGTGGTGTAGTGTGTAAGAGCTGCAGTTTCACAGCACCAGAGCCGAGTTCATATCTTGCTCTGGTCACTGTCTCAACTGGCATATCCTCCAGTTTTTGTCCACCTTTAGGTTGGCTGGCAGCTGTAAATTGGTCCTCATTGTATGTGTGCTGGAGCATGTTCTGTGGCTGTCTTCCCTTGCACCAAGTGCAATGTGTCATTTCCCTAGAAATCCTCATCCAGAGTGAGTCATATCACTGTTACATTTTTTAGAGAGTGCTTGTATTAAAGGGTCTGATTTTAGTATACTGTAACTCAAAATCACACAAGGAGTGCCTCAATGGGCTTTAATAGGCCCTGTCTTTTGACAGGCCCCCAGTCTCAACATTCTAAAAAGACAAGAAATAAAAAAAAAAAAAAAAACCTTGTAGGGGAAACATGGAAGAAATCTGGGGAAAGGCAATTTGAAGAGTGACCCCTTTCCAGGTAGGTTGGGCCTGCAGTGGGTGTCAAAAAAAGGGGTAAATACAATACACAGTACTGAACACAAGTAATCCTGAATACTATAGTAATATTACAAGTACAAAGCAAAATATTAAGAACAGATGATATCAAATAACACAATTCAGATTTGTTCAGAGTCCTGTGGACCTCAGCCATGAAGCTGCCTCCCCCTACTAGCCATTCCACACATGAGTCAGTGGTCAGCCAGCCAATATGATGAAAGGACCCTTTTACCCAACGAATTCATTGCTCCTTCATCAGAGATGACTTTTCCTTAGGCAGGCAGACTTGGAATGTGTTATGGTGTACTCTGCTGGGGTGGGGAGGACAGTGACCCAACTGTCAACCTTTCTTTATAAGAGAGGGCTATGA
Organism: Polypterus bichir lapradei; assembly: GCA_026402145.1. Lineage (NCBI taxonomy): Eukaryota > Metazoa > Chordata > Cladistia > Polypteriformes > Polypteridae > Polypterus > Polypterus bichir. Next base: position 20,163,075 of record JANRMT010062796.1, read on the forward strand.
AACCCTGTTCTGAAGAGTGGCTCTTTAATTGATTAACTTGCAACTCTATTAACTCTATTGGTTATACTTCACTTCTCCACAGAGCCAATGAACCCTTTTTAAGAAAAGATAATAACTAGCTGGTATTAAACCTGGACTTTATTTACATTTACCTTTATTAATTTAGCTGATGCCTTTATCCAAAGCAACTTGGAAAAGAGGTCAACATAGTCATTGAGCCTTCAGTCAGGGAGACTATTTGGGAACAAGTGTTGAGGACAAAGTTACAAAATTAATCATCATAAGTGAAGAGCTCGGAACAAAATGCAAGCTAATTACAATTCCTCGATTAAAAAAAACCAACAACAGCTTTTCATAGTAAAATATAACAACTGAGGGATATAAGTACTATGGTAACTGGGGAAAGTGGAGGTTATTGTCAGCATACAACTATAATGTAGTCTGTACCCAGGTAAACTACAAGGGTTTGTACACAAGGCTTTGGTTTTGTTTGTTTTTGCTCTCACAAATGGTAAAGGCAGACATATTGCTTAAGCATTTTGGGTTTTTGGCTGCCAAGTGTCCAAACCTGGTAAATCAATGCATGCAACGTTTAGCAGACACAACTAGATGGCTATATGCCAGCAAAATTTTCAATAGCCTACATTGTATCTTCCATTGATTATAATACTGTAATGCAGTTATAAACTTGTGCTTTTACAGTATGCTAGATATGATTCATAATATTTAATTAGTGTGTTTTTATTTTAGAATTATTTAGATAATGACTTGGGGCTCAGAGCACATGGGTAAAATGCTCTGTAATTGAGATAGCAGGCAGGTAGAAATAATTTCATTAGCTCATTAATATTCCTGAAGTAGTTTTCTAAGACTGTCAGATTTAGGATTAGATGAAATTCTGAGGTGACTGATGCAGTATTTTAAATAGGGCAGTCAGTAAAACTCTATAAATAGAAATTCAAAGGATTTTAAAATAATCTTTAAGAGTGGGAGGATAGAGAGAAACAACTGGCAAAGTTAAGACAACTCAGTCAGACATTGCCACCTATAGACTGCCACTTCATTCCCAAACATTACACCTGCTCTAAGAAAACAAAGACTGCAACAACCAAATCTACAGCCACCTTAAACGAAGCTTGCTGCATAACCCTGATATGAATCAAATAAACACAAGTAATGATTGAAATGGTTTGAGAATTGCTTTTATGATGTCCTGTTGTTTACTGACATTTAGCAATGATTGATGATTGTTAATGAAACAAATGTTGTCCATTTAAGTTACATACTGTCTGAGGTAGTGATTAGCCCTTGGGTTCTGTTAAGATTGTGTAGCCCTTTCAAAGGTAGCCATTGGGATACGAAAGGCCAACAGGCACAGTTGTTCCTTTCTTTTGCTAGGGTATCCTGAAGAGTAGCCCATTCAGGGGAAGGCAGATTGACTCAAAAGTGAATTCTGGTTGGGATGCTTCATGAGCGGAGCAGCTTCTAGCCCCTGGGAAGGTAGTAAAGTTGAGGTAGCAAACCTTGGCCAGCTTGCATTGTATTTGAGTTTATCTGTGCTGAGTGAATGTTAAATTGGTGTTTCAGGACGTATGTGTGAATCAACACTAACAGTAAAGGAATTTGCAGTATTAACTTGTCCACCAATATAAAAAGAACCTCAGAGGTTAAAGTGCTTGATCTGGACACATTTACACCACAAAACGCGTGCACATGAACAGCATCAACATGAAGTAAAATGCAATAATGCACCAACCAGAACCTACAGGTTTTATGCTGACGTTTCTCTATGCATTACTTATTTTGTTTAAATAAAATGTTTGTTGATAAAAGTGTACATATGTAGATGGTCTTGTATTTGAATTATCAGTTTCTATATGTTACTGTCCTAAATAAAGCAGGGCAATATTGGCTGTAATTAGTTGTTTTACATTGTATATAAAAATCAGAAGCATGCCGCTGAGCTACAAAATCTAAATATTTGTATTGATTTGACATCTCTCCAGTGTTGTGGTGGCTTTAAGTGCACCTCTGTTGAAGAATAACCTCAGTGGTGCCCTTTGTATGCCCCCGATGTCATAAAAAAGCCTAAGGTAAATTGTACTGTATAATAAAAAATGTATAATAGAAACACAGGGATCTCTAAGACTAGAGTAAGTAGTGATAAAACTAAACCATCTTCCCTACATAGTTTTAACAGTTTTTGTTTTGGTCACTATTTTTTCTGTTGGTAAAGGATACTTTCAGTGAAAGAAATGTTATTTCATAATAGCATAGGGCTTATGCATGGTGGATTAGAGTTTACATATGCACAGGTTTTACATATTTTCAAGACTAATGAATTTAAGAAAGAGCAGTTGCTAGTAGACTTTTAAGATGGTGTTAATTAAGTGCCGCTTTTGAAAGGGTGCTGGCAGACATTAAAACTGGTTAAGGCTGGAGGGAGTAGCTGTTACTTTTAATCTGCTAGGTGCAAATTGCAGAGTTTCTCTAGAGGAGATCACCTAGTACTGATGAGGTGTCTGTGAAGGCTTCCCAAAAAAGCAATGTGTAGTTTGGAGACAACATTTAAAACAGACATGGTTTTAGTGCGAGTTTCTCCATTCATTTTTGAGGAGAAAGTTTTATTTTAATTAATCTTAAGATGCAAGATCAATATTGTATTTACATGGCATTTTTGTTGAGAGACGTGTTGCATGGCGGTTCATTATTTAACACTTTGGACTTGCACATTTCTGTGGACATTGCTAGATTATTGGCACACATTTATTGTTAGTCAGGTTCTCTGTCAGGCCAAAACCTTAACATTAAAAGACACTTTGTACTGAGATCTGTGAAGCCAAAGTGGATTTTAGTCTTTACAGCTCTCCAGTACTGATAAAACAAAATTGAATAATTTTGTGCTGCTCCATCCTTAATTACTGGTTAGGTACATTAACTGAATACTCTCTGAAATCCTCTGCAGATGACATGTATAAAAAAACCCAGTCATGTTTACCTTGCTATAGGCACTGGTGCAGGTCTGTCTGCAAATTCTGTGGGAGAAGTGTGAGATAAACTGCCAAATGAACTTGCCAACACAAAATTAACAGTATGGCAGCAGCCACTCCCTTGGGTGCACCTTGAGAAAGCAAAGGCAATAGAAACAGACTGAAATACTGTTGGAGCCCAGCCTTTTAACACTGTTAAAACAATGCACACTAATGTCTTGAACAACCGATACATCGATGTGTATGTGCACACTGTATCTTCGCATGCTATATATTCAACAATGTGGTCTGGCTGCTGTCCAGCCAGTAGTGGGGAAATTGAGTGTGAACACCCTTACTATCCAGCCCAGTCATGAACCAGCAATATTAACAACAAAAAAAAAAAAACACTTCTGGAGATAGCTTAAAACTACAGAGGTGGAAATGAAGCAGCATTCAGCAGAGGCACTTTGTCAGAAACGCACAGGGGTCAGTAGGAGAGAATGCACAAAAAAAGGCTATGCTAAAGAAATAATAAAGAAACTTGCCTTTGCATACCTTTTTTGGAAAACAATGAGTGATTTTTTTTTGTGCATAAGTGTTTTTTAATGTGTAAACTTTGCACAGATAAAAAAGAATAAAAACACAGTTTCACCTGGGAAATAAATGCAATACAAAGAACACATTTACTTATATAGATAAATATACAAAGAGAATCCATTACCCTTTCTTGATTCAATTTATGGCTTTCTTCATTATCTGTAAACCAGCCTTACACTACATATAACTAATTCTTGTGCCTTTCTCGGAAGGGCCTGCTCTGTTAGCACATAACCACATTTTCTAGTTGGGAGCCATACTTTCTTTCTGCAAAACTTTACATACAATTAATAGTCTACTACTATTTCCCTTCTCTCAGCACAAGGGACTCTTCTTCTTTCGGCTGCTCCCGTCAGGGGTTGCCACAACGGATCATCTTCTTCCATATCTTTCAGTCCTCTGCATCATGTTCTGTTATACTCATCACCTGCATGTCATCTCTCACCACATCCATAAACCTTCATTTAGGCCTTCCTCTTTTCATCTTTCCTGGCAGCTCTATCCTTTTAGCTCCTTTTTCACTAGGGCCTTAAACCCTGGGACCCCCGACACTCCCTCCAACTAAAAACCTTTTCCTAGTACAGTGGTGTCTCATTTCTAATCTCTGCAAGCAAAGACAGCATCTGGTATACAGAACAAAACAACATTAATGTTGGAATTTAAGCAGGCTCCCTTCCTTTGAGTGATTGCTGGCTGTTATTATCCTTGTTTGTGTGCCCATCCAGATAAAGCTTATTCACAGACCTGATGTTTGTCATCAAATTTCTGACACCAAAATGTTAGAAGAAGCAAACCTTACACTCTACTTAGCAGATGATTCATAAATCTTGGTCTGATTCATGTCCAACAGAGAAGAGAACAAAAAAAAAAAAAAAGGTATCAACTCCACCCCACCATAGCAGTACAAGCATACTGGACATTAACTATTTTTCTGACTTTCCTTATTAGGATTTTATCACATAACTGTGCTTCCATGGAACACAATCTTGGCTTCACCATCCTTCTGTTGATCTCTGGAAAAGAATGTAAATTAATTACAATTCCGAGTGTAAATCTGACATTACATCTGATGTTACTCATCTCCCCCCAGACCAGAATATTATTATATTGGCCACGGGATCCTTTGTTACCAGTGAGGACTAAGGGTATCTCAAATTTTGTGCCTACCTTTATAAGTCATTGTATTAGACATATCAGTATACTACTGTTTTTACCAACATTAATTACCTTGTGTAAAATTACTTAATACAGTTGCTTGCAAAACTTTTCCACATTTTGTCACATTACAGCCACAAACATGAATCAATTTTATTGCAATTCCACGTGAAAGACCAATACAAAGTGGTGTACACTTGAGAAGTGGAACGAAAATCATACATGATTCCAAACATTTTTTACAAATAAATAACTGAAAAGTGGGGTGTGCGTAATTATTCAGCCCCCTGAGTCAATACTTTGCAGAACCACCTTTTGCTGCAACTATAGCTGCCAGTCTTTTAGGGTATGTCTCTACCAGCTTTGCACATCTAGAGACTGAAATTCTTGCCCATTCTTCTTTGCAAAACAGCTCCAGCTCAGTCAGATTAGATGGACAGCGTTTGTGAACAGCAGTTTTCAGATCTTGCCACAGATTCTCGATTGGATTTAGATCTGGACTTTGACTGGGCCATTCTAACACATGGATATGTTTTGTTTTAAACCATTCCATTGTTGCCCTGGCTTTATGTTTAGGGTCATTGTCCTGCTGGAAGGTGAACCTCCGCCCCATTCTCAAGTCTTTTGCAGACTCCAAGAGGTTTTCTTCCAAGATTGCCCTGTATTTGGCTCCATCCATCTTCCCATCAACTCTGACCAGCTTCCCTGTCCCTGCTGAAGAGACGCACCCCCAGAGCATGATGCTGCCACCACCATATTTGACAGTGGGGGTGGTGTGTTCAGAGTGATGTGCAGTGTTAGTTTTCCGCCACACATAGCGTTTTGCATTTTGGCCAAAAAGTTCCATTTTGGTCTCATCTGACCAGAGCACCTTCTTCCACATGTTTGCTGTGTCCCCCACATGGCTTGTGGCAAACTGCAAACGGGACTTCTTATGGTTTTCTGTTAACAATGGCTTTCTTCTTGCCACTCTTCCATAAAGGCCAACTTTGTGCAGTGCACGACTAATAGTTGTCCTATGGACAGGTTCCCCCACCTGAGCTGTAGATCTCTGCAACTCGTCCAGAGTCACCATGGGCCTCTTGGCTGCATTTCTGATCAGCGCTCTCCTTGTTCGGCCTGTGAGTTTAGGTGGACGGCCTTGTCTTGGTAGGTTTACAGTTGTGCCATACTCCTTCCATTTCTGAATGATCGCTTCAACAGTGCTCCGTGGGATGTTCAAGGCTTTGGAAATCTTTTTGTAGCCTAAGCCTGCTTTAAATTTCTCAATAACTTTATCCCTGACCTGTCTGGTGTGTTCTTTGGACTTCATGGTGTTGTTGCTCCCAATATTCTCTTAGACAACCTCTGAGGCCGTCACAGAGCAGCTGTATTTGTACTGACATTAGATTACACACAGGTGCACTCTATTTAGTCATTAGCACTCATCAGGCAATGTCTATGGGCAACTGACTGCACTCAGACCAAAGGGGGCTGAATAATTACGCACACCCCACTTTGCAGTTATTTATTTGTAAAAAATGTTTGGAATCATGTATGAGTTTCGTTCCACTTCTCAAGCCACTGTAGTTGCCTTTTTCTGTTTTATTGTTAATTGACCTGCCATTCCAACTTCTGGTTATTTAGCAAAAATGTATTTTTAATTGTAAAAGTTTGGTAAAAAATGTATATGTTATACTTCATCTTATATTCAAAGGTACCATAAATTATTATCTTTTGTTTAATTATTGTTCTTCAGTTTTATTTCATGAGCTTACAGGGTGGGTCAAACAATGAGTACATTTCTTACGGTTTTCTTCTATTGTAGGCAGGGTGGGACACCAGTTTGCCTATAAACATTATTCCTTTTCCTCAGAAAAACCAGAGTTTAGCACAAGGGGTAGTGCTGCTGCTTTGCAGTAAGGAAACTGTGGAAGATTGTGGGTTTGCTTCCCGGTTCCTCCGCTTTGAGTACTGAGAAAAGCACTATATAAATGTAATGAATTATTATTATTATTACTAGACAAGTGGCTGTGATGTTGCATTCAGTGTAGTTTGCACTTGCATTGACCATCAACAGTTACAACTAAAGGAGCAAACTCCATGTAACAAAAGTAAATAGAAAAGATAAGAATTACCAAAGATATACATTTGGACAAAAATTTTGGTCCTCATGCATTTTATTTAAGTAATGTACCTTTCTTCATGAAAAACACTTTAAAATTTTTTGTCGACCATACTGTACAGTACATCCATCCATCCATTTTCCAACCCACTGAATCCAAACACAGGGTCACGGGGGTCTGCTCATGCAAATCTTTAGTTTGCAGTAGAACCAAACAATAAAGCTGTGAGAAGAAATCGATTCTTGCTTTATTCTACAAACGCATTCCCATAATGGCCTGGACAAAATATCTGGAACCCTTTACAAGTTAAGAAATAATTGAATTGTAGTGATACTGCAACAGATTAATATTTTAAATAGTACCACAAGTGTCTTCAATTTTATAATCACTCATTCACCCAGTTTAAATGGAGAAATTCCTCACTCATCTGGTTGTTTTGTGTCACAGTGTGTATCAGAATAAACCTGGAAAAGAGAAGGAAAAGCAGAAGGGTGTTTGAGGGGATAATAAAAATGGTAACATGCAAGAATGGTCAATGTAAAGGCCATAAGACCATCACTGAAGCATGCAATGTTCCTGTGACCACCGCTGTCAAAATTATCAAGAGGTTTAAGGCTCCTGGAATTGTACCTAATTTTTGTGGACAGGGGTGCAAGACTAAGACTGACCAGAATTGAAAGGAAAGATTGCTTAAATGGGGTAGAAAAACCAAGGCACACTGATTCATAGTTCAACAGCTTCAAGTCACACCATCCATCACTGTCTGAATGAAAATGGATCCTTTTATAAAAAGAGTGCATGCTATGCTGCCCTGGGATCCAGACATATTTTAACTTAAAATTAAAATAACACTTTTCCAGTACCTCCACTAAATGTGTTATAATTAACATACTTTCACTCCGGACAGGTGCTGGGCAAGTGAAAAAGACTGAAACTGAAGGACAAGCTCTGGGCAGGGTTTGTCAAAATGGCTGCACAGTCAGCAGAAGACCAGGCAGAAAGGATTTTGGAGGGTTCTGGGCTGCAAGTCTCCACTTTTGACTCTGCATCTGGAGACGTCCAGCCCGTGGCAATAAGAAAAACTGTTTGTTACATCGTGAGTGCTGTTATCCTTAGCCACAAGGTATTTCTATAGATTCCTTTATTTCAAAAATGCTAACCAGATCATACATGAAAGTAAAACAGGCTGACACAAAGAAAAAAAATACAGTATAAGTGGATTAGTATAGTATGTTATTTGTAGATTATTCTAGTAATTATGGGCCTCAAAGGCTTGGGCTAGAAATAAACAGTTATTGCTCATAGACATTTTAAAACTTACCGATGGTAGTCAGTTGCCACAGCATGGCAGTCCATAGCATTTCAAGCTTCAGCAGAGTTCCTGAAACAAAAGCGGATGCACTACTCCTTTACCTGTTATTTCAGGCTATAACAAATGGATAAACAGATCGTGTAACTGGCTTAGCCTCTCTGCATTTGTTGGTTTTTTTTTTTTTTTTATACATTCCAACCATCTTCTCCACTCCAGCACATGGCATTTTGAGAAATGCAAGGCTGTCTGTCTCTGATGTTCAACAAGGCTACTTGTGTCACAATCCCACTCTGGCCTGATAGCCATCTAATGTACACTCTTCAATTACAGAATGAGGTGCTCATGGTGCAAGAGGCAAAGGACGATTGTTATCAGGAGTGGTACTTGCCTGCTGGGAGAATGGAACTGAACGAGTCTATTGTGGAGGGCATGAGGAGAGAGGTGAAAGAGGAAACCGGTTTTGAATGCTCACCAATCACACTGCTTATGGTTGAGGAGCACGGCCCACGCTGGATACGCTTCACCTTCCTTGCAGAAATAACAGGTCTTTCTTAGCCTTAAACTAAAGAGTGGGTAATGTTTGCATGAAACACACAATAGTAACTTGCATGTAACAAATATAAGCTTCAATGGTCAAAGAGTGTTCATAAAGCTTTCACCCTTGCCATTGTCACCATCAGCATGCTCTGCAAGGGTTATTGTGGGAGTTTTCTGTTTGTCCACTTCCCAGTTTGCAGCTAATGAAACATTATTCCAGCTCATTAAAATAAAAAAAACAGCTGCAAATATTAATATCCTTAATGCTAATACAATGTGTATACAGTATGCTATAGCTATATACATAAATTATGCCAATGGTTTAATACCATCAAATTAGTTTCTTCATCTACCATACTTTTGTGTCGACAACTGTCTGTTGATATGTCCTCACTGGAGCCATGTGCAGAATCATGTAATTCATTACCCTTGCCACATAATGTCAAGGAAATTCACAACATTAAATCAAAAATACTGTTGGCAGTTCATGGGCAGTTATGCCTTCCTGACATGTAGTGTCGTCTGTATCCACCAGCTTTTCTTACTTGTGTATGCAGACAAAAGGTTAAGGAAGAACACTTGTAATCAAAGCTTATATTCTCCAACAAAGAAATATCTGAGTGGATATTCTCTTACAACAAACACAGAATTACATCACTTCTTTCTAATACAGGCTAGACATTACAGAGAAACAAGGAGAGGCATGGTCATAATTGCTGTACCTATTTACCGACATTATTCTAGCAGGGAAGAAGAACCCGACTACAACATGTAAAAACATTAAGGCTATCGTTAAAAATGTTTAATGAACATTGTCTTTTTTCCTTCATATTCTTCAGTAGAATTTACATTAAAAACTACTAAATAAAACAGTCCTATTTTATATCACCAAAACATATTTTCATTAAATTGCAATGCATGCTTATATTGCAGTGGAACTACATTAACCATAAACAAGCTTTCCACAAAAATAAATCCCAAATTGTTATGTCTAGTTTTTAAACTTTTGAAGGCATAGTGTAGTGAAAAAGTATTTGCATCTTTCTTGATTTCCTTAATGTATGGTAGTTCATAACATGTGATTGTTTTTGAATATAGCTTTTAAATGATCACTTGATTTACTGAAAGAAAAAAGTTCACCAACACCTATATCACCATGTGAAAAAGTAACTGCCCCCTTAGTCACTCAATCAACCAATAAACCAAATTTAAATAACGGGTTAAATTAGACTTGACACACCCAAGCTTGACTGCTGCCTGCCCTGTTGGATCTAAACATCACTTAAATAGAACCTTTCCAGCAATGTGAAGTTGGGTAAACGGTGTCAATGGCAGCACATGAGGTCTCAATCAAAAGAACTTCCAATAGACATGGGAAAAAGTCTCTGAAATATATCAGTTGGGTTACAAAGCAATCTCTAAAACACTAGGACTGCAGTGAACAACCATGGGAGCCATCATCTCCAAATGGAGAAAACTTGGAACAGTGGTACAGTAAATATGCCCAGGAGTATCTGGCCTAGGAAACTTACTACAAGAGGGTGTACAAAACGCATCTGGGAAGTCGCAGAAGAATCCAGAAGAACTTAAGTCCTCTCTCTGCTCAGTCAATGTCTGTTCACGATTTCACAATGAGAAAGACTCTGGGCAAAAATGGTATCCAAGGCAAAAACCACCATTAAACCAGATGGACATTAAGGCTTATCCAGCATTTGCCAAAAAAAAAAAAAAAAACACCTTGATTAGCCACAAAACATTTATGTTAATGTTCTGACTAATGTGTAAAAGTGTAACTCTTTGGAAGACATAAGTTCTGATACATCTAGCAAAAAGCTAACACAGCTTTCCACAATAAGAACATCATGCCCATAGTTCAACGTGGTGGTGGTACTGTGAAGGTGTGGGGAGAGGCTTACATGCTTCAGGGCTTGGGTTACTTGCCATAATTGAGAAAAGCAAAAATTCAGCTCTGTTAGTGAAACCGATTGTTTGGTCCTCGATCTGCAATCTGAAACTCAAATGCAATTGGGTTATGCAGCAGGACAATGTTCCAAAGCACAAACACAAGCCCACATCTAAGTGACTAAAAAAAATAAGGTTTGGGGTGGCCTAGTCAAAGTCCCATTTTGAACCCTATTGGGATGTGGTGAGGGACCTTAAATGGGCCCTTCCTCCAGTGTGACTGAATTAAAACAATTCTATAAAAAAGAGTGGGCCCAATCTCCTGTTACCAGAAGCATCTCATTGCAGTTGTTGCTGCTAAAGGTGTTTCAACCAAGTATCAAGTTTTTAGGTTTAGGGCAACTGCTTTTTCACATGGGTGATATAGGCATTAGTAAACTTTTTCCCTTAAATAAATCAAATGATCACTTAAAACCTGTTATTATGTCTACTCAGCTTGACTTATTTTACTGAATTTGTTTAGCGATCAGAAACAATTAAAAGTTATGAGTAAACAACAGATGAAATCAGGAAATGAGCAAATAATTTTCTGTGGTACTGTACAAATGCCTCAGTTGGTATATTAGGAAGCTGAACCAAAATGTATAACATTTATTGATGTTGATTTGTTTGTTGTATTTTTTTTAACAAGGTGGCTCCATGAAGACCCTTGAAAATTCAGATTCAGAGTCCCTCCAGGCTCAGTGGTGGGACAGAATTTCTCCTCTTTCATTGCGAGCAAAGGATATTCTTCCTCTAATTGATTCTGGTGTAAAGTATAAAGAGAAGCCCTGGTTTCCTCCAACCTTGCCCACAGAGCTACCATGCTGTGCTGTGTGCCAAAGGTTAATGGTCACATTTCTCGACAGCGACAGCAACCTGTGGTTATTACTTGGAACGAGTGATGGTCCCCATCTTCCAATTACAGTGTCTAATGATCGGTGCCATTCCATCATGGCAGCCACTTTCAGGCTATTAAAAGAATGTTTAAAACTTCCTGAGGTCAAGGTTAAAACACTGGGAGTTCTTGGTCTGCAGCATCATGGGAAACACCCTGGGAACACTGATGGAATTTGTTTCAATATGTTGGTGTCTGTTGAGCACACTGACAGAGAGGTAAACTCAAGTACTCCTCCAGTGTTGCTCAGTGACAAATATCAGTGGTGGAAAGTTGACAGGCAATGCCTAAAAGACAAGTTACTGGAAAGATGTGGCTCTAATGCTGCGGTGCCGATTTATTCAATATAAATAAAGGTGCAAGAAAACTGATTTATTGCAAAAAGATTAGGAAAGATGAGGCAGTACTTTATTGATCAGCAACAACACAGAACAAAGTAAAAACAAAGTGCAAACTACCACATAAGTGCAAGACTCAGAATTGTACACACATATGCCAAGTGTTCCTTAAAGTAATGCTGTCCCTGTGCTAATGTGTCTGTTTAACAGGTAAGGGGGAGGGCAAGCATGGATAGAGGAGGTATTGTACAGACTGATGGCTGGGAGCAAAGATAGAGCCCCAGTAGCTCCACTTATCAATGACTTTTCATAGCAGTCAAGTGATTATTCAAAACAAACAGGATACTGTACATTGTTTTTAGATTACCGAGATTATCTGTATAGGGAGACTATTTGGTTTTTATTTACCACAAAATGGCCAGTACCAGAATATGTTTTCAGTGGGTGTCCACAAAGCTAGAATGATATCACAATGAAAAATCATGAAGTAGTAGTAAGTAATAACCTGACAATTTCAAGATTTTACAAGATTTACGGCACCAGAATTGAAAACATGATAAAGACTCAATAAGACATTAACCTCACACAGTACATATATGAAATCAAAATCCCAATGATGGAGACAGAAGAAACTATTCACAATTGACAATGTGGAAAAGCTCAAATTGTAAATATACAATATATCATATACATATGATTTGATAGCGCAGTGAGGCATTTCAAGCTTGATATATTTGAAATTTATGTATATATTTGGCACTTTACACACATGGCCTCGTCTTCTCAGATGTTTTTCAGTAGTTTTATGGCTAAGAATGGCACTTCAACTTTAACTTGTGCAAAGGAATTTGCTGCAGATTTTTTAAAAGGTGAGGCTATTCGGAAAATACTAAACATATAGTATGGAAACTATAAATGGAATCTGCCACAATGTGCTTTTAGTTAAATGACAATCTCAAACATTCTGCCCGCAATATTGCATCTCTCTAGGTGTTGAGCTTTCCACTGATCACATTTGTCACTCAGTCCTAACTTTTCTTAATCAAGTTATGCATTTTTTAGCAAGCATTGACCATTCTGGCAAGATTTCTTTTCTGAAGCTGATAAAAGCTTGTGTATGATGCTTTGCTTTGAAAATCAGAGACCTCTATTGAAAAGTAACACACTTGAAGAGTTCTTTATGGTTTATTGCAATAAATGAATATATGTATTTTAAATAATTTTTCCTTTGCTAGTTTCAGTTGGATAGGCTGCAACATTCCTAATTTTTATTTTGCTGATTATTAAGATTTAAATATGAGAGGCCCAAAATGTGCTGCTCTTGTTTGTGGGAAGCAGCACTCTTTAAGTGCTGTTTAATATGATGGATTATTAAATGGAGGTCTACCCCACTGTCTTTCTACTGATGGCCTAAACATTTTCTTATTTGTGTTCTATGTCACTAACTTTTCTGAATGTGACTAAATGCAGCATTTTCCCTTCCCCCCTCAATTTCTTCTCTTTTTTTTTTTTTTTTGAGAACTTGGGTTTCATTTCTGCTTTACACTTGATGCTGTCAGGTTATTCTCTGGTGTATAAGAAGAATTTGATCATGAACAAAATGGATGGATGGGCAGCATTATTTGTTAAAAAAATTTAAATACATTTCTGGCCTGACCTGCAATCATTTCGACAAGCCTAGAACAGAATCATGCAGCCAGCTCTTGTTTTAGACTTTGATACCAATACGGAGTTGTGATTTGTAGCAATGTTTAAGCCAACACTAAATGATGTTTAATAATCTAGTAGATACACTTTGTATGTAAATGCACTTTCAAAGATGGTACCCAGTTAAGTTTCCTGTCCATGTTCTTTTTCTTTCGTTTAATTTCTGATTATGAGCAATATACACTATTATAGGTTCATCTTCATGGACAGACTAATGAATGGGTAAACCTATTTGTGCCTGAATTGCTTAAATAAACATGTCACCTTAATACATTTTCAAGTGATTTCTGTAATGGATATCATTTTAAATTATTAAATTTAAAAGATAATTGTATTGCATAATAGTAAGTAGGGCTCACATGTTATTATAGCTCAGTCCCTAAAGATACTATTGCTAATGTGAAATTGAATATTGCATAGCTTAAGACAGGTGTGTGCCACTGCATTTACTTTTCTAAACCAAGTTCTGCAATGCTATCCATTCATCCATCTAATTTCTGGACTTACAAGTCATGGAATCCAAAGCCTATCCAAGCAGCATCAAGCACAAGGTAAGAACTGACCATACATGGCAACAATAACATAAAAACCTGATATTTTATATATATATATATATATATATATATATATATATATA
>JANRMT010062796.1:20177373-20197268 GCA_026402145.1 Polypterus bichir lapradei
TATATAAAACGTATCATAAATTGAAAGATATAATTCCACATTTTAATTGTATTTGACTTCTGTCTTGCCCCAATGTGGGACCATTTGTAAAATTCACTAGAAAATCAGGTCCCTGTCACATCTGTTGCACTGGGCAAGAAAAACTGCAGTTGTTTAACAAGCACTCTAAATAGCATTGGGCATATTCTGTTTTTATGAATCTTCAACAGAAAGGGATTTAACATTTACAATTTTTTCAAAAAATACCTTTGTCTCGAGATATTGAATGAATTTTCCATAATCCTCATTGAAAAGTAACCTGCACAGTTTGGATTATGAGCAAGTTCAATGCAGTGAAAGTTTGCAAAATTAATTTTTGAAAATAATCTGCAATGATTCTTGTGAATAAACCTTATATTTTGCACAAAGAACACTAATATTTTAATGACTCATAATGTACCGAAATTATTTAACAATCAAATCTAAAGCATTTCATGGCCAAAAATTGCTTTGATACATAATACATAAAAAGTGTCAAGTTCTATCTGACAATAAAATTCCCACCTTTAAGCACTATTTTTTTTTTTTTTTTTTTTAGCATTTGTTTTACACATGTGGGCAATAATACGGGCACCATAGTGGTTCAATTTCCCTGGGCTACACACTCTTTTACAGGTGGCCCTCTATAAGGATAGGGTAGTAAAATGTGTTAATACACAAGGTTTCATTCTTTCAAAACTTTTGTGTGTCAGTACTGTATTAGTATGCTGTAAAATGGTTCACTCTACTAAATAACAAAATGAGAGTTTGGCACTCGCCCTCCTACCACACTCCCATCTGTTATTAATTATGTGTTTAATTATCTTGTTTTTTATGTATTTGCCTGATATATCTGTGTCACATACTTATTTAATTAAACAAAAGCTTCATTTAAGGTGGCTACTTCATAGCTCCAGTGACATGGGTTCAAATTTCTGATCATAAAAATTTCTGTTGTTTTGTTAAGTGCCAAACTGTGAAAATGCACTGCAATGAGCTTGAATTATTTCCTGGGTCAATTTCTGCCTTGTGCCAAGTGGATAGACTCTGGCTTCTCTTGACCATGTAATACTAAAAAGCAGGTTTAAAAAAAAATAGTTACAGTACATAAATCTTTTATTCTTTGCCATATATGTCTGGCTGTTTTATTGTTTTTATTGAACTGCTCTCAAAAATGTCTGCCATTGAACTTCATTTGTGGAATAGCTTTGATTTTATTCTAGAAATAACACAGGCTTTATAACTGTTAACGTG
Organism: Polypterus bichir lapradei; assembly: GCA_026402145.1. Lineage (NCBI taxonomy): Eukaryota > Metazoa > Chordata > Cladistia > Polypteriformes > Polypteridae > Polypterus > Polypterus bichir. Next base: position 20,178,646 of record JANRMT010062796.1, read on the forward strand.
CATATTTTCATTGCTACTAATTCATTTCAAACCTTATGTACAGTAATTCTATTGTAAAAAGGCAAACGTACAGTGTATATTCACAAAATATTGTTTACACAAGTAACAGTCTTTAACAGCAGTTTTTCAGCCGCATTTCTTTGTAATGATGTCACAGGAAAAAAGTCTAATTTACTGCCAAGCAATGAAACATTCTGTTGTACACTTTATTTTTGAGAATTGTGAAGTTGTTTTTCATTAGCTGACAGGAAAATGTTTTAGTATACAATATCATAGCCTACTTTCATTACTCAAATGTACTTTAATATTGATTGAGGGGAAATTAAAGTTGAATTACTGATACATAGTTTATTAAGCTATCGCTTTAGAAGAAAAATAATAGTACAGTCCCTTCATAATCACTATGAATGGTGCTAATCTGACTCTGTAAGCCCAGTTTTATTTTTATTTTTTATAAGTTAACAAATGTATATTGCCTTTTTACCTGTTTTGGATTTGAACAAAGCAGTATATAAAAAAATAATGTACTCTTAATGTCTTTTAAGGCTTGGCCTTATGCACTGCACAGCTTTATTTTCATTGCTTTGACTTGCTTGAAACCCTAAATTAAAGCACCAAATTCCCACAGACCAAAGTAATTGTTTCTGTTTCTAATTGACAGCTTCTGCAAAAGTCTGGAATATCTAGTCACTTTCCTAATTGTTTGGATTTTCTCAATTTAGACAAATGCAATAATTGGTCAGCAACAAGCATAAAGTACAAGAACAGATCTCAAACTGTACAATTACAAATTATTCAGGTTAATGGAGGCTGTTCAACAACAGGAAGTCAACAACTGCAAATCTGCAGAGAACCAAGAAAAAGGAAATAAGTTGATGTTTACAGCAAAGTCAAAATCAGTAGCCTGCTCAGGAGAAATGATTTAGTTTGAACCACTTGATAATTTGGTTACACATAAGAGGCCCAAGTATTTATGTATTCATTAGTCTCAAAACGCCACATACAGCTGGATTGTTCAGTGAAAGTGTCAACTGGTGTGAATCAGGTTTATACAGTAATGCTAGTACAGGGTCTTAAAAAATTTACTGTAACGACTCTGCAATGTGTACACTGACCAAAAAATATCGATCTCCTCATCGTTTATGCCATTCTAGTTTTGATTTTAACTACATCATTTTTCATTTGAAATTATGTTGAGTAATATAAAGTGCAGTATAAAAAATCCATTAAATATTTCATACCTGCGTTGCTGAAAACAAAAGCAAGATTTCCCTGTATGGTGACTTTGATAATTTTAATTTAGAATTATTCAAATGAGGTACAAAGTAAAAGTGGCATTTCATTGGTAGCATACTGCAGTCACTTCCATTGTGAAGCCAACTTTTGTGAGTTTGTTAAAATTACTTTCTAGGAGTATCAGCACTACTGTCGAGCTGCCTTAGTTTTCTTTTATTGCTTCCAATGAAAGAGACCCATTTTGCATGATTAGAAGAAATCTGTAAAGCAATGCACAAAGGCCTAACTGGCCACAGAATTTTTGGAGTGTTTGTATATTCTATGAGCCATAAGCAGACTCGAAAGGCAATCACAAAATGCATAAAAAAACATTTTCAGTATGCTAATGTGAAATCAACGATAAAGTGCAGCATAACCTCACAAGGTAGCAGGGGGCCAGAGCATGTCCCAGAAGCAACGGGCACAATACTTTAAATACTGTTTAGTAATGTTTATATTTTTCCTATTTACTTTTTCTAACTACATGCCATCTAATTGTCAACAGTACAAATAGAAAATAATTTTCTTTATGAAACATTCACTCTGTAATTAGCTGTATCTGTTAATAAATTCCAACCCAAATGACCCTTTATCTTTTAAACATTTAATGGAGAAAAGTGTCAAATGCTTAAAATTATTTACATATCTTAAAAAGGCAGTGAATGATTTGTTTGAAGGGATATTTGTATGATACAATCATATTGGCATTGCTTAATATACATACATGACAAAAGAGTGTAACTTTAGACAGTGTAAGTGTTAACACTGACAAGGAATTCTGTTACTGTGTGGAAACTCAAAGATGTAATCTGAAGCTTAGGGCCTCTGACAGAAAAGTGAACTTGTGTGGATTCTCTGACAATACAAATCGACATCAATAGCATTAAAAATACCTGTTCTTATGTCCGCATTATATTAAAGATTTTAAATCCCTTTGATTACAAAGCCCATCACATATACAGTAGTACACCATTATTAATTTATAATACAGAATAAAAATATAAATAAAAAAATATTCTAAAATAGCAATCAAACATCTGAGAATACCTTACTATCAAGTTCTTCTGAAAACATCATATGTGTATAGTTCCACAAAATTGATTTGAAATATTTATATTATTCATCAATACACCACAGCTTTCGATGACAGATGATCATAAAGACAAAAAAATATATTTAAAACTCACTTTTAAATTACAGCAGTTCAAGTCTCCTTTGGAAATAAAATAAGCCAGTAGAGTCACAAGTTAAAACACATTTACCAAAAAAATGCATTTATTACATAAACTATAAATAATAAAATATCCACTAACTATAAATGCATTTCTCTTTGTGATTAACAGGTGTCACAAATATCTTAGGTAGACATTTAAAAAAATACACACAAGATTTTACCATTATACATTGTTGTTTTTTTATATATATATATATATAATGTTTATATTTTACAATCATACAAATCACAGAATTTACCTGAATAACAACAGAAAGCACGAGTTCCTACAGCTCAGTTTACATTAAAGAACCTTATTGTTCTTTAGCAGAGTGTTTGACAAATGCAATTGCTGCCAGCTCTTTGCAGAACTCCTCAAGGATAATAACGCCTTTCAGGAGAGTTATGTGATCCAGCCTAAACAATAGAGACACAAAAAGAACCTAATGAATTAAGAAAATGTCTTTTATCAGTTGTGTAAAGCATCCACCCCACTTTCTCTGTGTCATTTAGTGACAAGAGTTCGCTGACATGATCTTAGCCAGTCACAGTCAGTTGTGTCACTCTCCTGCAATCGCTAGTTGCATAGTTGAACATTCCCAGTGAGAGTATCAAGACTGTTGTATAACCTTAAATCCTTATAAGTGTGGGTTCTCATGTGTGTAAGAGCTAACATCCAAAAAGTGCCCAACTGGAAGTACAGTGTGATTGTGAGTAAAAAAAAGTAATGTGGGTGTTCAGGACCTTGCAAGCAGAAGAGAGGGTCAAATAGTCTGATGTCTTGTGTTTGTTATATGAGAGAATTGAAAAAGAAAAATAAAAGGGCTGAGATTGTGGATAAACGTTCCATACCAGGTGAACCTTCATGCAGGCATCACCGCTGTCAGGCAGCATGCTAATTGGTCGTCAGCATGCAGTGTACTCATGATATTTTGGAAATTTGAAGCAGTGCTGAAAGGTCACTTTGGATTGTAAGGGAATATCCTCAGTCCCTGGTTCAGCACTGCTCTCACTCACAAAGGCTTGTCGGACTCCAGCAGTTATATACTGTTTATATAGGTTTAATTTCTCTAAAATATCTTAGGAGCTTAACATAAATTTAGCACTGTAAAACACCATTATACTAAAGTTTCTTTGTTTGGCAAAAGTTTTTTTAGAAGGTCTTATTATTAAACATTACTTCATCAACATACACTGATCAGCCATGACAATAAAACCACCTGCCCAATGTTGTGTAGGTCCCACTCGTGCTGCCACGACAACTCTGACCCATGAAGTCATGGACACCACAAGACCTCTGCAAGTATCCCGTGGTATCTAACACCAAGATTTTAGCAGCAGATCTGTTAAGTAATGTAAGCGTTAAATAATGTTAAGTAATGAAAGAGTGGAATTACTGTGGCTAAGGTTCCACTCTGGTATCCGGAAGGTTGCAGGTTCAAATTCCTGTTACTGCCAAAGGAGATCCTGCTGTGCCCTTGAGCAAGGCCCTTAACCTGCAATTGTTCCAGGGGCGCTGTACAATGGTTGACCCTGCACTCTGACCCCAAGGGGTATGTGAAAACTAAGAAATTCCTAATACAAGAAACTGTATAAGGTGAAATAAAGAAAAAAAAAAGTTACAAAGGGGCCTCCATGGATCGAACTTGTTTTGCCATCACTGAGGTCTGGGGAATTTGGATGTCAGATTAACACTTTGAATTCTCTGTCATGTTCCTAAACAATTTTCGCAGTGTGGCACAATGTATTATCCTGGTGAAAGAAGCCACTGCTTTCAGAGAATAATATGACGGGGTGTACATGGTCTGCAGCAATCTTTAGGTAGGTGCTATGTGTCTAAATAACATCCACATGAATGCCAGGGCCCAACATAACATTATTCACAGTATCACACTGCCTCTGCCAGCTTGCCTTATTCCTCTAGCACAGTGATTCTTAACCTTTTTTGAGTCACAGACCCTTTTAAGAATCTGATGAAAGCAAAGAAATATTCACATAAACACAACTTTGCATGCAATGAATATAATGTACTTTATCGAGATTTGATACACAAAGTATTATTAAACTTTAAAGTAAACAATCTAAAAAAAAACAAAACTCCTTTTTATGTAAAAAGTAATGGCCACGTACTATAATTATGAAATACAAACCTCTTGTGCAAATTAAAACAGATCTACTACTACTATGTTTTCTACTACAACATCTACTCTAAATCAGCAGTGCCGAGCTGCATAGTGAATATAAATATTAATTTTTATCTGACCCTCACGGACCCCCCGAAACCCATGGACCTCAGGTTAAGAACCCCAGCTCTAGTGCATCCTGCTGTCACCTCTTACCCAGGAAAATGATGCACATATACCCAGCCATCCACATTATCTAAAAGAAAACGTGATTCATCAGGCTACTTTCTTACACTGCTCCATGGTCCAGTTCTGATGCTCAAGTATCTACTATAGCCATCTTTTGGGTTGACAAGGGTCAGCAGGGCACTCTAATTGCTCTGTGTCTACACAACATGCTGCAATACTGTACACGGTGTGCTCTAGACCACACTCATGGCCAGCATTAAGTTTCACAGCAACTGGTGCTACAGTACCTCTTCTGCAGGATCAAATCAGATGGGCTGGCCTTCATTCCCCATGCAGATCAATGAGCCTTCAGTCCCCATGACCGTAACACCAGTTCATCTGTTGTCCTTGCTTGGACCACTTTGGGTAGGTACTAACCACTGCATACTCAGAACAACCTACAAGACGTGCCACTTTGGAGATGCTGTGACCCAGTCATCTAGCTCTTGTCAAAGTCACTCAGATCCTAACACTTGTCCTTTTTTCCTGTTTCTAACACAACACCTTCAAGAACTGATTGTTCACTTGTTGCCCTATATGTCCCACCCCTTGATAGGTGTCAATGTGATGAGATAATCAATGTTATTCATGTCACCCATCAGTGGTTTTAATGTTGTGGCTGATGAGTATACACTTGATAAGCACAAACACAATCTAGGGCAACCTTTTTATGTGGTAAATGTTTGGCACGTATTCAAGGACAAGAGCAGCACAGCTGCATCTTTAAAACAAAAATAGCTTATTTAAGACAGTGAACAGATCTTGTGAGCCTAAGAGTCCATAATGCTAAAATATTACAAAAAAGATCTCTCTTACAGCTGTCATGTAATTTGTCAACCCCTGCGATTCCTAGTTGGGTAGTTGGACTTCCTCAAGGTGATGAGATTGCTGTCATTAAGCTTAACATTCCTTCTAATTAGAAGTCATGTAATGTGCTATCAACATTACTTGCAGAAACTTTACTACCCTGAAAATATCAAAGTATGTAAACTGTAATACAAATAAATACTGTTTGGCCACTTTAGTGGTTTGTTATTTTAAACATCTATACAGGTGAGGAATGTTGTGGTGCTTAAGATAAAACTTTATACGTTAGAAATGATGAGTTGCAAGAGGAGACTCAATTACTTGCCAAAAGCCATGGGTAACTACAGTAAATGAAACAAATAGTTTATTGCTTCAGAGTATCTCCGCATGTCTCATTTAGACCCTACATCATGCATTGGCTCTGGGATGCCTTTACTGATTCCCTGCCCCAAATAAGAGGCTACTTTACGAGTCTTAGGCATCACTGACAATATTATCCAGAATTTATTTCCTCTTCTCCAAGTCTTTACCTGGAGTCTGCTGTCTGCTTTGCTATTTCAGTCACTCCCTTTAAATGAAGTGATCCAAAACGTGCTTAATTCCTGCAGACTGCCTTTGTACTTTCACTGTCTTGCAATTAGTTAAAAGTAATTACTTAATCCAATACAAGGTCAGATTAAGACCTTCTGTATCCTGCATAAATCGAGTTAATACAGTCTGGACCTCTCAGATCTCTGCTAAGTCTCTGTAATGCACAAGTTATAAAGTACACTTATGCATGAATTCTTAAAGTATAAAGTATAAATAGATGCCATATCACGACCAAAACAGGACTCTATGTAATAAGTAGTCGGGTCCCTGCAGGACTCTGACAGTGAATCAGATAGACTGGCACTGAGAACATAAAGCTGTGGCAGTAATACAGTGGGTATACAGCAAGGGAGTGGTAATGAGAACCAAGGAAATCAAACACTTTCAGGAGAACTGTAACTGAAAGGATTCTGTAAAACATACAAAAGAACCGGAAGGCTCTTCCCATTAAGACAGCTGGAGGAAGGAGCCCTTAGTACTACCTTCGTACCAGTTACTGGGCCAGACAACCTGTCTGCTCCATTAATAGAAATCAGGGTACTAGGATTGGAGAAAAACCTGAGACCACTAGGGGGAGTGCCAGGAAGAGGTCTCTTGAAGCTCCAAAGGGTACTCCTAACATGATTGTTATTCTCAGGGCATTCCCACTAGTTGATCCAGGGTTTGAGTCACTTCTGGTCAGTCAGTAATTCAGCTTGGACACAGGAGGGTAAGTAGTGGTTGAAAGATATGGAATGCAATCAAAAGGAGTGTGCTTATTGTAGGCAGGTTCAGCACTACTCATGAGGTTCATTTACAGTCCACAATGCATTTGCTCACAGCTTCCCATTATATGTTGGCAGTCTTGTGTCTCAAAGGAATCATAACAGCAGGTATCATGCAGTAATGGATATAATCAACATCGGCACAGTGGACAGTTACACCCTTACATTACTCGGAGACCAATAACACCTGGCATGATTTCTTCTAAAACAGCAAAATGCTATGGTTTGCAGTTTTAGTTAAGTCCATTACAATCTATATTTAGTATGTTACAGTGATCTGTGAAGACAATCGTTTTTTGCATATGCTTTGGCAGTATAGCAATAAGTGTTTAATATGGTGCTTTATTGTATGAACAAATACATGTTTAGCACAGATGCTTCTAGAAACATCCATGAAAATAAAATAGGTGATAGGGGCTTTTAAAGTTACAAGAGATGATAAACAGGGTACTTTTAACAACATCAATAAATACATGTATGTGGATTTTAAAATTAGTCTTTGCCAAATTGTTCACTTCTGGAATAAAGGACTCTAGAGAAAAGCTGAAAACTTGCCAGTGGATGGAAAATGAACAACTCCAGCTGAAGAAAACTCAAACTTTACAAGCTTGGCATATCTTTTTCATAGGATTTCGTTTTCAGTTATCATAAGGAGAAAGAGATGCTATTGTGTCTGTATTCGCCTAGATTAATATGCATAAATAAGTGAACTTCCAGGAAGCAAGTGTCATGCTGAATACCCTTCCACACTACTACATTTTCGCTTCAAAATGCAGACATTATTCTCCATTTGCACCTTTTGTACCCACAGTCCCAAAAATGCAGAGAAAGGTTACATTATACAGTTTGAATGCTGCATACATGTGGGAAAGGCAAATAATTTACCAGTCACTACTGTTTTGCAATAAATGCCTTGGCCAACAGGATTATGGCCCTTTCAAGGATTTTTCTGCCAATCTGCAACATGCCCAATGTAGGCGAACGTCCAGTCATTTTAGTGTGGTTTCATAAATGACCTGAAAGCATTAGTATGGATAGAGGGCTGATTGTTTTGGTTTAAACACCACTTTTAAATGGAAACATAGTAGAGTGTGGACATTAACATTTTTAATAACAAAGCTGAACTTTACAAAATATACGAAATAAAAAAAATAAATCACCAGAAGACATTTTGAGGAGGAATATCACAAAGACATGTGCCTAATTCTTTAAAACAAAACACAAAGATTCAACAATCAAATAATGTGGAATGTACTATGACTCAGTTTATGAAAAAATACTTTTTTTTTGTTTAGCAATAAAGATCCATCGTTGGCAGGCACACAATGGCACTAATTATTAATTTTCACAAAATAACATTTAAAAATGGAAAACTAAGTGTTTGTCATCCTTGTAACACTATTTTTCACATTTGATACTCACATTGTTTCAGGTTCCAACCCCATCAGCTGTTTGCGAACAAGCAGCAGCTTTTCTGAGAAGCTAGGAATATGCTGAATTCTCTGCATGAGCTCTCCAATGACCTGCAAGCCCAAGTATGCAAAAATAACTGACACAAAAATGTTAAAACAAAAACTGTTAGAAATCTAAAACAAACAAAAACATTTCTAACTTTAACACAGACCAATTATTGTTTCTAAAAACATCCCCCAAAAAAACTGTAAAAAGAATGTATGCAGGACATACTGTACTCCATAAACAAATGCCCACTAGCTGTTTCTACTCCATTTCCAAAGGCTATACCTCCCAGCTAGAAAACATATCATTTTGTTTATAATTAATCAAACATAATGCAGGTTTACAATTTATAGATGTGCAACAATTCCCCACAATGCTTCAACAAGCTCCACTACATTATTCATTTTATTTCCCACTCATGGTGCTTCTACAAATCAAAGTGCTTATGATAGTATTGTGTGGATCTTGTTGCACACTTGGTGTCCCCACGCTGCAAATGTATCATGACGTGTATTTAAACAACAGATGTACAAACACTGCTGTATAACGCCCAGAACTGTTAAAGCAAGTTTGAACATACTGTATTCAAATATTTATTTATTTTTAATTGGATTGTTCAAACCTTATTTTTTGGCATGTCAGGGTGGATCACATACACTGACAGTATAAAAATATGTAAATCTCCACCACACCAAAACTTTCTGGAGACCTAACAAAGACTGGAGTGATTTGCTGACAAATGTAAAAGATACCCTACATATTTTAGTCTTACAATGAGACTGAAGATCAATTTTATAAAAAATAGCCTACACTTGATTCTGCTGCTACTGTGGTAGTCCAAGATACAGTATTTTCTTGTTTGTTGAGTTTTACATACAATATATGCTTAAACTTTAGCTTGGGAAGGAAAGCTTTATAGAAATATAGTATCTGAAAACTGCTGGTGAATAAATCCACTGCATTAATTAAATTTAGTTTGTTTAATGTCGTATATACTGTACTAGTTTCATGGACTCTCCGAAAGCAGTAGATGCTCTGTTCTGTGACTTCTATCCGAATTTGACCTGCTCCTAACATTAACATGTCACAACCCTAGTAATTAGAAAGAGTTCATCATGTGTTTTTAGAATAACCACAGACCTGTGTTTAGCCAACTTGCATGTTTTAAACATGATGTGTTCTTAATCATATGGGTTATAATCTTAATTCCAAAGCCCAAAAACAAAAATAATGTGACAGTAAATAATCACAATTTAAGTTTAAACAACACTGGATGAAAAAGGCATAATACTTCAAAATTAATGCAACATCATGCAAATGACTATAACATTAACACAGAACTGTTTCTCATCTTGACTTTAAGAGCTGTCTATGAATATGTCTAAGTATGTTTGTGTTAAATTAGTTGTTGGTGGGCTGCCATTTAAAGATTTGTACTATTTGTATGACCTTTACTACTTTCAATTTCATGCATCAAACATTGTTATAGTAATAAAGCATTTTTTTTGCACTGTTCGCTCAATTTGTGCAGTATTACAGAAATATAAGCATCTGATAAAGCTGAACAGATGACATTTTGAAAAGTAAGCAAAATTATCTTGTGGGAAAAATCACTTATACCACAACAAATTTCAGTTGACAGCTTTGAGATCGTTATGGTATGTGAGTTAGTATGCTTAATGTGTCAGTTTAAGGATCAAAATGGTTCACACTGGTAAAGTGTGCTCTGCAGCATTTTCCTTTATTTGAATGAAATAAGTAATTTATTTACATATTTAAAGACATTTTCAACACTAGCATTAAGAAATAAAGAATTTTCACATTAAACAAGAACAGCATACAGAAAGAGATTAAATTAGTGGTGAAAAAATTCCACTGTTATAAATAGAAAATTAACTAAAACATCTACTGTATATATTATATTTGGTATGATGCAAGCTACACATGGGTATTTTTTATCTGACGTTTTCAATTATCTTGTTACAAGACTATTAAACTAGTCATACTATAAAGTGTTCCACATATAACCAGTCCCATCAAATTTTACCACAAGCAGCTTTGTTTATAATGTCTCTCTACCTCCTTAGTAATTTTCTGTTGCCAGCCCAAGGAACTGCTTCAATCACTTCAGAAAAAAAAACCTGACAATTATGCTTGACTATTCTAGATTGCAGTAGTCACAGCACTTTTAAAATATTATTAAGAATAAACTTTTTGTGCTGTAAAGTAACAGTATAAAAACAGATTTTTTTGTATAGAAAGTTTTTGTATAGAAAGGACATGCCATTCATGGAGTTAGGGCACAATAACTGGTTTCTTTATTATCCAAGTTATGGTTTAATAAAGAAAATCATTGATAATGAAGTCCTAAAACAGAATGCTAAAATAGTAATGCTAGGCTGATATTCTTTTACTTTCTCTGGCATTACTTTTGGAATGTACATTTTGTTAGTGGAAGCAAATACCACCCTACACATATTTAGTTGTGAAATGCTATGAATATATTATTAAAATGAGAAAGATGCAAAACTATTAAGTACTTAGGTGTATTATTAAAATGCTTACATTTCAATAAATGTTTACTTATAAAATGAAATTTTTTAAAAATTACATTAAGGATTCTATAACAAAATTCTTAACCCTGTATAACAAAATAAAGGTCTATGGTACAAATTAAACATGGGGCTCTGTTGCAAGGTTGCAGACACTACGAATTTCTTTATTATTTTCAACTAAACATGTCACCCGTAATGAAATATCAACCAAATTTCAGCTGATAAGATTTTTTTCCTGTATAAGACAGACATTATGGAAAAGACTGTACTAATTACTAATTTCAGGCAATCACCATACATACCCTTACTAGCACAGAGAACAGAGATGTGGCTCCTGGTCTAAGACTGATATATGGATCAAGGAGATATTCATGCAAGTGAGGATGTGGGAACACAACAAGTTTTGAAAGGACAGAAGTCATCTGCAAGTTCAGTTCATAAGGCTGCATTGGAAAGAGAGAAAGACATCACCTGCATCAGATGAGAAAATGACATACTGCCTGGCATGTTTCTGGAATTCCAGATAATTATAATTATTTCATAGAAAAATGCAAAAATTATACTTTTGATACCTGGTCCAGAATCTGAGATAGTCTGTTGAACATAACTTTTAGGAAATGGCCTTCATAGAACTCTCTGTCTGGGTGACATAATTCTAGTGGCTTTAGCAATAGTGGCCAACCCCAAGGAAGTGAATAGGCAGAGCAGGCTTGAAACTAAAAAGAAAACATCACCTTAAAAATAACTTTCTAAGACACAACTAAATAAATAAACAGACAAAAAAATTAACTCAAATAAGAAAACAGAAGACATTAAATACCAAAATGGAAAAAAATCTTAAATTTAACAGCAACATTTTAAACATGACCGACTGATGACTATAATGTTAAAAAAAAAAAAAAAAATCAGGTAAACAATTTCAACATGCTTCAGTCAATATTTAATTCCTTTTCAGGACAATACAGGAAATGCAAGTTTTCATAACATAGCATATATATTTTCAATAGATAAAGGGAAAGTGTTATAGACCTACCAATGATTTAGCATCATGAATGTAAGATTCAAATTCTGCTTCCTGTACATGATGAGAGGTTCTAGCTTCTTGAGGCACAAGGCACAGAAAACTGGAAAAATCAAAAGATCAATATAAAAAGATCTACATTTCAGTGGTCAAGGGTGTTAATAAGAGACAAGAGCATTGTGATGTACTTCCCAGCTGGCAAATGAGAGGCCGAACAGATAGTTACAGGGCAAAGCAAGATCCTGAGATAAAAATGGGCCACTGCTTAATTAAGCTGTCATGACAGTATGGAAATGTTGCTTCAACAATTGGATAGTAATATTTGCAATTGTCACTGGTGCCTTAGTATTAATTCAGCTCATGTCACAAAAGACTAACTGATGAAGTATGCAAGAGGCAGATGTCTAGAATACCGGATAGTCAAGCCAGTCTATTAAGTGGAAGCAAGCAGTCTACAGCTAGATCCAGAATTTTTTTTGATGTGTAAATCCTTTTTACATTTATCTCTTATATATTATTGTGAATAAGCACAATATTTTAATTTATTTTAGGACAATAATGGCTTTCATTTTGGTGTGGGAAACGTTATGAGGTACTCTCTTTATTGAATTCTTTTATCAAATATGAGTATAATAAGTTCACTTTAATTGATACTGAGGTGTAGTAGTACAACTCTTTTGACTAACAATCTAAAAACAATAAAAAATTATTTTCTGTAAATCAGAAGCTTGTGCTGCACCAGTATGCACTTAAAAGAGTAGTGATTGCCATAGGAAATTAAGCAAAAGACTATTCTGCTTAGTCAACTGCATCAGTGGGAATAAAGGTGAAACCTGGTTAATTTAAAAGATAACAACAAAAGCCAAAACTAAAGCATGTGAAAGAACAGTAAAGAAGTAAAGAATGAGGTGAGAAAAAAAAAAAACAATAAATGTGTGTTCTGATCCAGTAGTGAATATAGCAGTGATGCTGTGCTACTCCAAAGCTTTGAGTTCCAAAATAAGAAAAAAAGAACAAGAAATGAGATTTTCACACTTTTTCTTCAATTGGGTTATTTTTGGGTATAGTTTTCAGTTTATTAATATACAACTTCTTCACTTTCTTATTCATTTGCACATTCTGCTTCACTGTGATAAGACTTTTTGTTTCTTATATACAGTATTCATCATTTTTGTGATGACTTTAAGTGTTATAATTACAGTATACTGTATAATTACAGTATACCCTTCCTTAAATTTAAATTTTTAAAATTTCAGTGTTGTTTTTAATGATTAAACCAAAGGGTAATATATAGTACAAACTTAAGTGCCTAAATAAACACTTCTTTTGTAAATCAGTGTGAACATTGTTTAAAAAGTGACACACTCTGAATTAATCTCCAGTTTATTTTTTACAGTGTTCTGAATAAACTTGAAAGGTGAGAAAAAGAATTCTGAAATTCTTTACTAATGTAACCATCTTAAGGTGCAAACGTATTTTAAAAACTGCTCTTAGACATAACATTCTCACCATCACTTCAACAAAACGGCAATTTCATTCAGTTCTAACTAAAAGGTGTTAAAACATGGTTAGAAAAATTAGTTTACAGTTGATCTGTGCCATTGAGTGCACTGCATATTCAAAGTAAAATGCCAGGGAACATGCATACATACAAAAAGTGGCTCAGAATGTGTGTAAGCAGCTTTCCATGCAAATGTCAGGATTTATAAAAATAAAAAACTGACAGGAGAATGTGCAAATATTTACAGCAACTCTGACCCATCCATGTCCAACATTTCGGAGAAAATCGGAAATGATGACACCCTCACGTGCATAATAAATCATATCAATGAGTCATTATTAGAATGTGTATTGATGTGGCAAGCATATTACACCTGAAATGTTATAAATATGATGTACAAACTGTATAATAGTTCCCTTTAAAGAGGGCTGATTCTTCATATTTGCACTGAAGGACTTTTTTTTTGGGTTTTCTTCAGTTTACACAGACCACCATAGTGAAGGCTATGAGGCCAAGGATATGCATTGGCATCTGGAAGGTTGCCAGTTCAAATCCCGTTACTGCCAGAAAGGATCCTACTCCACTGGGTCCTTGAGCAAGACCCTTAACCTGAAAATTGCTCCAGGGGCACTGTATAGTGGTTGACCCTGCATTGTAACCTCCAAAGGTCATGCAAATAGACACATTCCCCTTGAGGATTAATAAAGTACCTTCAGATTCCAAAACATTAACCTATGAGGTGCTACATGCAGTATGGTGTGGGTATACATAAATAAAATATCATGTTTTTGCTGATATAAAAAGGCAATTTACAGCAGTGTTCAGTTTTCCTAATGTAATCGGAGCACTTTATTGCACTCAAATAGCAATAAGAGCACCTAGTGAGAATACGGCTGCTTTTGTCATCTGTGATGGCAAGAAAATACTGACAAACATTGTGGCTTAGTGGCCTGGGTCAAAGTATGATTCATTTATTTTGAGGCTAAGTAGCTTTGGCAGATGACCTGATGATGGTGCTGTACATGGTGAACTGCTCGTGGAAAGATAAACTGGCTGAACTATCAGTTTTTCATACCGCCTATACTACTCACTGTAACAGCAATCACATCATTACACGTGCCAGTTGATACTGGGTACAAGCTCAGATGCTGGTGTTGCACGCCTATCCAAACCCCAATACACAGATCAGAGGCACTACAATGTCTCACATGTTCCTGGTGCACTCAGCTACGGAGTGCAGCACGATGTGCCAGAGAAAGGCTGCTCTACCCGCCAATGAAGGTCGGCAGCTACCTGAATGCATATGTATGAAGTTAAAAAGCATAGTCCATGTATGGTTGCTTCAGGTTGGCAACCAAACAGAGTTACAGGCACATCCACATGCATACATTTGCCAGATAATTGTTATTTATAAAGGAAAACTACCTAACAATGGGCATACAACAGGTTTTATAAATTTGTTTTTTTTTTTTTGGCGTTATGTATTTTCCAGTATTTTTTGGCGAAAGCATATTTTCATGCTCAAATCCATGTACAGCTTTATAAATAGGTCACCAGAAGAGTAACTGCTAATCAAACTAGCAAGCATATTCATGTTTGTTTATTTCTGACAGTGGCCTAAATCTCTTAACTAAGTAATTTTTTAATAATGTTGCAAATACAAATGCTATACTGTATCAAACTTAAGTGTTTCTAATTTAATTCACATGCTTGCTGTATCTTTACGATGAAAGTCATGTGGATATTTGCTTCTTACCTGTTTACGATGTCCTTTACTGGCACATGGCCTACAGAACTTTCTGGCTTTTGCTTTGGAAAGGAAGGCAGCACTGGGTGTGACACAAATTCATTTGTAGGGTACATGTCTGTGAAAAAAGGATCCTCCTCAAGCTCTCTGTATGCAAAATAATAGAAAAAAGAAAGGAAATTTCCAGAAGCAGCAACTTCAATAGTCAAGGTTGACTTATACATGATAGTAAAAAATTTACATAACACAACCCTTTCAGTGTGTGCAACCAGGCCAACTCTTAGTCACACATACTGGCTTTCATAGTGACCAAACAAATACTACATGAACAGCTTCCATTTTGTTGCTACTATCATAAAGTATTTAATATTAAATATTTCATTCTACAATAGAAAAACAATGCATCTTGACACAAGGTAAACTCTATCCAAATACATCTTTATTTGTTTGGGACCTACTCAGTATCTTCCATTTGATCAGCATCCAGAACATATTTATCCTCTTGTCCCCAAGTGCTATTGCGTGCAATATATCCACGATCCTGCAGGTTCCTCAACACAAGGTTATGCACAATGTCTTTATGAGGCTTCTGTAGCAGCTCTTCAAATAATTTCATAGTAGCAAGACTAATCTGAAAGAAACAGCAATGTAAGAAACATGTCTGCAGGAAAAAAAAAAAAAAAAACTGTTATATTATACAGTGACATTCAGCTCACCTCATCAGATATATGATCACAATGTTCTATAAGGCGAGTCCTCAAAGCATGGTCTTCTATAACCCCAGGAAGTTCTGGCTCTTTCTGGTTTCCTAATAAGAACAGCACAGTTTCTTCAAGCATTGCAGCTGATGATATCTGACGCAAAAATAAAAGTAAAAAAATGGTGGCAATCAGCATTCCTGCTTCAGACCTAGAAGGAAAAGGCCACATTTTTAGATATTATAAATGTTTCTAGCAGGGTGAAGAAAAAAAGGATGATCCACAGGAAAAACAATATTTCCACTTAAAACAAATTATGTTTGAAAATACAGTTATTTTAAAAATGGTACTGATATTTCCACTGCAGCTTGCTATCTTATTGACTTGCCGTAATACTCTAATAAAATAAGTGTGACAAATAAATAATGTAAGATAACTGATGAATAACTGTTCTAGATGAAGTGCTCTCTGAGGGACAGGAGATCACTGCCAGTCAAGTAAGGCTTGCGCACTTGCTCTTTACGCACTGAAATTTCTCCAGATTACATTATGCACTATGGAGGGTGAACTGATTTCTTCTGATATGTCTTTGAGAAACATAATTTTTAATGCCAATTCTTGACCCATCACTGTTCCTAAAGGATTAGGCCTTTTCTGGATGCAGCTTTTATCCAAAGCATGATTACATTCACCTGTTGAAGATCATCCGTTTCTACCCGCATTGTTGTCTTCTTTTATTACCTCATTTTTTGCCCTAAATTTCCCAATACTCATTTTTTTTTGGAATGTGTTACAAGCCCTCAATGGCAAGAATGGTAGTACATTATATTTACGAAGCTGACCAGCCTAAACATTAATTACCTTGTCTTTATACTGTTTGTGATAGATTAAAGTGAACTTTGAAATTACAGCTTTCTGTTGTTTTTTGCAAGTTTGAGGTGTATATGTGACTGTGTACATGTTTGTCTGCATTTAGAGATGAAACAGATAGCCAATGCTGCACACCAAAATGCAGTGCGGTATGTGAAATGTTGAAGGTAGTTAAAGAGAACAAAACATTAGTAGACCTTTTAAGTTATGTCTGTAAAAACAGAGCACTGGCAAACAGAAGAAAGTGTGATCATTTAAGTATACAAAGAATACAGGAACTATTAGATTGAAGGTGTCAATGAAAAAGGCAACATTTTGAGAAGGCAAAAAAGCAGAAAGAATATGAAAGAAAACAAGTTGAAAAACAAATCATATTTGATCATGAAATGTTGTTTGATTGCATGCTACAGGAAACTAACAAACAGAAGAAAACAAATAAATCATTATACAAGTTAAAATACATTAATTAGTCCAACAATGTGCTCCTAAGGAGGTAGGTGAGACTATTAAGTGATATTAAAAGAACATATTATACATCACAAAACAAAAAGAAACAAACCATTGAGCATACCTAAACACAGTGTTTTGGACAAAAGATAGGGGGTTAGTGAAGATGTTTAAATAAATTTAAATACCTGAACTGAACTGTGAATCTGTGCTCAGCTGACTGTTACTTATGACAGTGATGGAGGTCTAACAAAAGGTAGATGAGTGATTATAAAGGGAACTCTTGTATACCTATGCTTGTATATTGATGGTGATCAGCAAAGAAGAACTAATGGTAATGAAATGTGTGAAAGTGTAAGGGACATTTCTGACTTTGAAGTTGGCTTTAAAGGGTTGACTGCCTTTGAAATTTAACCCTTAGTCCAATATGTATTGGGTCATGGAATGAGAAACACAGCAGACACTCCTTAATTTATTATGAACTAGCAAATCAGGCAATTTACCATGCAGTATTTCAGATGTGTTGGTCATACATAGGCAAACATTGAGAGTACTAGTTAAGAGAAAAAAAAAAACAATACTTTAAATTAGTGGAGGCACTTACATCTGAAAAAGTTGTGGCTGCAGATGTTTCATAAGCCACTTCTGGTGAATGGCTTTAGCCAAAGTTAATCCCATCACCTAAGAAAAAAAGAATGAAACTGAAAAATAATTCTAATTGAATTCTAATTTGAATTGCTATCAAATTCCACTGAAACTCTTTTCTTAATGTTCACCAATATCAAAAGCAATTGTAGTGGTGGTATGAGCATACAGTAGGTCATAAAAACATTACCAAAATAACTTAATTTTTAATAATTTGCAAACCTTTCTGAAAATGTATTTTCATTCTGCGATTATGGGCTATTGAGTGAGGACTGAACAGGAAAAAATATTTCAGTTTATACATTTAACATGAAACACAAAGGGTGCAGATAATGAAGGGGTCAGAATCCTTTCTGAATTCACTGTGCAAACATGCATACATATACAGTGTGCTCCATAACAAAGACACATTTTCCCTTGATTTACCCCTCTGCTACACAGTTTAAAATTGTATGCAAATACTCTTAAATTAAAGTCTGCAATGTGCACTTTAATCCTGTCTGAACTGTTTGATTTGTAGTTTAAACTGTAGAGCAGAAGGGTAAATCAAGGAAAAATGTCTTTTTTCCAAACATTATGGAGAGCAATGTATATACACACACACATAAATAAATATATATATATATACATAAATATATATACATATATATATATATATATACATATATATATATATATAT
>JANRMT010062796.1:20202268-20218029 GCA_026402145.1 Polypterus bichir lapradei
GTCCAAATGGCTGGAGCGATTTTCATGAAACTTGGTAAACATGTTCCTCATTGGTCGACTAAAAATACTGTAGGGTGAAATCAGCCGTAACCCAGCCCCTTCTGCGTGGACGGGGGTGGGGGGGATTGATCTTGTGGTCTTGTATGCATATTATCATCCAGTTGACACTCGGAACGACCACCAGAGGGCGAACTGGAGGTGACTGCCAGCATTCTTTATGTTTCAGCACCACCACGCCCCGTTGCTTTTCAAATTAAATACAGTTGGCCAGTTCCAAGCATCAACTGGATGATGACATACATACAACACTGCAAGACAAGCACATTAGTGAGTCTTTATCCATCCATCCATTATCCAACCCGATATATCTTAACTACAGGGTCATGGGGGTCTACTGGAACCAATCCCAGCCAACACAGGGCGCAAGGCAGGAAATAAACCCAGGGCAGGGTGCCAGCCCACCGCAGAAAACCCACGCAGACACGGGGAGAACATGCAAACTCCACGCAGGGAGGACCCGGGAAGCGAAATAAGGTTTATTGTTTGTTAATTTATTTTTAAAGTTTTTTTTTATTATATTTTTCTCAAACAATCAAAAAAAAAAAAAAAAAAAACTTTATTTTCCTCCCGGGCAATGCAGGGTATTTCAGCTAGTATATATAAATTTTTGCTATATATTGCCTTTGATTTTTGTAAGTCTAGGCATTATCCTCTGATGAAGGACCCAGGGCAGGGGCTGAAAACTCAGGAATAAAAACTACTTCATGATATGTGATTAATTTTCTCCCTTTGTGGATCTCCAGCTGCAAATATGCAAACCATATCACAGACCTTCTCTTCCATATATAAATATATATATATATAAATAAATATATACTGTATATATACATAATTAAATATATATACATTATATAAATATTTATATACTGCATATAAATATATAAATAAATAAATATATATATAAATAAATATATATATGATACACATATATATACACACACACACAGTGATATGAGCTTTCAAAGTAGCAACTTCCTTTTAATATATGACATGCCTTATGGAAACAGTATTTCAGCAGTGACATTAAGTTTATTGGATTAACAAAAAATATGCAATATGCATTATAACAAAATTAGACTGGTGCATACAGTTGGGCACCCCAACAGAGATATTACATCAATACTTTGTTGAGCCTCCTTTTGCAAATATAACAGCCTCTAGACTCCTCGCATAGCCTTTGATGAGTGTCTGGATTCTGGATGGAGGTAAATCTCTCCAGTTAAATTTGATGGCTGCAGAGCAAGGACAGCCTGCTTCAAATCATCCCATAGATTTTTGATGATATTCAAGTCAGGGGACTGTGACAGCCATTCCAGAACATTGTACTTCTCCCTTTACATTAATGGCTTTGTAGATTTCTAACTGTGTTTTGGGTCATTGTCTTGTTGGAATATCCAACCCCTGCGTAACTTCAACTTTGGGACTGATGCTTGAAAATTATCCTGAAGACCTTGTTGATACTGGGTTACATTCATCCGACCCTCAACTTTAACAAGGGCCACAGTTCCTGAACTAGCCACACACCCCCAGGGCATGATGGAACCTCCACCAAATTTGACAGCAGGTAGCAAGTGTTTTTCTTGGAATGCTGTGTTCTTCTTCCGCCATGCAAAGCGCTTTTTGTTATGACCAAATAACTCAATTTTTTTCTCATCAGTCCAAAGCACTTTGTTCCAAAATGAATCTGGCTTGTCTAAATGAGCATTAGCATACAACAAGCGACTCTGTTTGTGGCATGAGTGCAGAAAGGGCTTCTTTCTCATCACCCTGCCATACAGATGTTCTTTGTGCAAATTGCACTGAATTGTAGAACGATGTACAGATACACCATCTGCAACAAGATGTTCTTGCAGGTCTTTGGAAGTGATCTGTGGGTTGTCTGTAACCATTCTCATAATCCTGCACTTATGCTGCTCCTGTATTTTTCTTGGCCTGCCAGACCTGGGTTTAACAGCATCTGTGCTTGTGGCATTCCATTTCCTGATTACATTCCGTACAGTTGAAACTGACAGTTTAAACCTCTGAGATAGGTTTTTGTAGCCTTCTCCTAAATCATGATACTGAACAATCTTTTTTTTTTTCAGATATTTTGAGAGTTGCTTTGAGGATCCTATGCTGTCACTCTTCAGAGGAGAGTCAAAGGGAAGCACAACTTGCAATTGGCCATCTTAAATACCTTTTCTCAGGATTGGACACACTTGTCTATGAAGTTCAAGGCTTAACGAGCTAATCCTACCACTTTGGTGTTGCAAGTAATCAGTATTGAGCAGTTACATGCATTCAAATCAGCAGAATTACAAGGGGACCCAAAATGTTTGCACAGCCAGTTTTCACATTTGATTTAATTTCATACAATTAAATACTGCTTCACTAAAAATCTTTGTTTGGAAAACACCCCAGTACTCAGATGTTCCTAGGAAATAGAAGACATACCACTGATATCTTTTTTTGTTGAAAGTATTATTATGCAGGCTGATTGGGGATCCCAAACTTTTTCATGACTGTATATGTATATGTATATATAAATATACATACATACACACACATACTGTACTGTATATGCGCGCACACACACACACACAATACCATGCAAAAGCCTTAGGCACTTTAGATGCTTCACAAAAATATTTGTCTTAAGGCATTTTCAAACTCATAGTCGGTTTGTTTTGTTCCAAACCATAATTATAATTGGAAGACTACTTGAAAATTTTGCATTTTTATGTATATATGCTGAAGGGCATGGTTCAAATATCTGAGTGTACAACAGAAGCCAAGCTCTGCTGATGGCATATACTGAGAAGTCTACTGTCATAAAACTGAAGCATTATCACTTAGTTTTCATTTAACTATATAATGTTGTTTATTCACTCTCCAGTAGCCACAATATGAACATAAACTCAATTTAGGTTATCTCAGATCATGGCTACTGTCTTAATTCTTGTACATATTTGTTATTAATATTTACTTTGCAACACTTGAATAAAATGGACTAACATGTCAACGGTAATTTGTGCATTGAGAGGAACGTTCCACCAGCACAGATGTTGCATTCATGGTGTAAGTTCGATTAGCATTTTCACAGGGCACTGCTGTTAGTTACTTGCCTCCTGTGTATGTGTGCTGATTGACCTGATCACAAGTAAATTTAGAAAAGTTTTTTTTATTTTTAAAATATGGTTGCATGCCTGAGAGGCTGAATCAGGTGCTGCTCCAACTGAGTGAGTAACTGTATGATGAGTCGTTTTATGTGAACTGTGTTGTATTTGCAACTGTATGCATATTCTTTTTTTCCTTTTTTAGTTTTTAATGCTTAATGTTAACCCCCAACTTATTATGCTATGAACGAAACAGCAGGCACACAGCATAACTACCACAGCATGCCAAATGTCACTTATAAGCACTGCAAAAGTCTATTAAATCAAAAGTCCAATGTGTCACCTTGTGTGTAACGTTTTCACACAAATTAGAATGCAAAGTACGCAGTAAGTATCAAAAGCGTGTTGAGTGTCTTAGAGTAGCAAAGATGCCATTAAATGAAGTACAAACACTTCTCCTGGTTGACGAACTTCTACCGTTGTACTACATACCACAACTTAACACCATGGTAAAACTGAGCATAGCGACAAGACACAAAGTGGTCATCCTGTATCTTCAAGATCTTTCCCAAGCACAAAATAGGCAGCAGACAGGAGTGTGAACTTGCTGTTTAAGTTCTTTTGCAGAAGTACAGTCATGTGGGCAAAGTTGAGGGCCGGGAAACAGTTGTTGACCATGAAACCAGAGTGTAGCAAAAGAGAAAGCTTACTCCCCTTGGAAATCAGAAGGTGTCCAGCACCACTATAAGCTCAGAACTCACAGAGACCACTGGTAAAGCTAATGCATATACAGTCTGGAGGAGTCTTATCAGAAGTGGTCTTCATGGAAGAGTTGCAATCAAAAAGGCCAAACAACTTTTGATGGAAATAAAGCCAACTGACTAACAAATGCACAAAAACACAAGGGCCGAAGGGCAGAAAAATGGCAGTAGGTGCTATGTGACTGTTAACAGAAGTCAGTTTGAAGGGCTGGGGGGTACATGGATGAATTTATGCAGGCAACACTCAAGCACGTTGAAGGTTCCCTGCAGGTCTGGGACTGCGTGTCCACAAACTTAATTGGTGAATTTATCAAATTTGAAGCACCCCTCACTGCTGAGAAGTACAGACAGATTCTTATCCATCATTCAGTGAGCATAAGATCAGTCCCAGCTTCATTCATCAGCTTGACACTGACCCCAACACATGGCCACAATCAAACTATCTATAGAAAAAAAAAAGGAACAGAGAAATCCTGCAACAGATGGGCTAGTCCTACAGAGCCGATCAACATCACTGAGCCAGTCTAGGATTACTTGGAGAGACAAAAGTAGTTAAGGCAGCCAAAGTCTACAGTTAAACCATGGCCCATATAAGTAGTCACACCTAACATATATTTTTTTTTCTGTTTACTGCAATTTCTAAGAAGTTATTGATTAATAACAACTATTCATAGCACAATTTTTGGAAACATTCCTACTTCACAGCCTTTTTTTCATAAATGCCTAAGACATTTGCACAGAACTGTATATTTTATATACATACACACATGCACACAAACATATGAGATTCAGTCGAGTCCTGTAGGCCCATTAAACATTTCCAGTAGTTTGTGGACAGATTGACTCTCTTACAGTATAAATAGCTTTCATTATTTTGGTTGCATTTGAGAATTAATGTCAAGATTATTTGGTGGATCATTAAATTGTGCTTAGAAAACCAAACAATAACAACACATTGGATGGCATATAGTTAAACTTCTAATATCTGTTTGCCAATTAATTTTTGTTGCTTACATGACTAAAGGAGCAAAATCAGTGATCTTACATAAAAATTAGATGAAAAACGAACAAAGACCATAAAGTCTTACCGTGTGGGCCTCCTTCATGACTTGGTCACAGAAATCCACACAAAATAAAAAGGCTTCAAGATGTTCTTTTCCTTGAAAGGAATCCCCATCTTTTGTGCAGGCTTTTGAAAAATATGACCTGAAAGGAAAATACTGTTTCAGAAAACTTTAAAAATTACCAATACAAATTTAATTGGTTCTCTACTTACCTCCAAATAACTTTTTCAACAGTCTCTGCATCCACTGGGTCTACAGAAGAAGGGATCCGGTTGTAAAGTTCACATAGCCAATCCGTGAGCAATGTGCAAAGTGCAGTGTTTTCACATAGATAAGTGGCTGTCTCACACTTTGGTATGCTAACTAATATCAGCAGAGTCTCATATGCTTTCAAGGCAATTTTGTTTTTCTGTAATAAATCATTAAAAAAAATTCACTGTTAATCAGAAACAGTATTATAACCAAAAAAACATTAAAGGGAGATAGAGCACCACAGGTAGACTTGTAACACTATTGATAACAGAAAATGTTCAGATGACATGAAATACTAAAAACCAGGACCTATAAGAAACACGGGGAAGATTATATGAAAACTACATTTGCTTTGCCAGCAATGGAAATGTGATAGATATTACTAGACCATAAATTAAATTAGACTGAACTTGAAATGTATTACTTTAAAGAACCAGGTGTGGTGAATGCAGAAACCTGAAAGCAATATCAACACATAATAATATTTTAATTAGATATTGGGTAATTTTTGGTTATGAGACTTTGGAAATAATGGATTAAAGAACTTAGAAGAACAGAACAGGTTGCAAGATGGAAAACGATAAGAGTCAATATATGCAGAAAGTGGTGATAGATGTGAATAGATTCTTTAACAATATTAATTATGTTATACATGGTATTTTTCACAGTTTAAAAAAATTGTAGCATGTTACAAATTGTATTTTTAAATAAAATCCTGTGTAATTTCAATTGAGAAAGAAGAGTAGCACTTTGCAAATGTTATAACAGCTTTTAAAGTGCTGAAATTTTGTCAATGTACAGATTAAACATGCACATTTGATAAACTTTCTTGAGAATGGAAATTCTTAAGGACACAAAATCAAGTACAACAGACCACAAACAGACTAAGATGTGACAAGTTGTTCCTTACAATTGCATACTCCTGGTACCTTTACCATTATGGATACTAAAGGCATATTTAATGAATGCTGCGTTAAAGCACAGCAAAAGAATCAACACTCTAAATACCCTGAAAAGCTACTTGGCAAATATTTGCAAACAACAATCAAAGTTTTCCTGTTTGCAGCTCAAACCCATATTAAGATGACCTTCCTCCCCAATCATACATACTGCAATAGTATTGAACCCAGCCAGGAGCTTCCGAGTATCCCAATGTTTTAAATACTCATATTGAGGATACTTAAATACATATTTGGTTGGTCTCGTCCGTTTCAGGAGATGGACATCTGAAAACAGAGCTCTGTTGCAGTGGCTTTATTTTTTCTCTTATTTCTTATTATCCCGAGGTATCCTGTATTTACGTAACCTAGGCAGTTTCTGCTACAGTATATAAACATGAGTAACAAGAAAGGGGGTCAGAAAGAAACGGAAAAGAAACCTAAAACTACACCTAAGTCTAGACAGGCATCAAGCCCAAGTGCAAGGTACGGCCTTTCAGAGACTGACCTGGAACCGGCAGGCGAAAGCACAGACTTCCCAGGACCCCGCTCCACTACATCATCTTCAGTCGAGAGCGAAAATGGGAGCGAAGGTGCAAGTGATGCAGGTCACGATAGCTTGCCGATTCCAGAAGATCACTTGAAACTAGAGATGGCCTTGCAGTCCGTGCATTCATCTACTCCTCGCGAGCCGGAAGAATCGGCTGTAACGGGGGTTGCCACTTCACCCGCGAAGCAAGAAAGCCGAAATGATTTGTCCGAATTGAAGGAAATGACTGCAACAGTGGCCACAGCCATAAATGAGTTTAAGAAAGACATTCAGAAAAATATGAAGAAAGAAATAAATGGCTTGCTCTAGACAAATGAGAAGCTGCGGCTGGAGCTGCAAGAGATGCGAGAGGAATATAAAGACTTGGAAAAACGTATACAAAGGAACCTCGCTTCACGACCATAATTCGTTCCAAAACTCTGGTCGTAAACCGAAGTAATTTCCCCCATAGGACTGTATGTAGATACAATTAATCTGTTCCAGACCTTATGAACTGTATGTAAATATATTTTTTTAAAGATTTTTAAGCGCAGATATAGTTAATAATACCATAGAATGCACAGCGTAATAGTAAACTAAATGTAAAAACATTGAATAACACTGAGAAAACCTTGAACAACAGAGAAAACTAACTGCAAGAGTTGCACTATTGCGCTATGAACCACTCACTAAAAACACTTTTTAACGAGTTTTAAGCACAGGGAAAAAAATGTACATTGGAAAAATCCGTAATTTAATAAACCACCGAGGAAAGTAACATTGCAACAATGCACATTACGAACCGATTATGTAAACAGAAGTGAAGTGGAGGTTAAAATCCAATAGAAAAAAAAGTCTTCATTAAATACAACGAGGTTAAAACAATGCTTGGATCTGTCTCTTTAAAAACAAGCCTGGTGCATTCTTTAACTGCCATCTTGGCCTTATGCGTCCAGCCGTGTGCGTCTCTCTCTCTCTCTCTCGTGTGTGTGTGTGTGTGTGTCTCTCTCTCTCTCTCTCTCCCATCCGTCTGTCCGTCCCTCTCTCTCTACAGGGAGAGACTGAACACGTGTGGAAATCATCGGTGCGCACAAACCAAAAGGGAAACTGGCTTGTTCGTATACCGAGTGTGTGGTCGTGAACAAATGCAAAAGTTTGGTGAACTTTTTGGTCGTAAACCCAATTGTACATGTTCCGAGTTGTTCATTAACCGAGGTCCCACTGTATATAATTGTTTTGATGCAGCCTTTAAAGGTATGCTGGGAAAAATTGAGGAACACATTCAGGAAAATGTGTCTTAATTGAGCGAACTTGCAGATCAGCTGGAAGATGTTAAACAGACATTCACGACTCGAATTGAAACAGTGGAACATTTGGCATCTACCGCTGATGGAAAAGCAACAGCTGCAAATTCCGAAGGCAAAAAACTCGGAGGCAAACTTGCGGCTCTGGAAGATGGATGCGGAAGGAATAATATTAGAATCGAAGGTCTACCTGAGAATCGTCAAAGTCCAAACCCAGTGAAACTCGTAGCTAAACTATTCTCAAAAATAATTGGAGAGGACTTAAAATCAGATACTGAGATAGCGGCAGCTTATCTCATACGTGGATCAAATACCTCTAAACCTAGGATTCTAATTGTCCGCTTCGAAAGATCACAATTTAAACTTAATGTAATGGCTCTTCTCAGACACAAACAAGAGATTATATTTGAAAATAACCACATTCGTATTTTCCCTAATTTCTCACCCTCAGATACAGCCTCTTGTATCCTGCCAAACTGAAAGTGGATATTCAAGACAAATATTACATCTTCTCCTCCACGGAGGAAGCAGAAAAGGAATTAAGAAAGCTGATACCGACACTTTTTTGAAATACGATAGTGAGTCGCATCCTGTCATGGCATGGCAAGAAGATATTACCTGCTGTCTGATCTGCTTGTAACAATACGGGTACCATAATTATACATTCTTTTCTCTTCTCGGCCACTTTTTGTTTATGTTTTAATTACAATTACGCATATGTATGGAAGAAATTAAACTAGTTTTTTTTTTACTATTCTAAAGGAGACTGTTTAACATCATACCCTTGGTTTATTGTTATTATTATTATTGCATTAGGGTTAACTATGCTTATCCAGGGCCACTTTTTAACACCATTCCCTGGGTTTACTGTCTTAATATTTCAAGACTGATGAAGATTATATTTTATGTTTATAGTATTTAGACTTTATAGTCAATAGATATCTCAACTTTTTAATCCTCACACACTGCTGCTGTGGGGCTTGTTTGTTTTGGACGTGATCTGTCTCCAGGTGTGTCAGAGGACTGGGACTTTGTGAAATGGGTTCCAGCCTCACGTGGGGAGGCAAAATGGGGTAGAGAAAGAGAGCAAGCCATATCTAATCTATCCTTTTAATCCTTATAATTATAATTTCCAACGTAACAATAGGCTGCATGGCAATAACTCGTTGGAAAATTGGAAATTAAGGTTAAAGCTGTCTCACTTCCAGTTACAAAATGACATCAAAAATTTAGAATCAATGTCTCCATGATGGGACAGTTAACTTTGTGAGCTGGAATGTTTAATTCGGGATTCAGGCCTTTAAGAGAAAGAAAGTACAGTGATCCCTCGATATATCGCGTTTCGACTTTCGCGGCTTCACTCTATCGCGGATTTTAAATGTAAGCATATCTAAATATATATCACAGATTTTTTGCTGGTTCGCGGATTTCTGCAGACAATGGGTCTTTTAATTTATGGTACATGCTTCCTCAGTTGCTTTGCCCAGTTGATTTCATACAAGGGACGCTATTGCAAGATGGCTGAGAAGCTACCCAATCAGAGCACGTATTACATATTAAATAAAACTCCTCAGTGATATACGATATGCTTCCCATGCGGCACTTCGCATACTTAAAGGCCCAAACAGCACATATTGATTTTTGATTGTTTGCTTTTCTCGCTCTCTCTCTCTGAAATTCTCTGCTCCTGACGCACACTTTGAAGAGGAAGATAGATTTGCATTCTTTTAATTGTGAGACGGAACTGTCATCTCTGTTTTGTCATGCAGCACAGTTTAAACATTTGACTAAAGGGTGTTATTTCATGTCTAGAGGGCTCTAATAATGTTAGAAAATGTATTTAGAAGGTCGTAAACAGGTTCTCTATGCTCTAACTGCGAAAATATTTGATTTATAAAAAAAGAATCCTACTTCGTGGAAATTCATTTATCGCGGCAGAGTCTGGAATGGATTAACCGCGATAAACGAGGGTTGAATGTATTCTCTCACCTAACAGGTCTAAAGGCTAAAACAGTATTTTTACAAGAGACCCACTTACTAAGCAAGGATCAGTTCTGGCTGCAAAAAGACTGGACTGACCAAATGTTCCATTCCAGCGTTTACATAGAAAACTAGAGGTTTGGGAATTCTTATACATAGAACAGTATCATTTGTAGCATCAGATGTAGTATCTGATCCTGAAGGGAGATATGTGATTGTGATGGGCAACTTATTTAACTGTAAATGTTTATGCACCCAATGTCAATGATAGGGAATTCATGCAAAATGTATTTGCATCTATTCCCAGTGTAAACACTCACAAAATTTTAATGGCTGGGGACTTAAATTGTGTTTTAAATCCATTCTTAGATAGGTCTCCTGTCACGGGGGGATGACATCTAACACTGAAAAGACAATTACACAGTTTTTAACTGACCACAACTTATCAGACCACTGGAGGTTTCTAAACCCAAACTCAAGAACATATTCCTTCTACTCAAAAGTGCATCATCGCTACTCAAGAATTGATTATTTCTTTATGGATAATAATTTCTTGCCTACGATTAAATCTTGCAAGTACAACGCTATTGTTATTTCCGACATGCTCATCTCGCAGATGGCGTCTTAACTTACTTCTATTAGCAGACGAGAACTGCACAGAATTTATATCAAAACAAATCAGTTTCTCTTTTTATTTCAAAACATTCCAATATACATCAATAAATCATTCTTTAAGCAATTAGATTCAACCATAACCTCATTTATTTGGAATTTAAACAGGGCTGTGGAGTCGGTAGATAAATGCTCCGACTCCGACTCCTCAGTTTCTAAATCTTCCGACTCCTCTGTATGTATATACTATGCTAATGTATTTTCTACATCCATTGAAGGAAAGGAAGGCAACATACATGTCATTTCACCACAGAACTACTGGCTAGGAAGCCAACACTCTACTATAATGCCAGATTAAAGACAAACACAATGAAAACAAGGTTTTGTTTATTTTATTTTTTTTAAACAAGTGTCTGGATAGTAATAGCAGGCATAAAAATCAGGAACAGGAAATGTATTGGTTCAAAAATACAAACCACATTCTTTGGTAGTTTTAACTTTTAAAACAAAAAAAAAAGCTTAACTATATGAACTAAAAACAATATCTGGAAAACCTATATTAAACTTGGAATACAGTTATAGTTAAAGGAAAGGAAATAAATATGGCAGCCTCCATATTCCTCTGACCTCGGGTTCCCTTTAAATGCAATCTAAAATCAGTGTAGAGTTCTAAGAAACAGAATTGCTTCAGCCAGATCCTCTTTCATAAAGGCTCTTAAATCTGATTTGATTATTTTCAGAGCTGAAAATAATCTTTCAACACTGACTTGGGTGGGTGGCATTGCCGTTACAATTCTAGCCACATCACCAAGGATCTCTGGATACACAAGGATGGCTTCTTCAACACTAAGTTTTGATGAGCGATCATACTTTTCAACTTCCTTTAGTTCTTTAAAAAACTCCTGCCGGAATTTTTTTATTTGGACATTGACTGGTTCTTTATTGCTTATGCGACGTCGCTTTCCTTTTCCTTCCATTTTGTCCAAGAAGGAATCAAAGTCTAACTCTTCATTTGAAGAGGATGATCCCGAGTTACCACTAGTGCTTTGAACTTCCTCCTGTGGAGGTATTTCAGGTAGTAATCCCCTCATGCGAACTGCTAAATCGTAGAGTGCCTTTTCCGCTGTAGCAGTCTGGTCACTGTTCAACAAAATTCAGCTCATTGGGTCGACATAAATAGCTGCTAACAAGATTTCATTGTCCAGCAAAAGACTCTCTTTTCATCATTGAAGATGCAATGCCATCAGCTATTAACCCTCCACTTTTGTTCAGGCGATACATCAGGCTCTTCCATTCCAAGAAGAATTTACCGGGGGTTAGATCGTCACATTGCAACCTCTTGGTGACGGTAAAGGGGTGCGAAAGAAGGTTTTCCAGCTCTTTTATTTGTGCCCATTGGCTTTCAGTTAGCAACATTCTCATTATCCAATTCTTCTAGGAAGTCTTTAAGTTCAAGCAAACGCTTCACCATCAAATAAGTGCTTCCCCAGCGTGTTGTCTGATCCAAAATGGCTCCTTTACCTGCACGTCTCTTCAAAATTGCATCCGTTTTTGGTGCCCTGGCTGAAATAGCTACTTGCCTTAATTTCCCAATCAATGTAGCTGCATGGCGATCTTTTAGTCCATCCCTTATAGCAAGCTGCAGAGTATGAACAGCACATCTCATATGGTGAATAGTAGCAAGCTTCAATGCTTCTTCAACAATGTTATCCACAATGTCAGTATTCTCTTCATTTTTTTCCAATACTTTCAGAGCAGTCTTCCTCTAACTCTAATAACTCTGTGCCACTTTCTTCATCTTTGTTCATCTTCTCAATTGTGCTCAACATATTAGAAGTATTATCTGTCACAAAACAAAGAATCTGTTCCTTTTTAATTTAAAAATCTTCTAGAACACCCTCCACTAACTTCTGAAGATAGTCACTTGAGTGATGTGCCTGGGTGTCCTTTAATCCCAAGGTCTGTGTTATTGTTTTGTTATTTTCATCCACAAATCTCACATTAATACCAAAATAATTGACCCTGTGACGTGTGCATGCATCCATTTTAATGAAGAGAAAACGTCCTTTCAGAACTTTCCGTAGTTCTTCCTTTTTACATTTGGCCTCCTCAATTATAAGTTTCCTTATATTTTCTCTTTCCAGAGAAACACCAAGTTTTTTAGCCATTTCTCCATTTAGGCCTAAAAAGGCTGGCTGAGAAAAGGAGGATAGTGGTAGACTATTCTTTACTACCATTTCAATAATGTGGGTTTTGAATTTTTCTGGTGTCACTGTTATGGTAACTTTGTCAGATATGAAGAATTTTCTTATTTGTGATTGGGTTCCAGTAGATTTCTGAACGTTTTTTGGCACAGAACTAGATGCAATGTTTTCATTGCTATCTTTCTCATTCACAGCTTCTAATACTTTGGGATGAAAACACTGTAAGTGTCTTCAAATTTGATGCTCTTGTAGGTGCATTTTTATCAGGCCCACTGAAACTGCTAATTTTTGCATCACATTATTTTTCACCATCATCATCATTTTGAATACATTGGCACACATAATGTTTCCCATCACTTGATAATGCAAAGTGCTCATAAACATCAGACTTTGTTGTGTTTCTCGTTGTTGACAGTCTTTTTGCCATTCTTAATAGGATGCCTCCTTCACTAAAATATAAAATATTTTATACTAACTGGCATATGCTTCAATTTTAAATATAAAAAGTCTTGTTCTAAGCAAACATACATACAACATGGCTTTATACATACAAATAAGCTATCTAGCCCAGCATTAAACCTAGATACGATTTGTCCTATGCACATACTAGTAATCAGAAGCATATAAACAATCTGCACTAACTTTTATACATTCCTGCACACTAACAAACCTACAGATAGCAGCCATGTAGTTTTATCCAGACACATGTGCACACAGCCTTCCCTCATACAGACAAGGAGCCATGCAGTTTTGTCCAGACACGTGTACACAGCCTTCCCTCATACAGACAAGGAGCCATGCAGTTTTATCCAGACACATGTGCACACAGCCTTCCCTTTTACAGACAAGCAGCCAAGTTGTTTTGTCCAGACACGTGCACACAGCCTTCCCTCATACAGACAAGGAGCCATGCAGTTTTAAAATAAATATGAACACTTACAGTTGAATGCAAATGCAAGAAGCTGTTCCACCAAGTTCTTCTAAGCTCTTATAGCAGAGAGAGGCAGAAGCTGCTGCTTTTTCCTTAGTGTTCTTATCTTGTGAAGATAGGGCAGTGGAAGGCTGAAGGAGGAGGCAGGGGGGAGGGGCACTTCAAGGGAAATCATGAATCATGTTTGAATCCCATAGTCAGGTTTAAAGTTTAAGTTTATTCCCTTCACTTATACAAGTGTCTCTAGTCTTGCAAAAAACATTTACCTAATTATCAGCGAGAGTTAAGGACCCCAAATACGCAGCGATCCGTGGCCGATTTTGCCACCGACCGATGTGCGTGTACAATTGCGGCAATTGATTGGCGGCCGCAGATTGCGGGTGTCCACATGGACGGGCAGATCCAGCTTGCCGAAAATCTCGACCACCGCCCCCATCCAAAGTAATGTGATGCCTCTGTCTGCTGCAGTGGCTGTCTCCTCTGTCAGCCAGCCGGAAGTTTAGTGCATTGTGTCACTCACCGGCCAGCTGATCAGAAGAACGAGCCTCTGCTGGAGACAGGTAGGGAGATCTGTGTTCTCGGCTCCTTCGGCCCCCTTCACTAGCGCATAGCGAAGGGGAGCCGACGGAGCTGAGAACACACCAGATGATTTTTCAGGCGTTTGATGCGTGATAACTCGTTGAACGGCCGAAAAATCGGCAGTGCATCTGTAAATGTATGGGGGGCTTTAGGCTAGGTTCACAGTTCCCTGTAACAGTGGAACACGACACAATGGAAAGCGGTGCCGCACCTTACCTGTGCATTACATCCCGTATAGTGACGCATACAGTCAATGAAAAGCATGCTTCATGGTTACTTGACATGTTCGTTTTGTGGTAACATTATGCACTGCATGCATTGGGCTTTATTCTTACAGCAGAGAAGTAGTTCATAATGACTGTTTGTGAATTGGGACATTTTAACTTACTTTTTTAATTCCCATTTAAATTTAGTAGGAGTCAGAGTCGGAGTCAGTTAACTTTTTGCCGACTCCGACTCCGAGTACCCAAAATTGTCTCCAACTCCGACTCCTCGACTCTGACTCCACAGCCCTGAATTTAAAACATCCACGTATCCAAAGAGTGACCCTACAAAGACCTATGACGGAAGATGTCATGGCTTTACCTAACTTTCAGTTTTATTACTGGGCAGCAAACATACAAGCTATAAAAACCTGGACACAAATAGATGAACATACACAGGCTTGGTCCGCAATAGAAATAAAATTCTGCAGTACTGCTTTTTATTCCCTGCTTTGTACCCCAATAAATGCAAATTATCGCCAATATACTAATAACCCAATTGTGCTTCACTCACTCAGAATATGGAACCAACGTAGAAAGCATTTTAAGATGGAGAATCTTTTATCTGTGGCACCTATGCAAGAGAAGCACCTTTTTCAACCCCTGCAAATGTATGCAGTTTTTAGTATCTGGAAAATATTTGGGATTAAATTGCTTAGAGATCTTTATATAGACATCATTTTCCAGCAACACATTTCTTTCACTATTTTCAAATTAGAAACTTAGTTAAACAGAACCTGCCCGATTTTCACCATCTACCACCTTTCCGTATGCTGGAAAAAATATTCCTCAGTTTTGAGGACTCAGACAGAATTTCTGCAATATATAAAACTAGCAAAACACCCGCGCTTCGCAGCGGAGAAGTAGTGTGTTAAAGAAGTTATGATAAAGAAAAGGAAATATTTTAAAAATAACGTAACATGATTGTTAATGTAATTGTTTTGTCATTGATAGGAGTGTTGTTGTCATATCTATATATATATCTATATATTTATATATCTATCTATATATATCTATATATATCTATATATATATATCTCAAAATACCCACGTTTGGCAGTGGAGAAGTAAAAAGAAAAGGAAACATTTTAATAATAACGTAACATGATTGACAATGTAATTGTTTTGTCATTGTCATGAGTGTTGCTGGCATACATATATATATACATATACACATATATATACACAT
>JANRMT010062796.1:20258029-20296721 GCA_026402145.1 Polypterus bichir lapradei
TGCCTTTCCAAATCATGTCCAATCAACTGAATTTACCACAGGTGGACTCCAATTAAGCTGCAGAAACATCTCGAGGATGATCAGGAGAAACAGGATGCACCTGAGCTCAATTTTGAGCTTCATGGCAAAGGCTGTGAATACTTATGTACATGTGCTTTCTCAATTTTTTTATTTTTAATAAATTTGCAAAAATCTCAAGTAAATTTTTTTCACGTTGTCATTATGGGGTGTTGTGTGTAGAATTCTGAGGAAAAAAATGAATTTAATCTATTTTGGAATAAGACTGTAACATAACAAAATATGGAAAAAGTGATGCGCTGTGAATACTTTCCGGATGCACTATATATACTGTAACGCATGTCATTATCTATTTAATTCTTAAAAAAGAACTTTAACATGACTTATTTTGTATTACCAACACTTAAATTACATGGCCAACTGTTCTTAAAGAGCACGCAAATGAACAACACTTAAATAATTAGATAAATAAAAAGGATTTATTTCTAATAAACATATAACATCTTAATATATGCATGAGCAAATTTCTTACCTGAGGTTTCAATATAATAGGTGGTAATTCCCTTCCAGTGCTCTATAAATGAGTCCTGTAGATTAACGGTCGGTTCTCGCTGTTTTGGTTTATGAGAGAAATAGAACAAGAAACAAAATTATCTGAAAGAGCAAGAAGCCAAGTTGTTCTGCACTAATGATGAAATGCATGAAAGCAGTAGTACTGTCAGAGGTAAAAATTGCAGTGAAAATACCACTTGAACATTGACTAACATAGAACATGCCACCACTTTCCGGCACTATAAGCAAGATAAATCAAATCACTTTGGATTGCTGAATCCTCAAGTACACAGGACATTTGACCCTGATGTATCCTTTAATACACAACCTACTACAAAAAACAGTACCAAGTAAAGGAAAATGAATGTGCTATTTCTCAATGTGGGAATTAGCTTGAGTATTTGTTTCAATGTTTAAATCCAATGCTTTCCTTACAAGCTGTTGAGTATTATCTAAAGGAACAAAACATTTATTCTTCTTAAAACAGAAATATGATAATTTCAAACATTATCCATCAGGGTTAGTTCAAGTTAAAAACAAATTAAGATTAAAAAAAAAAGCTAAGTGCCATTATGAATAAAAAAATGACTGACTGCACATCCTCTCTCTGTGACACACGAACACTGAGGACTTTCGGTCAATCAGTTACTCAGCAGATGTGTGTCAACAAACGCTACTGGGGCTCCTTTATAAAACCAGTAAAAGTTTTCTTTTTCAATTTTCAAAGTAATTCTGGTGTGTTTAGACTATGGAGTGTATATTTTATATTATGTATATATCGTTTTTCATAAATTCCACATACTTAATACGTGCAAGGAAAGAAAACCAAAACTTGACAAATACCAGATAAGGCATGAAAGCATGTCATGGTGAATTCTGGCTGATAAAACTGCTGTTCGCATATACAGTATTTGGGCTCTAATCTTAGCCAGGAATGTTGGAATGCTTGCTATTTTTCAAAACTGCCCCAGGTATTTTCGTCACTCAGTCTCCTAGAAGGGTATAGTATAGAACTTTTAGTTAACACCTTGATGAAGGGAAATAAAACAAGAAATAAATAACCAAATATGATAGTGCGTCATGTTCCAAAAAGAAAGAGAGAAAACAGAGATAACGCATACACAGAAAAAAATTCTCACGATAGCAAGCAGGCTTTACAAGTTTTGGAGCGTGTGTTGTGTATTGGGTAGAACACAAAATTCTGGCGCACTATATATCGTGTACACGGAGGCATGTGTCATGTGAACAATCCGTCTCACGCAGAAATCGGCTGATTTCAGGGGGAGCACAAAAACATTTTAGGGGGAATTTTCATTTCTTCTTCAAGAAATGTGTATACTT
Organism: Polypterus bichir lapradei; assembly: GCA_026402145.1. Classification (NCBI taxonomy): domain Eukaryota; kingdom Metazoa; phylum Chordata; class Cladistia; order Polypteriformes; family Polypteridae; genus Polypterus; species Polypterus bichir. The sequence goes on from JANRMT010062796.1 coordinate 20,259,941, forward strand.
TAAAAAGTGCAAAATACGTGATGGAAAATATACTAGTAAGTGTGCTACATTTAGAAAAAATACCAAGCAAATGACGAACTGTTTTCTCGTGTCAAAGCACCTGAACTGTTTAGAACTTCTTCATAAGACATTATGAATTCTTTATTTATCAGGGCCATAAAAGCTCGCACTTGAAAACATTCAGCAATCGCTAGTACACAAAGGAGCGGTCCGGCAGTGCGACATGAAAAAACGTTGAGTTTTTAGCCTGATTAAGGTGATCTTCGGCTTTGACAACAGTACAAATATACGACACATCGCCCTCACTTGCCCTTGTTCTTCTTCAGTAGAAGACGGAGCACGAAAGCCACGAACTAAAGTTTTTCCCCATTAATTGTGATCCCTTTTCTCGCAGGACTCACCGTCTCCAGCGCTTGCTGGAACAACGCGGTCAGCTTATTCAACATGTCCATATCCAGCTTTTGTAAATTACATCATTTTTTTCTGTGCAAGGATGTGCATGGAGTTCAAACTACATTAGAAAGACAGAAGCTAAAAACAAACTTCCACGTTGACGCCATGTCTAAAACCAACCACTAGAGGAGCAGCTGATTTCCAACCACTACGATAACCAGAGGAGCAGGCGGAGTGTTTGTCGCTTCCCGATGTCGAATTTCGCATTAGAACTTCCGCTTCCGTCCCTTTTTGATGACGTCATTGTCGTCTGTACTGTATTAGTGCACTGGATCTTTAACTTTTACATTATACATCTGAGTATTGTCTTAAAGCGTATCAGCAGGCCAGATCTCCAACCTGCACATGTGCATTTTAACGTAACTCCTTGTGGTAATGTTTTACTTTTTAGTCTTAATGATAATATTCCATATTTAAATACTGTATACCCTTTTTGTAACTGATGGGACAGACTTAGAGACAATATGTTAAATGCGAAATTCATTCTTTTTGAACTGCAGGCACTTCAGAACACTTACATTTAATATACCTTCGACTGGGCTTTTTCTGATAGAACATATTTTTTATGTCACTTGTATTAAATTGTTTTTTATTTAATTCATATATGTAATCGTTGCCAAAATGTCTTTCAATTATTGCAGTACAGTATATTCTGTTTTGAATTTACGTGTATGTGTTCGGGTGTAGGTGTTATTTGTCAAACTGCCAGGTATTTTGTAGTCAGACACCTTAAGCGAGACATTGGCCGGTGTTCTACTTTCTGGCATAGGATCCGGTTTATTACCCAGTACACTATGGTGCACATCTTTAAGGTGTGATAGGAAACCAGATTAGCAGGGCAAAATCGACAGGGTGGTCCAGATCTAATTATGCAATTATGAAAAGGCGAACACATCGCGCTTGCTGTTCGACTGACAACCGTCTCCACGCCATTTTGGAATGCAGGGCAGGTGCTGCCATTTATCGGCAACAAAAATAATTTTTTTTGTGAATTCTCTATGTAATAAACTTAATAAGTTATAACGTAATGAAAATTGCATAATTGGATCTGGACCACCCTATACATAAACACGGGTAGAACTGGGTCTATACAGAAAGTGACCACTTTCTCAAGAGCTGCCATAAATTCAGTCAGTAGTTCAATATTAAGTTGCGCTAAGTCAATGCTAACAGAACATTGAAATTTCATTAGCATGCTAACAGAATAAATATTATCTCTGTGATAATATTGCAGATACGCTAAGGCCAAATCTATGATCATCTGAATACATTATGCAGGAAGCTTTGCAGTAATATTATAAATATTTTAACAGTGCAATATATACTGACATACAGTGGGATGCAAAAGTTTGGGCAACCTTGTTAATAGTCATTATTTTCCTGTATAAATCGTTGGTTGTTACGATAAAAAATGTCAGTTAAATATATCATATAGGAGACACACACAGTGATATTTGAGAAGTGAAATGAAGTTTATTGGATTTACAGAAAGTGTGCAATAATTGTTCAAACAAAATCAGGCAGGTGCATAAATTTGGGCACCACAAAAAAGAAATGAAATCAATATTTAGTAGATCCGCCTTTTGCAGAAATTACAGCCTCTAAACGCTTCCTGTAGGTTCCAATGAGAGTCTGGATTGTGGTTGAAGGTATTTTGGACCATTCCTCTTTACAAAACATCTCTAGTTCATTCAGGTTTGATGGCTTCCGAGCATGGACAGCTCTCTTTAACTCACACCACAGATTTTCAATTATATTCAGGTCTGGGGACTGAGATGGCCATTCCAGAACGTTGTACTTGTTCCTCTGCATGAATGCCTTAGTGGATTTTGAGTAGTGTTTCGGGTCGTTGTCTTGTTGAAAGATCCAGCCCCAGCGCAGCTTCAGCTTTGTCACTGATTCCTGGACATTGGTCTCCAGAATCTGCTGATACTGAGTGGAATCCATGCGTCCCTCAACTTTGACAAGATTCCCAGTCCCTGCACTGGCCACACAGCCCCACAGCATGATGGAACCACCACCATATTTTACTGTAGGTAGCAGGTGTTTTTCTTGAAATGCTGTGTTCATTTTCCTCCATGCTTAATGCCCCTTGTTATGCCCAAATAACTCAATTTTAGTTTCATCAGTTCACAGCACCTTATTCCAAAATGAAGCTGCCTTGTCCAAATGTGCTTGAGCATACCTCAAGCGGCTCTGTTTGTGCTGTGGGCGGAGGAAAGGCTTCCTCTGCATCACTCTCGCATACAGCATCTCCTTGTGTAAAGTGCTCTGAATGGTTGAACGATGCACAGTGACTCCATCTGCTGCAAGATGATGTTGTAGGTCTTTGGTGCTGGTCTGGGGGTTGACTCTGACTGTTCTCACCATTCATCGCTTCTGTCTATCCGAAATCTTTCTTGGTCTGCCACTTCGAGCCTTAACTTGAACTGAGCCTGTGGTCTTCCATTTCCTCAATATGTTCCTAACTGTGGAAACAGACAGCTTAAATCTCTGGGACAGCTTTCTGTATCCTTCCCCTAAACCATGATGGTGAACAATCTTTGTCATCGGGTCATTTGAGAGTTGTTTTGTGACCCCCATGTTGCTACTCTTCAGAGAAAATTAAAGGAGGAGGGAAACTTACAATTGACCCCCTTAAATACTCTTTCTCATTATAGGATTCACCTGTGTATGTAGGTTAGGGGTCACTGAGCTTACCAAGCCAATTTGAGTTCAAATAATTAGTACTAAAAGTTTTGGAATCAATAAAATGACAACGGTGCCCAAATTTATGCACCTGCCTGATTTTGTTTGAACAATTATTGCACACTTTCTGTAAATCCAATAAACTTCATTTCACTTCTCAAATATCACTGTGTGTGTCTCCTATATGATATATTTAACTGACATTTTTTATCGTAACAACCAATGATTTATACAGGAAAATAATGACTATTAACAAGGTTGCCCAAACTTTTGCATCCCACTGTATATTCTCAATGTTTCTGAAAGAAAACAGATGACAAGTTTAAATATGCATGCATTTCAGCTTATAAAAAAAGAACTGAACTTCAGCAAACTTCAATCTCTCAGTTATGTAACTTAGTTGAAAATATCATTATACTCCTGTGTACTGTATATGACCAAGTGTGGGTGGGTTACCGCAGATCTTCTGTTTTGAAGACCACTGCAAAAGACGCTTTTTTTATCAGCCACCTGTGAATTTCCAAGAAATCAGGAAGCGAAGGAAGAGTCAGGCTAGCAAGAAGTAAATGTTTTGTTCCTTTGAATTTTATAAAACTTTTTTTTTTTTTAAATGGGCTGCTGGCATTTCATATACAGTTAATAATATGGTAAATTCACGAGTTTGTAGTCAATAATGTTTAAAAAAAATGAAAATTTGAAAAATATAAAAAAGAAATGGCTTGGAGCCTGGGCACAAGCCCTGTTTAATCTTATAATGATCCCACTGGACAAAATTTGCTTTTAATTGTAATTATTACTATTGACTACCCAGCAATCAACAAACTGGTCTACTGTGTACTGCATAGCTCATGTCACCTCATTGATTCCTGGGATTCTGTGTTCTTTCACCAGCTCAGTACCAGACCAGTGACGACACCGATCTGCTGTTTTCTGCCAATTTATATGAAAATGGCTGTTACTGAGATATTTTTCAAATTGCCCACATGAAAGAGTACTTTTTGCTGTTAAAAAATAGAAATCATGAGTGTTAAAGAATTTACTAGACAGAGATTGTCCAACTTTGTGTAAACCTGACAGATCCAATAGGAAATGTACAGTAGGGCCTTTAATCTGCTATTACACTGAATTCCCCATCAAACATGGCCCAGTTTAGGCCTCGAATCAGTAATCCTGGGCTGCACTGCTTGATTGCTTTGAAACCAAATAGGGACACAGATTCAACCCAAACAGCGCTATGGTTCGAGCAACATTACTTCCTGTTACTTCTTCCAGGTGTCAGTGACTAATGTTGCTTTAACCTCCTCTAGAACCTGTACTATAAATGTCTGTGCGACAGCAACAATCTTCTCACAAAAAACATACAAAATAAAAGGAAAGCATGCTAATTAAAGTAAAGATAGATGAACGTAGATTTTGCAGGTTAATACATAAAGGAAATGTATTTAAACTGAAAATGAATTGTTACTTTTTGTAACAGGTTATTGTTAAAAACAATTTACAAACAAGTTAAAAACAAAATCCTATGTCCTTTCCTCTGTCTTTATTGTAATTAAAATAGTAAAATATTAAAAACTTTTAGGTTTGCTTTTCACAACAAACATTAGTATTGTAGTAGTAAAAGAACGGTCAAGGAAGAAAGTGAAGTATGTCAGGAACGATAAAAGCAAGCTAGAATATACAAACAGTGAATTAGTAAATATTCTAAATTCACAACTATGTGATATTTTCACATGTGAAGAAGCTGACAACCTCCCAGCAGCCACAGGGACTATCAGGACGATATTTATCAGTTTGGAGCTTGTGGAGAGAGAAGTACTGCTCAGATTAAAAAGCCTTACATCAGACAGATCATTGGCACCAGATAACATAAGTGTTTAAGGAGGCTAGTGAGTGCATATATAAATCCTTAGTATGTATTTTTCAAAAATAACTGTGTACTGAGGAAATTCCTAATGGTAATATAAAAATGTGATTTGGGTGAGCTAAGTAACTGTAGGCAAAGTAAGTGTAACATGCATCACAGGTAAATTAATGGACTTGTTAAGGAAAAGATTGAGCAACATATACCAAGAACAAGTGTATTAGACAGAAGAGATCATATTTACCATCCATCCATTATCCAACCCGCTATATCCTAACACAGGGTCACGGCGGTCTGCTGGAGCCAATCCCAGCCAACACAGGGCGCCAGGCAGAAACAAACCCCGGGCAGGGCACCAGCCCACCACAGGGCACACATATACCCCCACACCAAGCACAATTTAGGATCGCCAATGCACCTAACCTGCATGTCTTTGGACTGTGGGAGGAAACCCACGCAGACACGAGGAGAACATGCAAACTCCATGCAGGGAGGACCTGGGAAGCGAATCCAGGTCTCCTTACTGTGAGGCAGCAATGCTGCCCTTAGAATTCCAGTCCTGTTTCCAAAAAGGTGGGACACTGTGTAAAATGCAAAATAAAAACAGAATGCAAGGATTTGCAAACCATTTAACCCTGTATTTAATTAAAAATAGGATAAAGACAACACTTCAAATGTTGAAACTGAGAAATGTTATAATTTTGTAAAAAATATATGCTCATTGTTAATTTGATGCCAGCAACACATTTTTAATATAGTTTAATACATAAAGACTTGCTAGACTACAAGAAGGATGATCATTTCTTTCAAGAAATTAGAGTGTGCCTCAAGATTACAATAACCAGATGTCACTGTTTTCTGTGAACCTAATTATTTCAATGCAGGCAGGTTCCATTTGCACACAAGATGACGTTTTACCTTAATACTTAATGAGGTCATAGGCAGTAAACTGGACATAGATTATTGTAAATGGAGGCTCAAAAGGTAGGTGTCAGAAGGAAATGTTAATTGGGCTTAATGGAGGGTCAACCAGATGACTAAAAGGAAAACAGCTAATGGAACTATTTTCTGTAAACAGTTAATAAAAGCTAATGGTCAATATAGGTAATGTACAAAGCTAATCCTAATAAACCATTTGGTCATCAGAAACGGTCTTTTAATAGTTATAGAACCTAATAGACAATAAGTGAGTTTACATGCACACACAAAACCAGGATAAAGCGAATAACCCAGTTAAGGCAGAAGCATGGTTTCTTAAAAAAAATGTACTGCTTAACACCGCACATTCAGCTCATCAACATAAATTTAGCTATTTCTGAAATGCTGAGACAGATTATTTCAAGCAGGAGAAGGATTAATGCTATCACCCAAGCATTTGCCTTCCACTGATTTCTACCTATGGCACTAGATGTGAGCATGAGGCAAAAATTGCAAAAGACTGGGATTTAATTCAAAATGCTCATGTATTTAAAAGAGTTACCCAATTTTTTAATACATATTGTAAACACAAGGAGGCGCCAGTGAGTCACAATCCCAAGACTCAGTAATATGCCACACACTTGTAGAATAAAATAAAGGATTTTTATTCTCTGCTAAAGCATTTCTTCTCCCACCTCTCAGAAATGCACAGCAAGTAAACAAAGAATCAATGACAAATCACACTATTCTTCCTCCTCCTCTCCTCTGTTGAGTTTTGCTGTCTGCCTCCCATGAGGCAGCGGGCTCCTTTTTATGCTGAATGATGAAACAGCTCCCTACACTCAGCTTCCGCTGGTCCATTTATTAAATAACGCCGGCTGGGTACAAAAGTCTGTGTTGTTGTATTGGTGTCCCGGAAGTGTAATAAAACATCTGATCTGGCCAGGATTTGCGTTCTCCTCTTACAATATATAAAAGTGCAATTTTAACAACAACCCTTCAAGACAAAGTTTAAATAAAAGTTATTATGTCTATGTTTACTTTCCACATTACAAAAAAGATAGGCCAGTGCTAGAAAAAGTTCAGAGAAGAGTGACTAGGCAGATTCCGGTACTGAAAGGTGCAAGCTATGAGGAGAGGCTGAAGGAGCTGAACCTATCAGCAAACAGATTAAGAGGTGACAAGACTGACATGTTGAGAATTATGAAGGGAATTAGTATCGCTGATGTCAAATCTTTATTTAAAATAATGTTTTTCAAGAACACAGGAACATAGGTGGAAACTTTTTAATGGTACATTTGGCACAACTGTTGCATATTTTTTTCTCACATAAAGAACCATCGACAAATTGAATACATTTTTCAGTAGTATGGTGAACAGCAGGGGTCAGATTTGTCAAACTCAAGTACACATGAGAAGAGGCCTGAAATGTGCGTGTACAACTTTCCATGCAAAAGTCTGGATTTATAAAAGAAAAGTTGATGGGAGCATGTGCATATATTTATAGCAAATCTGACCCATGCATATGCAACATATTCAAGAAACTGGAAAATGTCAAGTAGGGAGATGCAGCCAAACCAGCTAAACGTCAACTCGCACGTATAATAATTCATTTCTTTGAGCCGTTAGAATTTGTGTTGACATGACAAACATATTAATCCTCAAAAGTGTTGAATTTGATACGCAGACTCTATTTTAGTTCTCCATTAAGAGGGCCAATATTGTGCTGTTTGTCAGTTTATATGGACCATCTGCTGTCATTTCTCTGTAAACTGGCCAACAGGTCAGGAATATCTCAGCCAAGCTTCACTTTATCATTACTGCTGTGCTGGAAGCCATTAACTGACTGATGAGGTACTATAATTTAGTCTCTGTATGGTGTGGGTGTACATACATAAGATATAACATGTTTTTGCCAACATAAAATTCTCAGCAGCAGTGTCCAATTTTTCTAACACAATTTGGGTCAGTTGACTGCACTCATATTGCAATAAGGACACCTAGTAAGAACGCAGATGCTTTTGTTTACTCTGATAAGTGACATTCCAATAATGCATAATTCATCTGTGATGCCAAGATGAGACTGACAAACATTGTGGCTCGGTGGCCTGGGTGAACCTATGATTCACTTATTTTGAGGCCAAATAGCTTTGTCAGGTGATTTGCTTGTGGAACTGTACATGGTGGGCAGTTTGTTGGTAAGGTAGCTGGCTTAGCCCTCAGTTTTACATATGGCCTATTCTGTAGTCTATCACTGTAACAATAATTTCATTACATGTGCCAGGAGATAGTGGCTACCCCCTCAGATGCAATTGGAGATGTCTGGATGCATCAGGTGGGAGGCTGCTCTACCAGCCAACGAAGTTCTGCACCAGTGTGATTGTAAATGTACGAGTTTGATTAATGTAGTCCATATATGGTTGTTTCAGGTTGGCCACTGTGTGTGTTTCAAGCGCACTTTAATGTATGCACATTTACAAGATGATTGTGATTTATAAAAGGTAAATTGTGTACAAATATGTGCACACCAGATATGGAGACCAGAGTCCATGTCCTGGGTCCTCTCTGCATGGAGTTTGCATGTTCTCCCCGCGCCTGTGTGGATTTCCTTTGGGTGGTCTGCCTTCCTCCAAAAGTCCATAGACATGAAAGTTAGGTGGATTGGTGATGCTAAATTGGCCTGTGTTTGTGTGTGTGTTTGCCTTGTGATGGACTAGCGACCTGTCCAGGGTTTTTTTTCCTGCCCTGTGCCCTGTGCTAGCTGGGATAGGCTCCAGCACAAGCACAGAACTTTTATTAGAACTAAGTGGGTTAGAAAATGATTGATTGCTGTTTTTAATTGAAAATGTCGAGCAAGGTGGATGTTAAGTGAATTTTAAATCATTAATATATTTCAAAAATTGGAGATTTCATGAATAATCATGCCACATATTATCTTGAGACCAGAGTCACATTAAGATCATCATCAGCTGAAAGATTATACTTTTGGACTCCCCTCCACCCTACCACCACATATGAACATGTTTTAAACATATTTATTTGAGCATACAGGGTGGTGCAGTGGTTAGCATTTCTGCCTCATCGATCCAGCATCTTGGGTTTTAATTGTGTATCTGGTTGTTGGCTGTGTGACGCTTGCATGGATTTTCTTCAGGGTACTTGGGTTTTCCTTCCAAATTCTCCAATGTGTGTTATGTTGATTAGTCATTCTAAACTGTCCTAGTGTGAAGCTCTTTATCAACAATATTTCACTGTCTGTATGGAAAAAATCAAGCAAGACTTTCATAGATGGTCAACCCTTCCTCTCACTTTAGCTGGAAGAATTAACATTGTTAAGATGAATATCCTTCCTAAGCTTCTCCTTTTATTTCAAAATATTCCAATATACATACTGTAAATAAATCGTTCTTTAAGAAATTAGATTCAACCATAACCACATTTATTTGGAATTCAAAACATGCACATATCCAAAGAGCGACCCTACAAACGCTGAAGGTGGCATGGCTCTACCTAACTTTCAGTTTTACTACTGGGCAGCACACATACAACATATAAAAACCTGGACATTGACACAAATAGATGAACATATACAGGCTTGGTCTGCAATATAAATAAAATCCTGCAGTTCCTCTTTATATTCCTTGCTTTGCGCCCCAGTAAATGTAAATTATCGGCAATATACTAATAACCCAATAGTGCTTCACTCACTCAGAATATGGAACCAACATAGGAAGCATTTTAAGATGGAGAATCTTTTATCGGTGGCACCTCTGCGCAAGAACCACCTTTTTCAACCCTCGCAAACATATGCAGTTTTTAATGTCTGGAAAACATTTGGGATTAAATCACTTAGAGATCTTTACATAGATAATGTCTTTGCATCCTACGAACAATTGCATTCTAAATTTAACCTTCCAGCAACACATTTCTTTCACTATCTTCAAATTAGAAACTTTTTTAAACAGAACCTGCCCAATTTTCCTCACCCCCCCACCTCCATCTATGCTGAAAAATATATTGATCAGTTTTAAGGACTTAGACAGCATCTCTGCAATATATAAAACCATCTTACAGTCCCTCCCTTTCAAAGATCCAAGAGGACAATGGGAAAAGGATCTCTTTTTCAACATATCAGAAAAGGAGTGGAAGGTAGCAATGCAGAGAATTCACTCGAGCTCCATATGCGCAAAGCATACAATTATTCAACTCAAAATTATATATCGAGCACATCTGTCTCGTTTAAAATTGTCCAAAATGTTTCCAGGGCATGATCCAACCTGTGCACGCTGCAATCAAGCTCCATCCTCACTGGGTTATGTTTTGGGCCTGCACCAAATTAACATTATTTTGGACGAAAATCTTTAAATGCCTTTCAGACAGCCTTGGTGTCACAATCCCTCCTAACCCATTAACAGCTGTGTTTGGTGTTCTTCCAGATGGGCTTAAAGTGGAGAAGGACAAACAAACTGTAATTGCCTTTACTACACTAATGGCACGCAGACTTATTTTACTAAACTGGAAGAATCCTAACTCTCCCCTTTTAAGTCAGTGGGTAACTGATGTTATATATTATTTGAAATTGGAAAAAATAAAATTCTCAAAGGATCTGTGCAGACCTTTTTCAAAACCTGGCAGGATCTAATCAATAACATATTAGAATAAGCTTTTAAACTGAGGAAGCAGATTCTCTCCCTATTCTCTTTTTTTTCTTTTTCTTCTCCATTTATCTATATTCACTTATTAATTTGTCTATTTACTTATTTTTTACTAGGTTTAAGTTTTATACTGCTGCCCATGCTCTCTTTCTCAGGGGTGGGGGTTGATTTGTTTTCAATCCTATTCTTGTAAAATTGATCTATTTGTATGGAATATTGTGTGATTTCAATAAAATCATTAGAATTATTTTAAAAAAATAAATAAACTGTCCTAGTGTGAGTGTTTGTATGGGTGTGTGCATGGCTATGTAGGTGCTGTGATGGAGTGACACTCTGCTCAAGACCAGTTTCTACCTTGCACCCAGTGCTGACAAAATAGGCTCAGGCCCCCCGTGACCTTCAGGTAGATTAGGCAATTTGAGAAAGTTATTTTATTTTATTTAAACACACTCTGTCCAAAGCAATTTCCTCCAACAGCATAAGTAAGAGCCCTTTTCTAACATGCCTTTTTTGTCCTGAGGTGCTTGTGCCTATCCTGGTAGCACATGGGACAAAATGGGAACCAGCGTGGCTAATTTGTAACAGTGTTGTAGACAACCACCCATGTCTTCATGTTCTGTTCAGCTCCATTCAAAGTTGTTGCACATGAGATCAAAATGCAGATTACATGAAATGTCCTTTTAGTGGCAGGTGGTGTTTGTATGTATTGAACCCCTTCTTTTGACACCCACTGCACGCCCAACCTACCTGGAAAGGGGTCTCTCTTTGAACTGCCTTTCCCGAGGTTTCTTCCATTTTTCCCTACAAGGTTTTTTTGGGAGTTTTTCCTTGTCTTCTTAGAGAGTCAAGGCTGGGGGGCTGTCAAGAGGCAGGGCCTGTTAAAGCTCATTGTGGCACTTCCTGTGTGAATTTGGGCTATACAAAAATAAACTGTATTGTATTGTATTGTATTGTATGCTGCCATCTGCTGGCCAGAACACTCCTTACAAGTTCAGTTTTTTACAGCAATCAAAAATGTAAAAAGTGAGAGTATATGCATTTGTGTTTTATATTTCCAATTTACTCCACATTGTCAAACCCACGTAATCCAGCTCTGAGTTGTGGGTGGGCAGAATCTGTTCTGGTAGTTCTGGGTACATGGCAAGCAACACCCCTGGATAGGGCATCAGTTCACACAGGCACACTCACATAGTGGCCAATTTGAAATTGCTTGGTGTGTGTTTGTGTGTGTGTGTGTGTGTGTCCTGCGGTGGGTTGGCGCCCTGCCCGGGATTTGTTCCTGCTTTGCGCCCTGTGTTGGCTGGGATTGGCTCCAGCGGATCCCCGTGACTCTGTGTTAGGATATAGCGGGTTGGATAATGACTGACTGACTGACTGACAATCAAGTTTACCTGCACATCTTTGGAAATGTGGGAAGAAAAAACACACAAAGGCATGGGAAGAATGTGCAAACACCACCATCCTTGAAGCAGCAGTGCCCTCCAATCCACTGAACTGCAGTGCCAGTATACTTCTTTTAGATTAAATTTTGCATAAAAAAACCTTTATGGATTCCATATTACTATGTGAACGTTGTAGGAATTCCAAAAGTTACCAGTATAAAGTTCTTAAAATTAGCCGACTTCAATTAATCTCTGCATTTTAATTCTAGTAAATGTTTATTTATTTTGACAATGCTTGCCTATCTATTTTGATAACAAAGCCTTTTGTGTCATGCAGATGGAGAGCAGTGTGATGCCTTATCGTCCACCCACACTATTCAGCAGATGACACATGCACATTTCAGATGACCGCATGGAGGAAGGAGTATTACATGTGGCACAGCTTTCATACAAATTAACCATTCAATATTGTATGAGAAATTTGTGGACCAGTGCACTGCTCCATGAAGGCATCTGAATGACTACAGCTATGTACACATGCTGTCTGCTTAATGGCACTGAAAAGAAAAAGCAATGGCCAATAACTCAGAGGTTACAAGTGACGAAGGGCAATCAAACACCATGCTGCCAATTAAAAAATGAATAACCACACAAAAAATAAATTACATTTAAAAAGTAAATCCATCCTATGAAATGTTTTTTTCTTTTTTAACATAAGTGGTTGTATCAAGATTTGATCTTCATTCAAAGAGTATCTTTAGATAAAGCTGATGTAATTGAAAAAAATCTATGAAAACTCAATAAAAATAAACAGATGTGGCATTTCTGTCTGTGGAAAAAGACACCCTTGGCTCTAATAGCTGATATGGTCACTTTTAGCATTTCTTATAACTGACATCGACTGGGAGAAAGTTTTTCCCACTCCTCCATTCAGAATTCTTTCAGCTGTATGATGTTTGAGGAATGTCTTGCAGGGAGAGCCCATTTCAAATCCCTTCACGGCATCTTGATGGGATTCAGATCTGGGCTTTGACCTGGCCATTGCAGAACCTTCCTTGGTAGATTTACTGATATGTTTAGGGGCGTTGTCATGTTGCAAGGTCCACTTTTGGTTGAGTTTCAGTCCTTGGACAGATGATGTGACATTATATCCTCAGGGACCCTCTTGTACAATGAAGAACTGATAGGAGATTCTGTGATGGTGAGCTGTCCAGGCTCTGATGCAGCAAAGCAGCCCCAAACCATAACATTTCTACCAGCACGCTTTACATTTGGTGTCAGATTTGGAGTTTGCCAAATATTATTATTTTTTCTTCTTCTTCTTCTTCTTCTTCTTGCTCCTGTTAGGGGTCGCCACATCAGATTATCTTCATCCATATCTTTCTGTCCTCTGCATCTTGTTCTGTTACACCCATCACCTGCATGTCCTCTCTCACCACATCCATAAACCTTCTCTTAGGCCTTCCTCTTTTTCTCTTCCCTGGCAGCTCTATCCTCAGCATCCTTCTCCCAATATACCCAACATCTCTCCTCTGCACATGTCCAAACCAACGCAATCTCACCTCTCTGACTTTGTCTCCCAACTGTCCAACTAGAGCTGACCCTCTAATGTACTCATTTCTAATCCTGTTCATCTTCGTCACGCCCAATGCAAATCTTAGCATCTTTAACTCTGCCACCTCCAGCTCTGTCTCCTGCTTTCTGGTCAGTGCCACCGTCTCCAACCCATATAACATAGCTGGTCTCACTACCGTCCTATAGACCTTCCCTTTCACTCATGCTGATACCCGTCTGTCACAAATTACCCCTGACACTCTTCTCCACCCATTCGACCCTGCCTTCACTCTCTTTTTCAGCTCTCTTCCACAATCCCCATTACTCTGTACTGTTGATCCCAAGTATTTAAACTCATCCACCTTCACTAACTCTACTCCCTGCATCCTCACCATTCCACTGAACTCCCTCTCATTTACACACATGTATTCTGTCTTGTTCCTACTGACCTTCATTCCTCTCCTCTCTAGAGCATATCTCCACCTCTCCAGGGTCTCCTCAACCTGCTCCCTACTATCGCTGCAGATCACAATGTCATCAGCAAACATCATAGTCCACGGGGACTCCTGTCTAATCTCGTCTGTCAACCTGTCCATCACCATTGCAAATAAGAAAGGGCTCAGAGCCGATCCCTGATGTAATCCCACCTCCAACATGAATACATCCGTCACTCCTACCACAGACCTCGCCACTGTCACACTTCCCTCGTACATATCCTGTACAACTCTTACGTACTTCTCTGCCACTCCCGACTTCCTCATACAATACCACAGCTCCTCTCGAGGCACCCTGTCACATGCTTTTTCCAGGTTCACAAAGATGCAATACAACGCCTTCTGGCCTTCCCTAAACTTCTCCATCAACATCCTCAGAGCATACATTGCATCTGTGGTGCTCTTTCTTGGCATGAAACCATACTGCTGCTCATTAATCATCACCTCACTTCTTAACCTAATTTCCACTACTCTTTCCCATAACGTCATGCTGTGGCTCATCAATTTCATTCCCCTGTAGTTACTGCAGTCCTGCACATCCCCCTTATTCTTAAATATCGGCACCAGTACACTTCTTCTCCACCCCTTTAGGCATCCTCTCACTTTCCAAGATTCCATTAAACAATCTGGTTAAAAACGCCACTGTCATCTCTCCTAAACACCTCCATGCTTCCATAGGTATGTCATCTGGACCAACGGCCTTTCCATTTTTAATCCTCTTTATAGCTGTCCTTACTTCCTCCTTGCTAATCCGTTGCACTTCCTGATTCACTATCTCCACATCATCCAACCTCTTCTCTCTCTCATTCTTTTCATTCATCAGCCTCTCAAAGTACTCTTTCCATCTGCTCAACACACTCTTCTCGCTTGTGAGTATGTTTACATCTTTATCCTTTATCACCCTAACCTGCTGCACATCTTTCCCAGCTCGGTCCCTCTGTCTAGCCAATCGGTACAGGTCCTTTTCTCCCTCCTTAGTGTCCAACCTGTCATACAACTCATCATATGCCTTTTCTTTAGCCTTCGCCACCTCTCTCTTCACCTTGCACCTTATCTCCTTGTACTCTTGTATACTTTCTGCATCTTTCTGACTATCCCACTTCTTCTTTGCCATCCTCTTCCTCTGTATACTTTCCTGTATTTCCTCATTCCACCACCAGGTTTCCTTTTCCTCCTTCCCCTTTCCAGATGTCACGCCAAGCACCCTTCTTGCTGTCACCCTTACTACATCTGCTGTAGTTTCCCAGCTGTCTGGTAACTCTTCACTGCCACCCAGTGCCTGTCTCACCTCCTCCCTAAACTCAACCTTGCAGTCTTCCTTTTTCAACTTCCATCATTTGATCCTTGGCATTGCCCTCACTCTCTTCCTCTTCTTGATCTCCAACGTCATCCTACAGACCACCATCCTATGCTGCTTAACACTTTCCCCTGCCACCACTTTACAGTCTTCAATCTCCTTCAGATTAACTCTTCTACATTGGATGTAATCTAACTGTGTGCATCTTCCTCCACTCTTGTACGTAACCCTATGTTCCTCCCTCTTCTTAGAATACGTATTCACCACAGCCATGTCCATCCTTTTGGCAAATCCACTATCCTCTGACCTTCTGCATTCCTCTCCTTGACACCATATCTAACCAGCAACTCCTTGTCTCCACTGTTCCCTTCACCAACATGCCCATTGAAATCCACTCCAATCACCTTTTTCTGTTCTATTGGGTACACTTTTCATCACTTCATCCAACTCACTCTAAAAATCTTCTTTCTCACCCATTGCACACCTAACTTGCGCTGCATATGCACTAACAACATTCATCATCACACTTCCAATTTCCAGCTTCATAATCATTACTCTGACACTCTTTTCACTTCCAAAACCCTCGTGACATACTGTTCCTTCAGAATAACCCCTACTCCATTTCTCCTCCCGTCCACACCATGATAGAACAATTTGAATCCACCTCCAACCCACCTGGCCTTACTCCTATTCCATTTAGTCTCTTGCACGCACAATATATCAAACTTCCTTCTCTCCATCATATCTGCTAACTCTCTCCCCTTACCAGTCATACTGCCAACATTCAAAGTTCCTACCATCAGTTCCACTCTTTTTACTTTCCTCCTCTCCCCCCTCTTCTTCTCCTTCTTCTTCTTCGGCCAACAGTAGCCCAATTTCCGCCTGTACACTGGTGGCTAACAGTACTGGTGGCGGTCGTTGTTAACCCGGGGCTCGACCGATCTAGTATGGAAATTTGTATTGTTGTCTGCATATTGATTTGGCAAAATTTTATACTGGATGCCCTTCCTGACGTAACCCTCCCCATTTATCCGGGCTTGGGACTGGCACAAAGAAACACACTGGTTTGTCCTTTCCCTGTGGCTGGGTTGCCAAATATGTCTTCTGGTAATGTGCCCAAATTATTACATGGCATCTCCACAGAGATTTATTCAGATCCTAAGTAAACTTAAATAGGGTTAGTCTTAACTGTTTTTGCAACATATAACTGGTAATTGTGCTGTTTGTGTATTTGTAAATACTTCATACTTGCTCAACTTGTACTATTCGATATCTGTATTATTTTGTATAGTCTTTCTATTTATTTGAGGGTATTATTGAAGTTTGTAATTGTTTTGTTTAAGAAACTGTTGTACTGTAAAGTTGTTTGCACAATGTCAGATTAATGGTGGGTTGAAATTGTATTGTCTTGAGTTGGTAATGTCTTGTATTCCATGTTTTGACACCTAACCAAATATTAATTCTGGCATGTTTCACATGCTAGCAATGAAGCGATTCTAATTCTAATAACTCTCATCTTTGCCTTGTCTGTCCACTACACTTTTTTCCACTTGTCCTAGTCTTTACCTTGGTGTTCATTCAACTGGAAACACACTGATGTCACTTCTGCCCTGCATCCACAAGGCCAGCCTCTTCTGGTCCCATCCACATATAACCTGCTTGCCATTCTCCCATCTGAACTAGTGTGGTGATGAGGTGTCACCCGTTGCATGGCTGCACTTGGGTCCTAATCTGGGATCCTGATGTGATTTGTCATGTGGTGGGTGCAGCAACACACTGTATCAGGGCCTGCTCCTAACCTCCTCAATCAGAAATCGATGGAGCCTCTAAGGAGGTCAGACCTCATTGATGACAGAAGCTTTTCCTTTTTGATTTTGAGAGTTGGCTAACTGGCACGTTATTGTGTATTTGTGTTTTCCTTTTTCTTTGGTCCTAAGAAATAAAAAACATTGGTATTAAAAAATATATTTGGAAATACACTGTTGAAAAGACTCATCTACTCTATAAATATAAAATCCAAAGCCTAAAATTGCAATGATTTTATGTCACATTTTTTGTCACGCTTTAAATCTGGTTTATTTTAAAACCTACAGATATATGTTTGGTATCATTCTTTTCAGAATTTATTGAACTTTAATGTGATGTTGTTAGATTTTCAGATTCTTATTCCATTTTTAAATTATTAACTAACATTTTCGAGAACACATGTCTCGCAAGACGGGACTTTGTGCCAAAAGATTTAACCACGCGCAGGACCAGAAATAAAAGACAAAGAGTAGGACAGCTGCTCTACAAGCTTTTAAATATTCGAAGCGCCATGTGGAATGCAGATCACGCGGCACGGCAGCAGCAGAAAGCCAGCAGATGATCGAGAAAAGAGGAGATAAAAAAAATCAATTTTTTCCCATTGTATCACCATTTAAGAGGGGGTTTTGGAGGAGCGACTGCGTCTCCTTGGAGTGGTTCAGGCCCCTCTACACAACGTGAGCAGCAGAGTTGTGAAGTGGCTGGCGCATAGCGCAGGCAAGGGGGTGGGGGGTTGGCAAGCGAAGAGAGCAGGGGGTAAGTCCCCTAGTATATATATTATATAGTATATATTTAGCCCCCCAGTTCCTAAATAAAATCTTAATAAAGGCAATGTTGAAATTAAACTTAATTAAATTTAACATAATTATTTTTTTGGAACAAAACCATATGATGAAAGTGTATGACTTGTTTTGTTTTGTTCACAATTTAATGACTCATTTATATACTGTATGTATCACTGCCCTTTTTAATGTGGTTATTTCATAATCGCATTTTTTTTTGTTTAATTTGACACCCACAATATTCCTTATGTGTGTTAATAAAGTCTGTAACCATTATACACTGCAATTCAGTAAGTGATACACTGTTAATTTTTTGCCAACAGGAAATAATTGTCAATTAACAGCTGTTTCATAAATCTCGATAATTAACACAAAGCAAGACAGTTTTATGCTGTGTATTCAAGGGTAACTGTAAATAGTTTTAAAATAGTGAAACTGATTTCCATTCATCCTTCTAATCCAAATTATGAAGTTCAGGGTCTTGGAGGAGCAGATCCCGGGTGCATAGCTATACTAAGACCCTGAATGGGGTGCCAGTCCATCACAGGGCACACTAATAGACCACCATGCCAGGGCAGCTGAGAGTCACAAATCAAGCCAACACACAGACATCACTGGAAGTGAGATAAAACTGGAAACTCTTAACTCCTTTTCAGAGTCTGCTTTCTGTAGGTTGCTGTTGTCCATCTTGAACATCTAATTAATGTTCTGGGTGCTTACCCACTTGTAGCACCTTGCACTACTCTAGTAGTTGAGCAGAGTCTCACATGAGATGCTCCGTGTACACACCATTCTTTTATTATATATTTAGATGGTATACTTGATGGGCAGAGTGGTGCCTCTGAGGCCAGGGACTGGCGCCAGCAATTGGAAGGTTGCTGGTTGGAATCCCATAAATGCCAGAAGTGGCTCTACTCCATTGGGCCCTTGAGCATGACCCTTAACCTGCAATTGATTTGTCCTGGGTATGACGTTAACTGGCATTCAGCCCTGCAAGTAGATCTTACAGGCAAAACTTAGGGGTTGGTGGCAGGATTGGCACTCCAGCCATCATAGGAAACCTCACACTGTTCCAGTGTGGTGCTGAGGTGTTATTTGCTGCACTGGGGTCCCAATCCAGGTGTTTTGTCATGTGGTGGGTGCGGTAATGTGCTATCAGCGCATGCTTCCAACCTATGCTTGATGAGTGCAGCAGTCTGCAGTTATCATAAACAATTCAAAATATTGGCACACATCATGGGGTATGAATTATGGGTAATGTTTCTTCATCTGTTCAAGGAAAGATAAGTGTCAAAAAGTCTATGTGGTTTAGTGAGTTTATTCCACAAGAGTGACTGCAAACCACATCATTGAACCGGAGTATGTGTCACTTTCCCTGTCATTGCTCCAAATTCAAAAATATACACTGAATATATTTAAGATGCCCCCTGAGTGTCTGCCACAGGAGGTACAGGCTATGGCATATTGACAGAAGACTCGGGGGGCTGACTGAAGACATGCTGGAGGGATTGTGTCATGGGAGCATCTGGGCATTCCCTAGAAGGGCTAAAGGAAGTTGCTGACGACATGGAGGCCTGGTTAACCCAGCTCTGCCTGTTGCTACAGCAACCCTCGACAGGGTAAGTCGAATGAAAATAATGAGAATGATGATGAACTGCAACCAAAAAACATTTGGAAGTGTTTCCACTGAACATGTTAACAAGAGCCACCTCTGAACTAACTAGCTGACTAGGGCTTTTGGAATAAATCTAATACCACATCTAGCATCCATTTTGTTTATGCATCCTCATGCATTTGTTTTCAAGTACTTGTATTGGTAGGATGATATGTATCAACAAGTCGGTAAAATAAAAACATCTAAAATTAACTACTGTAGTTTTTTTTTTGGGGGGGGGGGTCCTGTTTTGCATCTCCCACAGTATTTTGCCATATAATTACCCAAATTAAAACTGGAGAGTTGTCGCAATTCCAACCTTTCCCTTTGCCTCACGTCTTCTTTCAGAGGCTGGCAGAGTAGACGCAGGTGACACTGAGAAAACCTGAAAAGACGTCACAATTTGTAAACCTGCTCTTATTCTATCATTTAAAGATGACGTACAGTAATAACTGCAGACCCCATTCTCAAAAACAGCAAAAAAAAAAAAAACATGCAATAAGATGAAGTGATGTGTGAATATCTGAATAAAAGCTTTCTGTTACTTTCCTTCATTATGTCAAGATAAGTAAACTGAAGGGACCCAAGGCTACAGATCTGATGGGCCGAGAACTGATTTTCCAGGCTTATAAATCACATTTTAATGGACGGTATCTTCTTACCAAAGGCAGAAAGAGAATGATGAGAAAAAGTCTTTGTGTTTGTAAAAGTTAAAATTAGATTGCCTCATATATATATTATTATATATATTATTTACTTATTTGGCTGATACCTTTATCCAAGGCAGCTTACAACATTTGAAAGACAATTGGTTACATTCCTCTCGCTTTTACAACTGGAGCACAGGCAAGTGAGGTGACTTGCTTATGGACAGATGGTGTCAGTAACGGGGCTTGAATCCACATACTTGGGTCTAAAGTCCAAATCCTTAACAACAATGCCGCACTGCCTGCCTAATATGCACTTATATATACATATATATATATAGGGTGGTCCAGATCTAATTATGCAATTTTCATTACGCTATAACTTATTAAATTTATTACATAGAAAATCACCCGAAAAATCCTGGACCATTGAGAAGTGTGTGAACTGACGACATGAAGAATCGTCTTCGTGCCGAACTGGAATCATCCCCGCATAAATCAAAGTCTTCCAGACAATCTGGATCTGCATAATTAGATCTGGACCACCCTATATATATTATATATATATATATATATATATACACACACAGGGACTACGCCTCCTCTGGACCACGAGAGGGCAGCCACCCTGGCTGGTATGGGGGGCACGGGAACGGAGCATGGAAGCTCAGCCCAATAGGGGCCCATGGTCATTCAAGAGCTTGAGTCGGGTGGAAGTGGACGTAGCTTGGAGGAGAGGAGTGGAGGCAGTGAAGAGAGGCATTGATAAAGGCCTGGACTGAGGGTGCTTGATGCAGGGGCACTGGGTTGTGCGGCATTGTAAATATATGGAGTAATGTATAATAAACATGTGTGTGGTTTGAAACCATCGGTGTCTGCCTGTCTTTGTCCGGGCTGGTATATTTGTGTGTGTGTGTGAGTTCCTACCTTGTCCCAATGCTGCTGAGACTCTAAACGGAAAAATACAGTATTCATACTCAATTAAACTGATTACTACATAGCATCATTTTCAGAAGATAAATTGGTTGTACTGTTCAGAATATCAAATTCACATAAAGTGAAGTACTGTAGATAGATAGATAGATAGATAGATAGATAGATAGATAGATAGATAGAAATCCTATACCTGGTTCTGGTAAAATCCTGTTTAAAATGTGAAGGTGTGACATGCCAGCTAAGGCTATCACACACATAAATGCCAACGGAGTGGCAAAATGAAGAGGGCAGTCGTACAGTGAAATATTCTGCCAGGAATGAAAACAGGGAGGGAGAGAGAGATTAGTGAAACAGATATAAAAATAAAAATAAAATCAAAGTAATTAGCAGCATCAACGCATTACAGAGAGAACTAGGCCTAAAACACTAACCAGAATCAAGCTGAAAGGAGGGGGCAAAAATTATTTAAAGAAATTAAATAAACACACTACTAACATTGCAGAAAGTTTTTGTCTTTTATCCAGAATCTTGTACAACGAAGTGCACAGATTTGACCTTTATATTGTTGCAATGGTGACATCGTGGCTCACAAACCCCTGGATGTCATATGCTAGGAACAAAGCTAGCACTGGTGAACCAAAGTTAATACCCATGCAAAACCAACTAGGTGTCGTATTAAGACATGATATGTTCTAAGACAGACAAAATTATGTCAAAATGAAAAGATAAAGTACAAAAATAGATTTTTTTATGTCCTACAACTCCTACTGAGAAGAAAATGAGGTAAATACACAAAATAACATTGGAAAAAAAAAAAAAAAACACAGTTTGACATTTGCTCTTTGCTAGTGAAAGAAGAAAGTACCTACAAAGGACCAGTGGACCATGGCAATGTAGAATAAATGAATTTAAGAAATAAAATATGCAAGGCTGTCAGAATGGAACACAGGCAGTCAGGGAAGAAATTAAACATTGCAGGAGGGAAAACATGATGGCCATTATGAACAGTTCTGTACATCTCCTCTATGACACTTTATCAGTGAGCACTTTCAGTCCACATTTTATTCAACAGAAGTATGTCAAAGAAACACAACCAGGGCTTCTTTATTCAGCAGTACCGCCTGTATAATGCCTCACTGTGAATGCTCTTTTATGTTCAGCCAAGTCAGAGGGTTTTTCTTCTTATTTGTAATTATTGTTTGTCTTTGAAGGGGCTGTTGTTGTTTGTTACAATATTTCTTTAGCTTCTGTAAAGAACTAAATTTCCCCCTTAGGGCAAATAAAGTTATATCTATCTATCTATCTATCTATCTTTTTTTGTCTGAGCCTCAAATGTTCAATGTTAGATCGTGGGTTTAAGTGTGTGTGAATACTAATCTGTTAAACTGGTGTTAACGGTGAAGCAGCAACAGAGTTACGGTTTGAACTGAATGGTGAGCAACCTGACTGTTACTTCCATATCTACGGGAAGATTACTTTAGACTAAAGTCTTTAGCTGATCAGGCTCTGTGTACAATTACAGAAAAGTGAAGTTTTTTTATCCATTTACTGTAATGCACCCCATTTCGTTTAACAGAGATGTGAGAGATATTTCCGTCACACAGTCTGCTTGATCCATCACTGATAGCATATCCACGATAATAAAAAATTATTTGGAAGTAAGGGTCAGTTTCCTTTTTGGACCATTGGTGTTTCTTCTCGGAAACCATTACTATTCTTACTCTGTTACTGAAAAAAAAAAAATTAAAGGCTAAAACAATACAAGCGCTCGTGTTCTCAGGTAGCAACACAAAAGATAAGAGATAAGAGCGCTGCAAGGAGGAAGTAGCTAAATTCAGAGACAGAAGAGCGGGAGAATGGAAAAGACGTAAAGAAGCGGAGCGGAGTGTAGTATGAATCACGAGACAGGAGGGGGGGGGCGAGAGTGAGTGAGTGAGTGAGTGAGAGAGAGAGAGAGAGAGGGACAGGAGCACTTGGCTTTCAAGCAGCGGACACACTTCATAGAACCTATGGCCAGCAAACAGACCACGAGCTCCAGAGAGCTGATGTGAAGGGAGGCACATACCAAGCAGAGCACCGTGGATTCCTCATGGACTAGTCGCCACATTTTCTGTAAAGTTGAGAGGTATGTATGGTTTACTGATTGTTGCCTAACTACGCATAGTTCAGATATGCTGATGACTTAGTGCTTTCGTGTGACTTGTTTCGGCTCGTTTGTCTCCCGTTGCTACCTGAACTGCCACTCACGTCGGCAGTACACTTGAAATCTGATGTGCGCCTGCTATTATGGGGGCTGTGCCACTGGAGATGAGTGGTGGTGCCACCTTGGCATATTTGAGCTCATTTACGGAGATAGGCGTGCGAATCGGGGTCGGGTCTGTATGCTCGTAACTTGAAATGAATCTGGATGTGACAAATGTATATGGAACGACTGCCAGAGGGCACATAACCTGCCGCACAGGCTCTACCACGAGTGAGTATGAAGTTGGACCCAAAACCGCACAGTTACTCACAAGTTCCGATAGCACAGATGGCTCCTGCTGTGCTTGGATTAGTCACTTCAACGGAGTTTTGAATCGAATATGCACCACAAGTTTTTTTTTTTTTATCCTACGTGGTTTGAAATGTATGCGCGGCGTTATATATAAGAAAAAATAATAACTTTTAAATACAAAAAACATAACATTTCAAAATCTAACAAATTAATGAATAAACAAATACACAATACTACATGCTGATCCTAAATTTTCAAAATTCGAAGTGTGCGCCCAGTGATTCAGAGCTGCCACCGCACCAGTGGAGTAGTTGGCAGTCAGACGGGCAGACAGCATTGCGCAGCGCCATCCTTCTATTTTAATAAACCGAGTTCTATACAATTTATGTTTAAAACCCCAGTGATACAGGATGGTAAATTACCCCAAGTAATTTATGATTTCGCTTTCAAACAAACCACATTTAATTAACATTGTTCTATTTATACATCCACCAACAGCTCGGGGTAGCAGAGAACAGGCAGTAGTGGGTGCGAAGCAGGAGGTAAATCGTGGATTGAGCACAAACACACATACACACACGCACACACACGCATACACGCTCTAGGATAATCTGGAGTCGCAGAATAACCTAAATTTGGTAGTCCACAGGAGGAACATCCACATCGATCACTGTAAATATTTTGTATTTATTTTACATTCTCACCCACAAAGCTACTTACACATCATATAGGCTGTGAAAGAAAGCGCGAGGTTGCCATGTGTGCTGCAAACTTTTCGTCATGTGACAGACGTATTCCATACATCCACGCCCATAAGATTACATCGATAATAAAGCACAGATTCAGCATATTCCAATTAACAATTTAAAATAGGCGATTCGGACCATATTACTAAATCGTGTCACAATATATAGTATGCTTCAAAGCTGAAAAAGCCATCCATTTTTGCAAACCCTTTTAATTTCTGGAGATGGTATCGCCATGGGATCTGACCTGGACTGGACGCCGATCGATGATAGGAGGAATTCACTCGCGCACTTGCACTCGAACTTACCGAATAAATAAATAATAAAGTAATAAATGTAAAAAAAAATAAATAAACAGGATACTTCAAGAAAACCCCCCACTCGTATAAATACAGGGGCCAAAGTGATTCTTCAAAGTGATACCATATGTCCGCTTCCCAACAGAACCATCCATGTTGCTCCAGAAAGAACCTTTATTATAGAGACTTGTGACAGGTTTCATAAATAATTCTGAGTAGATGGTAACAGATTTGTGAAATCCCAATGTTTCTTGATTTTAAAAGGAGTTCTGCTGCATACAACAACACAGCACAAGTTCAACTTTTCTTCATCTGTTGTGTCCTGCTATAGGTAACCTGCTATATATTAAAGATGTCTGTTCTTTTCACATATTAGGAACCTTTTAAAGGCCTAAAGAATTAATTATGCGGATAACCCTTCCCAGAATGAAATGTTTTTTGTCAAGCCATGATTCAACAAGGAACCACACAACCCAGTAAAGTGCCATCACAGAACCAGTGTTATTTGAAAGTGGACAAGACCACAGGGATAGCACGGACACTCCATGCAGACATCCAATTCACCAGGATCTTGCTGGGCAATGAACATCAATGCACTGTACTCAACTGATTAATGGAAAAAAAAGCTGGTTTATTTTAAAATAGCACTTAAATTAAATCTTGGTGAAAACAAAGGAAAAAAGTCACACATTCCACAAATATTTTGTGGTCAGAACATAATCCAGATATAAAGAGAAAAGACAGTGTGGTAATGGTGATGGTCATTACTAGCACAATAGTTACGATTTAAAGAACACCTTAATCCAATCTGTAACTCCTGGGTCCAGGCTTCCAAAGTGCTCACAGTCTTTGAGGAGTTTGCATGTTCTTTTTTTTTTTCTTTTCTAATGCTACTGCAGCATTTCTCCCACATCCCAAAGACAAAGTATGCTTTGTGATAAGGACCCATGATGAGTATCCAATATCCGGTGCTTCATCCAGAATTGATATCTACCTTGTGCCCACGCATTGCTACACAGGTACCAAACCTGTACAGGGCCCGCTCATGCGCATATCCACAACGTGCCAGTTTAGAGTTGCCCATCTAACCTGCATATCACTGTCAATAAAGTCAATAAAGACTCCTGAGGCACATGTTAAACCCACATAGGTAATGACCAAACATAGAATTTAGACCCAGGATGCTGGATCTGTGACACAACAGTATTAACCAATGTAGCACCATGCCACCCCACAATGGAACAACTAAATCTTTCCAGAGTATGTTAAATTTACAAGGAGAATTTTAGCCTGGTTAAATCTTGTTTGATTTGGTTTACTAAGAGCGGCATGGCAGTGCAATTAATTGTGAGGTCATGTAAACTGGTGACACTCATTGGCATTATGTGTGAGTGGGCCCTGTGATCGCCTGGCACCCCACCCAAGGCTGATTCTGCCATGTGCACATTACAGCGGGGATAGGCTCTGGCACCCTTCGATCAGGGACCAAAAAAAGCAGGGTTGAGAATGTTATGGATTATGTTATGGTTTATTAAGAAACACACTCTTAACACTAATATTCGTAAACACTCATTCTTACCAATTCGTAAACAGAACAAGTGCCAGAAATCATTTCATATGGAAATACTCCTGAACACATGCAGGTTCAAAAACCAAATGAAAAAACAAAAGCACAGCCATTTCAATGCATCTGAAAATGACGTAGAGGGCCTCTCATAAAAACTGCACTTCTCTACTTTCCAAACACACTTGATCCACCATCTTATCACAGGGCACACTCCTGTGTGTCACGGACAGCTGAGATTTGCTAGTCAGTGTCTTACAGTTGCATTTAATTATAAACATTGCTCATCTACACTTTAATTAAGCTTTCTGTGTTGGCAGACCTAAGGTAAAAAATTGGGTTCTGAGCTGTGCCAATGGAATAAAGACAAGGCATCTGTGCTTTTTGGATTCTACAGTCAAGGCAGGAGCCAAGGGTAAACAATAATTTTAACCTACACCTTAACATTTACATTATTTTGAAGACAAGCTCTAATTTATTTAATCTAATTTTATTTAACTTCAGGAACCTTTTAAAGGCCTAAAGAACTAATTATGCAGAGAACCCTACCCCGAATTAAATGTTTTTTTGTCAAGCTATGATTCAACAAGGAACCACACAACCCAGTAAAGTGCCATCACAGAACCAGTGCTATTTAATCGGAATGCTGAGAATATGTTATATATGTACATCACACCTTCACTAGTATTTATATCGAGAACACACAATACGGCCAACTAAATGCAGTACACAAAATACTAGGGCATCAACTGTTTGTGTTCTTGCTTTCTCATCAGTGCTCAAAAATGAAGTGTCTCTATTCGCAAGAGGATTACAAATGGATGGGTGATGATATACTGTATAGCAGCGTTCCCCAACTTGTCCCAGAACCTCCAACCCCAGCCTCCGAGTTGCTACAGATTTTCATTCTAACCAATTCATATACAGACTGGCAATTCCCATTTGCTACCATTGTGTCAATCCAGATATTTCAAAAAGGATCTCATTATTTTCATGACATTTCATTCTCAAAGATGCATAATCCAATCAAGAGTTTCTGTTGACTGGAGCTTATTTCAGCCACCGTGGGCACAAGGCAGGAAACACGCACTCACACTCACACTGGAGCCAACATAGAGTCACCAACCAATGTAACCGGCAAGTCTTTGGGGATGTGGGAGGAAAACTGGAAACCCCACATACACATGGAGAGAAGAAGGAAACTCAACACGGGCAAACAACAGGCGCAGAATTCAAACCCAGGGCACTGGATCGATATATATGAGTGTATACAGTACACACCAACATTAAAACCACTGACAGGTGAAGTGAGTAACATTGATTATTTCGTTACAATGGCACCTGTCAAGGGGTGAGATATATGAGGCAGCAAGTGAACAGTCAGTTCTTGCAGGTGATGTAAACATAAGGACCTGAGTGACTTTGACAAAGGCCATCTTGTGATGGCAAGACAGCTGGGTCACAGTATTTCCAAAATGGCAGGTGTTGTGGGGAGTCACCAGTATGCAGTTGTTAATACCTACAACTGGTGAACCAGTGACAGGGTCATGGGTGCGTGTGGTGAGTGAAGGCCGCCCATCCGGACCGATCCCACAGAAGAGCTACTGTAGCACAAATTGATGAAAAACGTAATGCTGGCCATGAGAGAAAGGTGTCAGGACATACAGAGCATTGCAGCTTTGCTGTGTATTTGGCTGCATAGCTGCAGGCTGGTCAGAGAGCCTATGCTGACCCCTGCCCACCACTGAAAGTGGCATCAGAACTGGACCATGGAGCAACAGAAGGAGGAGGTGTGGACGGATGAATTGTTTTCTGTTAGATCAGCTGGGTGTGTTTGTCATTTACCTGGGAACAAGATGGCAGCAGGATGCACTAGGGGAGGCAGTGTGACGGCAATGTTCTGCTGGGAAACCTTGGGTCCTAGCATTCATGTAGATATTACTTTGACTTGTACCACCGACCTAAAGATGGTTGCACACCATATACAGTACATTCAATGGCAACAGTATTCCCTGATGGCAGTGTCTTCTTTCAGCAGGATAATGCACCCTACCATATTGTAAAAACTGTTCAGGAATGGTGTGAGGAACATGACACGGAGTTCAAGGTGTTGACTTGGCCTCTAAATTCTCCAGATCTCAATCAATCGACCATCCGTGGGATGTGCTGGAAAAACAAGTCCAATCCATGAAGGATCCACCTCACAATTTAAGATGTGCTGCTAACACCTTGGTGTCAGATACCACATTACAACATCAAAGGTCTTGTGGAGTCCATGCCTCAAAGGGTCAGATGTGTTCTGGTGGCATGAGGGGCACCTACACAATATTAGGCAGGTGGTTTTAAAGTTGTTGCTGACTGGTATAAAGTGATGAGCTATACTCTGTGACACACAGTCTGGAACAAAGTGGGACAAAGTTGAAATATACTGTACTGTATATCAAAAGTAATAACTGCTTATTAACCATGACACTGAAGGGAAACACAACAGAAAGGGCGGCACTGAGAATTAAGCAAACAAATGAAAAACCATCTTGAACTCTGGAGATTTTGTACAAGGCTTTCAGTTTTGGAGTATTCCATCACTTTACATGCTTTTTAAAATATATTTTTTTTCAATTCATAATTTACCTTCTTTTGTGTTGTTTTCATATTGACATTATTCTGTTGCATTGCTCTTTGCATCTAGTGACACTTTCTGTTGCTGTAGTGGTGCTCATCATAAGGTCAGTATTTGGTATCACTATTTAGTGAAGGGTCGCTGTAATGTCTTGACTGAACGTTATAGAGAAAATAAGGAAATACTTTTTTGCAAAAATAAATAATATTGTACAGTTTTGTTTAAGAGTTACATGTTTATGATTCAGCTTCCCTGAGTGTGATTTCTATTGTTGCCTTTTTACAAAAGCACACCCAATTGACTTCACCCCACCTGCTTGATGGTTCAGTCTCCTAATTTGTGTACAAATCTCTGTCACCCACTGCCATGGTGGCACCAGGTATATCTTTATTCCCAAACCTGCTGTCCAGACAAACAAAGTATGATCTCATCTATGCCATGCTGGAAGCCTGTACTTCCATCTCATGGCTTGAAGAGGTACATATTCACCCCACATGACTACTCTCTCTTTCTCTGGTACCCATAGAGTAATTGCCTCCAGGGCACCATTGCATTAAATACAACTTAATGGTGGCTTATATTTACTCCCACTAGCACTACCACAGTCATCACTGGATTTCTTTTGAAAAGTATGAAGGTTTCTGGGCCTGTTCTCGGTCATTTGCCTGTCTTTTACTTTTCCTGCCCCAGCAGTACCATGCCAACTGCAAAAGGATTCTGTGAGTTAGGTGGGTAGATGGACACTTGATAATATCGGTCAGTCAGGCTCAGCAAGAACATGGACACATTCACATATGTATTTGTTTGATTTGATATTCTTCATTAATCCCAGAGGGGAACATTCCTTTTCACATAATACTTGGGGGTTAGAGGTCAGGGTCAGCCATTGTACAGCACCCCTGGAGCAATTTTCAGGTTAAGGGCCTTGCTCAAGTGCCCAATGGAGTAGGATTCCTTCTGGCAGCAATTGGGTTTGAACAGGCAAACCTTCCAGATGGCAGCACAGATCCTTAGCCTCAGAGCCACCACTCCACCCTGGTATGGTACTTTCACATTTACCGCTCTAATTTAGAGAATAATTTAGGAGTTCATTGAAATGAATTCCAATGAATAGATGCCAATGAACAATATTTTGACAACCACCCCCACCCCCAAGCAAGCAGTTATTGAGGGGGATATACACTTTTATTAATATTAAGTAAAACTCCTCTGAGCCATCAGATCACAAAGTAACTTAAAAATGGTGCAAACTCACACCCCATGTTACCTTGTTTAAAGTCGTGTTCTTTGAAGATCGAAGTGATTGGGAATTCGATTTGAGCCATTGCTAGTCTGTTCTGTTTACTTTACAAAGCTGAGCCTGAGTTCACATATACTGCTAACTGAGGGTACCCAACCTAACAGTTTATTGTTTCATTTTCAAAAGGCTATAATATCTTTAAGCTATCTTTTTCTGGATTAGATGCATCCCACACAAATGGCAGCTCCCCTGCATTCCATCTGCCCGGCCTTAAGTGCTCTTTTAGTTGTGCCAGCTTAACAACCACTTTAGGCTACGCAAATCAAACCACAGAAGCCACATGGATAAATTAGTAGCACCAAGTCCAAACTGGTAATAATACTCTTTAAAGCGTAATACGTTTTTCTAGGGTGGGTGGCAAGTGCAACATTAGATTATCCAGGAGTGAAAATACTCCACACCCTTCTGGGTAATGTAAGACACCGCAGTGGCCCATGCCCTGGCACCAGTTCTTACTTGCACTAACCTCACAAGTGAGAACAGGTTTTTACAGCTAAGCACGTTTTCCTGCTGTATTAAAAATGCCTTACATTTTATTACGCATTTCCTTTAAGGTTAACATAAGGCACAGTGGAAAAATAAACCCGATTTCACACACTGTCTGGCAACGACAACAAATGTGACTTTGGCATTGGTCCCAGAATATTGACAATGATGACTAGAAATATGACAGTTAACAGTCTTGCATATCTGTCATTAATAAGCACCACTTAGAAGGCCGATGGCTTGAAGATGTGATAGAGGATGAGAAGAAGAATGCTAGCAGGTGTCATGGGATCGCAGAGTTCACACATCGTGATAAACAAGATTTGTGTAAAAGCTTTAACAAGACTTTTCATCGTGCTGTTCACTTCACTTCGGTTATTTTTGTATAGTGCTCTTCATTGAGCGCAAGTTCAGAGCGTTGTAAGAAGTTCACAAATAAAATACAATTACCAGCCTTACAAATTACAGACTGCTTCACGTAATAAAAGTGTTAACTGCGGCAGAAGCGCTTTAAAATGAGTGTGTATCAGAGCTCTGTGAATCCTACTATAGCAACAAATGAGCAGATAACTAACTATTCAAATACAGCAGGCAAAATGCAAATTGTTATAGGATATCTGAAGTGCATACTGATGTACACAATGCCCTGTTTCAGCAAACCATTTAGACTGACATTTAGTAAACGACTTTTGCATCTTTTTCATGACAGATATACTAAACTACTTCTTTCAACATCCTACCACTATTCTCAGTATGTAACGTTCAATGGCTCTTTAAATGCAAGTTACACACAGTATATGTATTAGAAACATCTAATTTCTGGAGCATAATGGAGGCAACGTTTTGTGTCACCCTTACCAGAGCGCAGCACAGTACAGAGCGCAATTTTACAGTCATTCCGCCTCCACTCCTCCCTCGCCAAGCTTCGCCCTTCTTCCTCCCGACTTTGGCTCCTCAAATGGAGTGAGGCGGCTCTTTTATTCATTTCCTGGGAGTGCTCCAGGTGGCTCATCAGCATTACCTGGAATCATTCCTAGGTGTGGTGGAAGTCTCTTGTAGGGCTCTGCAGCTCCCCCTAGCGGCTGTATCAGCATGCCTTGCGGGAATCTGTGGAGGGCTGCCCCCTAGCGTCCCAGGGGAGGTAGTGCCTCGGAGATGATCTCTCCCCCGGTCTTTTCCATTCAGATGGTGTCCCAGCCGGGTAATGACCGAGGCTGCCCTTCACAATATATATATACAGAGGTGGGCAAAAGTAGGTTTAAAGTTGTGAGTATGTGAAACACAAAGTTTATTCTTGTATTATTATTTATGTATTAATTATTGTATTATTAATTAGTATTATTTTTCTCCTTATGTGTCTTCTTCTTAAAACTATTGAGTTCATAAAGCTATTGTAATAATTATAACCTGCATTTCTTTTTCCATACAAACAACTGTTAATCTACTTTTGCCCATCCCTGTATATTATATATATATTATTTGGATATATCTTTCTATTTATAAAAAAAAACTTGGAAGGCTTGGAAGGAGACGATACATGATCTTCTTGGAAGACAATTTGACGTCCCGCAAGAGAACCTTTAACGTCATGCGAGACAAGGCAGTGAGACAAAAGGACAGCTGCTGTACAGGGTTTTAAATGATTGACGTGCAGCGCGACAAGCAGAACACGCAGCACGGCAGCAGCAGGAGAAAGGCAACAGCTGATCAGACCGCATCTCCTTAGCGTGCGTTCAACTACCCCCCCCCCAAGTTAACAACACGAGTGGCAGAGACGCAAAGTGGCTGGTGCATAGTGTGCACAGGGTATGGACGAGCAGGGGGTAAAGCACCCTAGTAATATCCATCCATCCATTTTCCAACCCGCTGAATCCGAACACAGGGTCACGGGGGTCTGCTGGAGACAATCCCAGCCAACACAGGGCACAAGGCAGGAACCAATCCCGGGCAGGGTGCCAACCCACCGCAGGACACACACAAACACACCCACACACCAAGCACACACTAGGGCCAATTTAGAATCGCCAATCCACCTAACCTGCATGACTTTGGACTGTGGGAGGAAACCGGAACGCCCAGACGAAACCCACACAGACACGGGGAGAACATGCAAACTCCACGCAGGGAGGACCTGGGAAGCAGCACAACCACTGTGCCACCGTGCCGCCCACCCTAGTAATATATATATACAAAATTGTTTTTTACCATGCAAATACACAAGGCAGGGGTGATCACAAGGGTAACACAATAGTAACATATAAACTGAATCACAGTACATCCCAGCCATTTTACTGGGCCAGTGGGTGACAATCCTTGGTAGGAAAGGAAAACTGCGATAAGCAATAAGATGAAGTCAATTAGGGGAATAAACGTGTGCTGGCAGTGTGGCCTAGTGGCTTAGGGACAGGACTGGAAAGCACAAGTCTTAGTCCACAGCCCCCTGAGTTACTGTGTGACACTGAACTGAGTCACTTAACCTGCCCGGGAAAAATTCACACAATTACTCTTTATGTACAGGGCCTTGGAAAGACACTCACAATGAAAGCAGCTACAGAAGGGTGCTATCAGAAAAAAAACTTAAAATCAGATATGAGCACTTTCTGTTTTTATTGAAATTAGTTGTATCTTTAATTGTGTGTTTGTTCATTCCAGTATGCCACAGTAAAGTGAAGAAGTGCCTCAGACACATTCAGTTATTAAAACAGCTTTGCTTTCTGCCTCCTCCAGTCTTCTAAGCAGGCTACATAAATGAGAAAACCTACTGGAGTAATTGTTAGGCAAGAGACTGCCTGTTGGAACAAGCAGAAATGGGAGAACAGCAGTAGCATAACCATCTTTGTGAGTGAGAAATATAAATGTCTTAGGGTTTAGAAGAAGGGGCAACCTCTCAGCTCCAGGAACCTGAGTTTGATTTCTGTTCCCTTCACTGTGTTTTCTTGACCCTCCTTGCACCCCTAAGATGTTTTTCTGCATACTCTGGTTTGATACCACATCCAAAAGACCTGCCCGTTAAACGGTGAACCAGCATTTTATGAGTGGGGCCTCCAGAGGACTTGCGCTCCATCTGAGGTTGTTTTCTGCCTTGGGACCATTGCTGCCACCACGGGCTCCATCATTCACAGAAACAAAAGCCTGAAATGGGTTGGATGGAAAGACCTCAGTGTTCATTATTTGAACATTTTGTTATGAGCCTTCATTCCAGATCCCCGAATTCACAAGTGCAAGGTGCTTGGAATCTGTACCACGATTCGTGGAAACACAGATGCAGACCTTGCAAAGCATAAAAGTCAAAAATGAACATTAAAATTATATTCTTGGTTCCACTAGTGCTGTCGCTTGCTACATATAATTACAGGCAGTCGGGATGGGCGTCTTTGTAACCGTGGGAGGATCAGGAGGTGTTTCGCTGCCCTCCATTACCATAGCAACTGCCCATTGTGCTGGATTATTCCTTGGCGCCCACACATTACGATGCCTACTCAGTGTGCTTAAAAACCAAAACAGCGTCATGTCCCAGACGTTAAGCCCTAGTGTTTTCAAGTTTGCTGGAGTGGCGTTATGTCTGTTACTGAGACGACAGGCTCGTACTGAAGTGTTTCCTGAAATGATCACATACATTTAGCACAGACTGCTGTCTTTTGTGCGAGACAACAAGAGGAAAAATGTGGCACTTTTAAGATGAGTTTGATAATGGAACACAAGTCATGTAAATCCATTATCACTTTTAATTGCTCTGATATTATATTAAACTTCACTTTATCATATTAAACTCACAAGAAACATAGAGATCTGAATCAAATTAAGAAATGTTGATTGCGGCCCAGGATGCCTTGACTCAAGTGAAATGCCTTCAACCTTTAATTTTTAAATCATTTGCTTTAATTACTGTGAACAATAACAACTGGAAATATGTGGAACTCTGTTAAATGAAAACGTTACAGGCAAATGATTATTATAAAAATAAGTTGGCCTGACATGTCACAGGTTATCTTTCTCTTGCAGTCCCATCTGCCTTTTTTGGCTTTGTGGCTCCATTTTATTTCTGTACTTGGCGAAACTTGGAGAGACAACACACTTAAAAGTTTGACAAGGGACAGTCCCTTCTGGTATTACCCATAATTCCCTCCCTACAGCAGTGGACTCTTAGTCACCCTTATTGTACATTCTTAATAGAGATTTGCAACTGCTTTCTCAATGGCTTTCTTCAAGAAGTGTTGTCACAAAACTGACGATAGTATCCACATGAACAGCTATGCCTACACCTAAACGATGTACGTAGACTGAAGAACGAAACGAAAACTCAGGATTATATCTCACAGATGGCCTGGGACAATCTGGGATTCCTTTAGGAAGAACTAGAGACTGTTCATAAGAGTGAGGTGGCTTGACTGCCCAACTCAGCATGTTTCCATCATCATGCTCAACAAGAAAAGCAGATCAAAAGTGAAGTACAGGCTTGTTTCTGAAATATGCTTAACTTATGTTAAAACAGAAATAGATTTAATTAAAATTAAATTGAGTTCTGCCAGTTTTAATGAGAAGCTTTACTCTGTCTGATAGGATGACAGTGTAGCCTCATGGCTAAAGCAGATTAATGTAAACTGTGAGGCTGATGCTTCAGAAAGGCCACACGTGTTCAAGCTAACAGAAAGGGCACAAATACTCAAAAAAACAGTTCTGTACAAATGTGGTGTGTGGAAGGACATTACTGAGCTAACCGTATGTCCGACTGTGAAGCAGGTGGGCTACAGCAGCAGTAGAAGACCAAACCAAATTACACTCCTGTCAATTAAGAACAGGCAAAGTAAGGCCACAGTGAGCACGTGGTCATCAATACTTGACGTCTGATGATTGGAAAAATGTGACATGGTCTAAAGAATTTTGATTTATGCTATGATCTGCAAATGGCAGGGTCAGGATTTGGAATAAACAGCATATAATCATGGCTCTAGCCTGTTTTGGGTCGACAGCACGGGCTGGTGGAGGTTCTGTAATGGCATGAAAATGGTTTCTTGACACACATTAGGCTTCTTAATTTCAACTGAACAGCATTTCAATGACACTGTTTATCTAGGCATTGCTGCTGGTCATGTTCATCCCTTTATGTTTACAGTCTGCCATTTTTCAAATGGATACTTCCAGCAAGATAATGTGCCATGTCAAACAAAACTCATACCATTGTAGGCCATCTAAAGTCCACTCCATGTAACGTTCTTAAAGCCTGAGATCACTCAATTGTATTATACTGTCTGCCCATCATATTACAGGTGGGCACACCCTCCACTTTCACAATGTCATTATCATAATGATAACCCTTTCCACACTATGATATCATTTCATCATATACTGTATACAAATAATCATTTGCATCGCTATCTCCATTTGATCTTCAACCCTCTTCAGACCTTCTTCTTTTGTCATTTGGGGTGTCCATGTTATTTCTAACATCTCCTTTCTAGCACTTACAAGCTGTTGTCAAAGTGATTTTGAAACCTCCATAATTTGAACTGCCTAGGCTACCACAGAGCATGTTAAAGATTTAATGGGTTTTAATAAAAATGCTTCAGTTTGCAAATGTTTTAGAGTGCAATAATACAGACTCTGCTTGGTTTCCTCAGACACTGACACCTTGCTGATGTGGTGATAAGTGATCTACGATATCTGTAATTACTGACAATTTTCAACCATGATCCATACAGTACATGAAAAAATCTTTAGTGCTATAAATATTTAATATTCTACTTAAAACAAATAGTTTGAATTTATAAATGCACTCCACTGCCTACAATGGGTTAACTCATATATTAGTTTGGACCTTGCTAGTATTTATGTGAAAATGACAAATAAATAAAAATACAGCATAGCACATACTCCAGCTGCATTAGTTCTGGTTAATCTCCAAAACTGCGTCTGCCTAGCAATCTCTCTGGTAATCCATTTTCTGAAAATGATTATCTTGCTCCTGGGAACAAACCATTAAGTAGGATGCTATACATAACTGGATTATAGATAGTAAGACAGAACTTTATTTATTTATCTCCAGGGAGAAATGTGGCTTTTTAGAGAAGCTCATTAAGTAAATTATGAATTTTATAGATAGATAGATAGATAGATAGATAGATAGATAGATAGATAGATAGATAGA
>JANRMT010062796.1:20297939-20326872 GCA_026402145.1 Polypterus bichir lapradei
CTGCTTTGCACACTCTTGGCATTCTCTCGATGAGCTTCAACAGGTAGTCACCTGAAATGGTTTTCACTTCACAGGTGTGCCTTATCAGGGTTATTTAGTGGAATTTCTTGCTTTATCAATGGGGTTGGGACCAGCAGTTGTGTTGTGCAGAAGTCAGGTTAGTTGGACGATCATTTATTTTTCAACAGGACAATGACCCCAAACACACCTCCAGGCTGTGTAAGGGCTATTTGACCAAGAAGGAGAGTGATGGAGTGCTGTAAATGGTCATGAAAATAAAGAAAACACATTGAATGAGGAGGTGTGTCCAAACTTTTCGCCAGTACTGTATATATATACACACATTATGGTCACATATCACATAGACTAAAAAGGAAAAAATAAAAATCTTCTGACTTGGCTGTCAGCCACAGTGATGCATTATGCAAGCACACACATGTTGGTATAAAGGAGCCCCAGTGACATTTACTGACACACTTCTGCCAATAATTCCCCAGCTGAAAGTCCTCAGTGTTGGTGTGTCAGACATTCATAATGGCACTCAGTTCTGTTTTTATTCTCTCCTCCTCTACTATGTCCAGGGCTAACTAGTTGCTGCTTTGGTGGGCCTCACGTGAAGTGATGATACCAGCCCAGCACACCACAGAGTAGATCACAGAGTTTTAGAAGATGTGAAGGCTGTCATTAAACATATTAAAGGAACACAGTCTCCTCTACCTTTTCTTATACAGTTCCTCTGTGTTCCGAGACCAGTACAACTTGTCATTGAATTGGACCTCCAGGTACTTGTAGGAGTTGATCACCTCTACATCTACTTCTTGAATAGTCACTGGTCATAGAGGCTGTTTGGTGTGACGAAAGTAAATAACCAGTTCCTTGGTTTTGCTGATGTTAAGATGCACACAATTCTCTTTGCACCAAGAAATAAAGTTCTCCACCAGACTCATATCCTCTTTCTCGCTGCCTTTATCAATGCATCCCATAAGTGCAGAATCATCTGAGTATTTCTGCAAGTGGAATGACCTGCTATTATATTTATCAGTCGAGGCATACAGAGTGCAGAGACAAGTAGACAGGACTGCTCTTTGTGGAGCTCCAGGGTTGCTAACATCCGTATTAGAAACACAGTCCTTGAGTCTCACAAACTGGGGTCTGCCTGACAGATAGCCCCTTATCCTGGACACCATAGGCTCATCCAACTGCATATCTCTGAGTTTACCCGTTTACAGGGATGGCTGGATGGTATTGAAGGTGCTGGAGAAATCAAAAACCCTAATTCTCACAGTGCTGCCAGCTTTGTCCTCCATTCCATTCTTTGTCCGACAGGCAAACTACAGTGGGTCCAGGTGGTCTACCACAAGAGGACTCCTACAGTCCAGGAGCAGCCTCTCAAAGGTCTTCATGATGTGAGACGTAAGTGCCACTGGTCTGTAGTCATTGGATGCAGTTTAGTGGTGATTGACCACATTGTGCGTCCCACACTAGTTCAAGATTCTTCAAAGGCCACCACTCCAGACAGGACAAATTACAACACAGAGATAGCAGCTTATCCTGAGTCTGCACATTTTAACAACAACACTTCAGCTTCAGTCTTTACCTTTTAAGTAAGATAAAGTTACCAGGACTTTTGTGTTGCTGATTTGTCATAATCTGTTAACTTGTTCTCATGGAGACAATGTGGGCCAACCACAATATCAGACTACCGCTCAGTGCGTCAGGGCAAAAAACTGCA
Source organism: Polypterus bichir lapradei (assembly GCA_026402145.1). Taxonomy (NCBI): domain Eukaryota; kingdom Metazoa; phylum Chordata; class Cladistia; order Polypteriformes; family Polypteridae; genus Polypterus; species Polypterus bichir. The sequence goes on from JANRMT010062796.1 coordinate 20,299,672, forward strand.
TTGGAAATAATACAAAATTGAGGAAGGATTACAAATAAGAGTCAGACTTTTCACAGGAAGCAGTTTAAAGGAAATATGTTGCAAAATATCCCTGCTGACTAACACCGAATGTATATTTGGAACTATAAATCATCATGAAATGTTGGTCAAGGTTACTGAGTGGGCTTAGTCTAAAGGTGTCTAGTGTGCTAGATTTACTTTCAGACAGACATTGTTAAAGAGGTCTGTAATTCTCAGCACTGTAAGAAGAATACAGACTGAATGACTGGCTTCTTGTTTTGCCTCATAGATGGAGGAGGATCCAATCTACGATTCCCCCGATTCCCAGCAATGCCATCCCACTCATACCAGGGGATCCCTGAACAGGATCAGCATATTGGATCGCCTCATCCTTACCCACCCAGTGTGGCTGCAGCTCTCCATCAACTGTGCAACTGCTTTGCATATCCTGCAAAGGGAGCCACCAGGGGTAAGCAGATGAACTGGGGTTACAGTTTAAAAAGAAAGCTTCATTGTGTCTTAACTGTAAAATGATATAAAATAACTTTCTCAGACCCACCTTAATCCAAGTCAGGGTCTTAGGGGACCCAAACCTATCCGGCCGTTACTGTGTACAGGCAGGAACCATCCCTGGATAGCCCACCTGTCTACCCACAGGGCTTAGTCCTGCACACTCGCCTTCACACACAAAGTCACAAATTTAGTCTTTAGCGTATGTGCAGACTCCGCACTGACAACAACCAGGCCTGTAAGCCAGAATTCAAACATCGGTTGAAAGAAAAAAGATGGGCTGCCTTGGGCTTATTGTAAGGGAACACATGCTGCAGAGGTTTGGATACATTTGGAGGTGATCTACATGATCACTATGGGTATAATTTGCCTTTGTTCTGTGATTGTAAGAAAGCAAAGTAACTTTTAGCTGAGCTAGACTTGTGGTGCAACCTCAGTGAATGTGTTGCCAGAGAGAAGATTAAACATGAAATAGTGGTGGGCATTAAGGAACTGAAGGTTACAAATTCCTCATCCGCAATATATGAACAGATCTGCTCTCCTAGTTATGGAGTTGTAAAAGAAGCTAAACTGATTAAAATGTTTCTATAGATTCCTTCAGAATAAGACTGAATTTGGGTGTTCTCCTCATTGATTTTTCAAAATACAATTTACAGTTTTTCATACGTTTTGCAATTCCTCTCATCCATCCATGGGTATGATGAGGGGTGACTCTAAATTGGCCCATTGTGGTTATACATGTGAGTGTGCCCTGCATGAAACCGGTGCTGTGTCCAGAGTTCTTTTCCTGCCAAGTGCCATAGCTGTTGGGATAGGCATCGGCCTCCCATGAGCCTGAATTAACTGTGCGGCTGCGGGGTTGGAGGAGGCGGGGAGAATCATCCCTTCATTATCCCAACCTTCTTTGTGTAGTTGCAGGTTCCCAGAGTGCTACATAATCTAACTGTTCCCCGTTATGTTTCTAATGTAGTCCTTTCTAGTTCGAAAGTCAAATACATCCCAGAAAAAAGTCTTGTGTGTTCGCCTTGCTGATGACACCATGCCATCATTTGTTCGCCAGTTCACTATACAGACCAAGGACTCCAGTAAGTGTGCCACATTTTTTTATCTAATTCTGTTGAGTGACCACAGACACAAACTGCTTTTATAGCCATCAAAAAGAGTTTTAAAAATCCCAATCTTGCTTTCTCTTCCAGCTTTCTCTTTGGAGAACTCTGCTATCAGCTTCCCTGATCTGTGTCGTCTCATTTCATTTTACTGCTTGAGCAGGTGAGGTATGCTTCTTTCTTAAAAATGACCTAAACAATATCAGAGCAGCCATTGGTCATATTTGCGGGAGATGAATGTTGTATTATCTTTCTAATAGATTTCATGATTGCACTTCTGTATCATACATAGACTTAGCTGGGCTGACAGCCGGGGCAGTGTGAGATCTGCACAGTAGGAACAGATCACCGATTAAGCTCACATTTATAAAACCAACCATGGGCAAGGTGCCAATGCATTATTGGGCCCACTTGCATACTCTCAAACACACTCGTATGAGCAGGATTGTTCTAGAAGTGTATAAGGGCTGGGGAAACTCATGCAGTGCATATACAGTGCTCGCCAACCCCTGGGCCTGCATTACACGCTAGCCTCTTTATGGTTCTGCTGCTTGCGTATGGGGATGCAGATGCACAATTTAAACAGATTTCATATTTTCATTGGAATTGTTACATATGTATAATAGAACTACCTGTTTTACATTACAGCGAGTAATTAACCATATTAAAAAATAGTAAAACGTAATAATTTGAAAGTAAATTATGTTTCATGTTGCATTAGAGTTATTTGTTGCATAATACGATTTTGTTCTGTTTGTCTTTGAAATTAACGTGCAAATACTTTTTAAATTACAATTTTTTTAATTAAATTTTCATCAATATCACATTGATTTTTGCTTCTGTGTTTGGACTTTCTTCGGGTATAACTGCCCGTGATTGAATTTTGTTTCTTTCTCTTTATTAAATAAAACGACTTTTTCGAATGTTTGGCTCTGAGATTTGTTAACTGTCTTTGCAAAACTTATTCTAACGGGAAACTCTTAACGTTTTAATACGAATGGCATATCAAGATCTCCTTTGTTGTCTAATGTTATCCCCTGAAGATGTACTACATTACCTTCCTTGGATACATCCTTCTTTCTACAGTAATTCTTGTGGTGGAAGACCGGATGGTGTTAACGGTTGTAGATATTCTTCATGATATTGTAAGTTGATGTTTTCATGTTCCACACGATCGCCACCAACTGTTTCAGCATAGTCTATTGATACGCATTTAACCAATGTACCGTGTAACTGATCGATTTGTTTGCAGTTAATTCATCTGACATCGTTTCTCGGTGCTAGGACTGCCCGTATACTCATTCTTTCTGTTGATAACCCTTCACGATGAAATTCTTCAATAAGATTTGGACATAATACGTCTTCTTTAATTGGGAACTTAAAGTGAGGAAAACGTTAAAATTTATAAGAGCTGAGAGAGCAGGAACTGTGTCTGACAAAAGTATTCTCATGAATGAGAGGTGAGAAGATTGTGTGCGTGGTTGAATATGGTTGAGGGGAGGGTGTGACTTGAAAATGTCTCATAGCCAAAGTCTCGTCTTGCGCGATTTGAAATAAATCTCTTCAAAAAAGTCTTGTCTCATCGCAGGATTTTTTTCTATAAAAGATATATATACCGTCCGAACCCCACCTTATTGATTCCTCCCTTGCATCCCCACCCCCTCTTATATTGCCTTTGATCCCATCCATAATCCAACCTGCTATATCCTAACTACAGGGCCATGGGGGTCTGCTGGAGCCAGCACAGGGCACAAGGCAGGAAACAAACCCCAGACAGGGCACCAGCCCACCGCAAGGCACACACACCAAACACACACAGGACAATTTAGGATCACCAATGCACCTAACCTGCATGTCTTTGGACTGTGGGAAGAAACTCACGCAGACAAAGGGAGAACATACAAACTCCACGTGGGGAGGACCTGGGAAGCGAACCCAGGTCTCCTAACTGCGGGGCAGCTGCGCTACCCACTATGCCACTGTGCCACCTGCTTTTGATCCCTGTATGTCTGATCATTTTCTTCTGATGATGACACCTGGTAGGTTGTTGAAAGCTTAGGAATAAAAAACTACTTTAAGATACGTGATTCATTTTCCCCCTTTGTGGTTTACTAGCTACAAGTATGCAAACTGTATCACAGACCTTCGCTTCCGTATATATAGTATACTGTATATATATATATAAAATTTTATTTTCCTAATTATAACTGAGAAAACTTTCCAATTAAATCCTCATAATCCCTTTTGACACATGAACATAAAAGTGTCTCAACATGATCTAACCATTTTAAGAGCCCATCACTCCTATTCTTTGCATCAGTAAGATTGTGCCCTATTTACCAGTGAATTTGGCAAGTGTTTTTACATTGGGCCAGGCAAAAGTTAAAATAAATTAAAATGTGGAATATTATCTTTTGAGTCATTGATAACATCAGTAAATACTGTTTAAAATATTGAATTTTCAAGTTACCACAGACCTGTATGAATGAGCTGCTACGAATACTGTAAGTGAAGCTAATTCAGTCTCATGAGAAAATATCCTAACACAACAAGCAATGATGTAGAGAAGAATAAACGAAATGGAGACCCTCCTGAGAACTTCACTTAGATTTCTAGTAAACTGAACCCACTTAGTCCATGTTTTTAATGTCCCGGCACCATAAGACACAAGGCAGTCATGCCTGCTTTAAATGGATTGAGCTCAGGGCCAAGTTTTAGCCGGGGTTCTTGCTGTGAAATACAGGGACCAGACAGATATACACAGTGGGCTCAGCACTCTTGGAGATGGATAATTTGAAATCTTCTTTTTCAAAAGGATGTGAGAAGAAAAAAGCTACAATGCAATCTTTGAGATATTGGTAAGGATGGAAATGTTGTAATTGAGTTTTATTGAGATTCAGAAGAGGGGGGTAAGGGGCAGCCCCATAAAAGGGTGGCCACCCCAGATGCCCTCCCCAGTAGCACATGAGGCAAGTTTAAGGATTACACATAAGTTTGAGTGAAGCCCACACAGAAAAATGAATAAAGTACAAAACGCACATAGACAGTAACTAGGCAGGGGTTCAAGTGTGGGACTCTGGATGTGTGAGGTAGTTCTGCTAAGCATTCCACCACCCCGCCAATACTCCATACTAAAACTCAAATGTCGTAAAATGAAATAGTCTTTTGCTAGTTTACACATTCGCCTTTAGTAATAGCTCATGATTGTTCCATGGTGGCGTAGCGGGTAGTGCTGCTGCCTCACAGCTCCAGGCACTTGGATTTGATTTCAGCTCGGCCCATGGCTGTTGGGACTTTACCTGTTCTTCCTAAGCTCTCTGGTTTGCTCCCTCATCCCAGTAATGTGTTTTTTAGGTTAGCTAACATCTCTAAACTGGAGCGGTGAGTGTGTTTGTGTGTATGTGTATGAATATACTCTGACAGGCTGGTGTTCAACTTGCGGATGACTGCTGTTATGTGTCTAATGTTGCCAGCATGGCTGGGTTTAGGCCCCCTAGGTGCTGAAGCTCAAAAGGCCCCCCTCACCACACCTTACTACGCCACTATGCACATGCATGTGCTTACAGATTATAAACATCACGTATGTCAAGGGATTGATGAAGGGAAAAAAATCCAAAACTATGTATCTGGTAGACTTTACCTTTCTTTTTGTACAATGAATGTAAAAAATTAATTGATTAGTGCAACATCTCAACTTTCATCTGACAGAGCAGTTAACGAATATCAGTTAAAGATCATTAAAAGGACTTTGCCACTGTATGGCAAAAAGGTGTTATGTAACTGAGCATACAGTACTTGCACCAAATAAAATAAAAGACCATTGTTTAGTGCGTCTTATTTCCTGCAGCGGCTTTGTTGTCCTCCAAATTGTTGCTTACGTCTATTTCAGGTTTATGGGATGCCACAGAACTGGACTGCACGTTGCTGCTAGAAGCCGCCCTGTTAGCCTTTTTCTGTGAGGTCAATCTCAGTTGTTTCAACTTCAGTATTTCACGGCTTGTTCATTTCATCATTGTGGTTTATTTTTTGAAAAGGTCAGGGATAATTTTCACCAAGACAGCATCTTTTGCTTCTATCTCTCTTTTTATTTTTCTTTTCAGTGCACAACCAGGCTCTTGTTTTGAATCACCATCCATTTGGACGTTTTCTCTTTTGTGTACGATCTCATAAACGTAACCTATTAGATGTCTGCTCTCATTGTGAGCCACCCATATCAACCAACCTGGGCTCATATTTTTCTTTTGTTATGCAAAGTGTGATCAGATTAGTTTATAATCATGAGGACCCAAGTAGGGTAGGGGTGGGCATTGGATAGCGGATAGAAGTGAGGGCCTGTACTGTAGGGAAAAACTTGGACTCCACATATTATTAGGCCCCTTAGCTAGCAGGGTGTGTGCCCAAGGCACCCTGATGGCAGATCGGCCATGGTTGCCAGCATAAGCTCTAACTCTTAGTGTCTCTTTAATGGAATAGGTTGGTACTTATGGGTACAAATGAATGGATGGACCCACTGAATAGAAATCTTGAAATTACCAAGCCAATACCAAGAACACAACACAATGTTGGGTGAAAGGAATAAAAATCTTTTATATGTACGACTGTTTACATTGTGACTGTGGTTAAACTGACCGATGTCTAGACAACAAGTGGGGCAAGATTTGATTCATTTTAATATATACTAGGGGGCTTTGCTCACCCAGGGGGGCACACTACACGCCAGCCACTTTGCGTCTTTGCTGCTCGCGTTGTGAAAAGGGGGGCTGAACACATGCTAAGGAGATGTGGTCGCTCCTCCAAAACCACCTCTTAAACGTCGATACAATGAGGAACAAATACATTTTTTTTTACCTCCTCTTTGCTCGATCAGCTGCTGGATTGCTGCCGCTGCTCTCGTGCTGCGTGATGTGCATGTCGCGCTGTGCTTTGAACATTTAATAATAATAATAATTCTTTGCATTTATATAGCGTTTTTCTCACTACTCAAAGCGCTCAGCAATTGCAGGTTAAGGCCTTGCTCAAGGGCATTTAAAAGCCTGTACAGCAGTTGTCCTCCTTGTCTCGCGGGACATTAAAGTGTCTCCAAGAAAATCACATCTTGATCCAAGATTTTTTTATATAATAGAGAGATATCTTGAAATTGATGTAGTGGCTGGTATCTGTTGTTGGAGACAATAGCCGGACTGTTAAACACTGCCATTTCATGACACATTGGTTTAAAGACAATAATCATGTTGTATCTACCAAATCCTGGCTATCATTGGATATCAGTAGTGCTTTGACTTGAATTTTACTTTCAAAGATCCAATTAGAAAGCATAAACTCCTCATATTTTGCCAAGGTGCCCAGCTGGAGTCTGCCAAGATGATGGATGTGAATGTCTTCTAGTCACCTCACAACTGACAAACTGGAAATAGAAAAGGAATGTAACTAAAGGCACTGAGATACTGTATATCTTAAGTATCTCCTTTTTTACAGTTCAATACTCAAGTAAACAATAATTAAAGCTTGTTAGTATATTTCAGAAAAGAAGATGAATTAAATAACAAACAAGTGGGTGGCATGCTGGTACAGTGATTAGTGCTGATGCCTGATTTGACTTAATGTGAACTTCAGATTTGCTATAATTTGGTGGAGTTTAAGAAGTGGTCAGGAGACCCTCTGCTATCCCCTGTCCCAAATGATGTGCCATGTTACTAAAATAAACCCCAAATAAAGGGGATTTTTGCTTATGGGTCCCCGTAGATCTAAGGACATGTGGGTTAGGTGAACTGTCTCCTGATATGTGTGTGTGTTCACCTGATGATGGGCTGGCACTCTGTCCAAGCATTCCTGCCTGTGCCCATTGCTTGCTAGGACAGGCTGCAGCTTCCCCCTGCTCTGGGTAAGCGGGTTTAGAGGACAGGTGGATCAATGAATACTATACGCTGTCCTTCTCAAAGCAACTGTCTCTTGCCCATTGCAGATCCTTAAAAGAGACAGAGAAATACACTGTACAGTCTCAGTTAGTTCACTGTTTCAGATTACGCTTGAGAGTTTTTTCAACTGGAGTAGTTTGTCTTCAGTATTTTCCCCTTTCACAAGCCTGAAGATGCTCCTATCCTGGGTAGTCAGCTAGAACGATTAAATGATAGTGCGGGTAGCTGTGGCTTATGTCTGCCTGTACAAACAGAGGCGAGGTGGTCTGAGCAAATGTCCATCTCACGTCACACATACCCCTGTATCAAAACATATAGAAAGCAAAAACGTGAGGGCTAATGATTAAAAACAAAAATTAAAATTATTTTTTAAACATCTTATGAAAATTCTTTGATATAATTATAGATAGGATTATATAGAAACAATTAGATTATAGTTGTTTAGAGCACTCTAAAAAATATATGGAGTGACAAATCCGTAAAAAATATATTTATATGACTGTAACAGTGTACCCATGCATCCTATTATCACCGTAAGGTGATTATCCCCTACCCTAAACCTAACCCAATGTTACACTGTTTGCTATGTGTACATTTTCTAAGTTCTTAAATTAAGAAAGTGCTTATTTCACCACAATTAAAATATGTAGACAAACAAACTTAAAACACATTTTCTGTCATTTAATTATGGCATTGTGTTTTTTGTGATGATGAGTGACTTGTAAGTTGATTAAGAAGTGCTAGAGGTATGTGATGAACTGGCGCCTACGTTACAAAGGCCATCACGCAGAAGTCACTCGACTGACGCATTATTGAAAAACGCAATGAAATGAGATTTTTCGGTTTATTGTCCTGCTTCTAAATCGCTAAAATGCCAACACCAAAAAAAAAAAGTCTGCGTAAGACTTACGGATGATCAAAACTTTTCGTAACTTTAAACCAATTTCCAGGCTGAATTTGTGTTTTATAAATCCCGATTTTTGCATAAGAAATGACTGACACACATTTTCAAGTGTAAGTGAGTTTTATAAATCAAGCTTTAGGTTGGTAAAAACAAAAAAAAAGTAGATGACTCAATCAGTCATCGTCCAACCCGTTATATCCTAACTACAGGGTCACAAGGGTCTGCTGGAGCCAATCCCAACCAACACAGGGCGCAAGGCAGGAAACACTGCAGGACACACACACACACACACACACACTAGGGACATTTAGGATCGCCAATGCACCTAACCTGCATGTCTTTGGACTGTGGGAGGAAACCCACGCAGACAGAGGAAGAACATGCAAACTCCACGCAGAGAGGACCCAGGAAGTGAACCCAGGTCTCCTTACTGCGAGGCAGCAGCACTACCCACTGCGCCACCGTGAAGTAGATGACTTCAACACTTATATACCTTACCGAACATGACTTGCAAACCACACATGTGTTAGCACAATGGCCTCCCTAGACCTACAGTTCAAGCTCAGACGAGTTCACAGTGAGTCACTGGTGGCAAAATGAACTCCGAACTTTATGGATTCGCATCCAGTACTATACTTAGTAAGTCACACTGCCTCCAGGAGTCGATTTTTGCACGATGTACCATACCTTCTGTCTCATTATTATGTGTTTAATAACAGACATCTTTGCAGAAGGCCTCTGCCCTTACTTGATACAGTGCTAGTACAGCAGCACTGAGTCTACAACAAGTAGGCTAAATAATGAAGCAGTCAAACAAGCTTAAACAGAAGTTTATTTACATTGCTTGATCGGTTAATAATAACGCATGCCAGGGACTGTGCCAATGTCTTAAACTATTTTTCTGTCTGTTGCTTGGATTTTTAGTAATTAGTATTTTTCCTTGATAAAACTCGTTTTCAAACCAACACAAAATGTGCAAGTTTACAGTGCCATTAAAATGTTTCAATGTCCACATTATATTACCCAAAAAAGTTACAGTGACTTAGTGCAGAAAACAGTACTGGGTTCAAATCCTTGGCTGACAGCTGGCTGAGTTTGTGAGTTTTCTCTGTGCTAGGGTGACTGGTGGCTACTATATTTTTTGTCACTTCTGCTCCCTAAAGGTGTTAAGAACTGTCCTCTACATGTTTTGGGGTTACCCCTTTGTCACTCTGTATTGAATGTCTACCTCAAACCCTTCCTCATTCTGTCTGAATCACTGCCGCCAAGATGGCACTGGCCTCTCACTGGAAGGCCTCTTTCTGTTTGCTGATTCTTCATGAGTTCTTGAAGTTGGGGATCAATGAAATATGAGGACCCAATATCAGGAAATTGCTGTTAGACACCAGTTTTGTGGATGACTGGATGTCTGGTGGTGATAACAGTAGCTCACAGTCCTTGTGGCATTTTCTTTTGGGGTTTGGCCATCATCTCTGCATGCATGCAGGTTTCATTCAGTCATCATTCCTATTTTGTGCATTTCTTTTTCATATGTGGTAGGGATGGGAGGTTATTTTTTTTTATTTTAATTGCATACATTCCTATTCCTTTATGTATTTTCTTTATTCGCTTAAAAAAAGATCACAGCTCTAGTTTGGACTTGTTCCCTCACTGGAGTTGGTTCATGCTTTGTACCTGATGCTGCTGGGATGGGCTATGGCCTGTGTTTCCTAGAGCTAGAGACTGGGGCTGATGTTTCCATCAGACAGGGGCAGATTTACTATCAGGGCATTTTAGACACACACCCTGGGGCTCATGATGGCAAGTGGCCATTTTTCCAATCCCACCCTCCACTTGATAAAAAAATCGAGAATACTGTACATTTGCCAAAATGATGACCCCCCACCCAAATTGATTAAAGAATTGAGTATCCGCCTATCAGAGGGATCACCCGTATTTTATTAAATGATCGACTATTTGTGCACTGCTGGCACGACCAAGGGGGACTCCCCCTCGATTGCTTAAGTGACAGAGAAACACCATACTGCATGAAACAGCCCAAAGTCCGCACACTGCATTGTTAACAGTAGGATCAAATCTCTGCTGAGGAGCTAAGTCACCTAGTGTCCTGCAGGGGTCTTAATCCAGCCATGTTTTGCCATTGACTGGACTGCTTTGGAATGAACTCTAATCTTATTAGACATCTGTAAGTGTTGCCAGCAAATGGGTCAGCTTTGGGGTCAGTCCACATTTCTTCAAATTTTGCTCTTTGCACTTAAAGCCCTAACTTGCTTTCCACCCTAAAATACAGTTTTCTTTTTTTAGGGATGTTTTGCCTTTCCCCCTTATTTTGCCTGAAGCCATTGCAAAAGCGACGTCTCACAAACAACTGGAGGCAATCTCGCACATGGGAGTAGGTGAGTGTCATAACATGCTTGAGTGAATGGACGGAAACAACCTACTGTATAACATCACTTCAAGTAGCTCGCTTTTCAATTACAACCAAGTGCAAAAAGGCAGATTCATCTTTTTCAAGGATGCAGAAACTTCTACAATGTGCTTGTTTGGTTCCTTCTCAGTTTGTAAACCCTGCGTGCAAAGGACTGCCTCGTCATCTTTGTCAGATGATTTAGTGAATTAACAGATACTGGCCTTGAAACTGGCTGCCAGTAAGTCAGTCCAAGTTCAGTTCATTATTCATCCAAATGGAACAACTAAGTTTTTCCTAAAAATGCAAGCAAAAGACATAAAAATGATAACAGTTCACTTCTTTCCCAGAAATAAAAAATGAATAACATATGTGTCACTGTCACCAAGATTTAATTCAATGGAAAGGGTAAAAATAGCTGTGCTGCATTCCTACTGGAAACTGGGGATTTTTTTGTTTTTCTGTTTTTAGTTGGTATTTGCTGGTCTTAGTTCACAAAATCACAAATATTACTGGATTGATGCAAACATAAATAAGTTAGTAAAAAAAAAAAAAAAAGGGACAACACACTACCAGAGTATTAAAAAAGCAGTGATATCTGTGAGCCCGGGTTATGAATCAGTTCTTTCTGATAAACTAGAAGTCCTGGGAGAATGGCGAGGCACCCAATTGGGCCTTATTTATTAAAAATCTTAAGAATGTATTGTTCAGTAGGATGTGTGTCTTTAAGGGAAGATCACATGCGCACACCGCAGTAGTACACCAGTAAACTAATTTTGATTCTCTTACATAAAATGAAGTTATGTATTTGAATATTCTTGTTTACCATGGCACTAGAAGTGGTGATGTGTTGTATGTTGGTCAAACAAACAAGTGCGAATTTCACTGTGACAAAACTATTATTACTACTCCACCCAGGAGCCTATGTGTGTCATCAGAACAGGCCATTCAGCCCAACAAAGCTCACCAGTCCTATCCACTTAATATCAAGTCCATCCATCCATTATATCCAAACTACAGGGTCACGGGGGTCTTCTGGAGCCAATCCCAGCCAACACAGGGCGCAAGGCAGGAAACAAACCCCAGGCAGGGCACCAGCCCACCACAGGGTGCACACACACACACACCAAGCAAACACTAGGGACAATTTAGGATCACCAATGCACCTAACCCACGCAGAAACGGGGAGAACATGCAAACTCCACGCAGGGAGGACCCGGGAAGTGAAGCCGGGTCTCCTAACTGCAAGGCAGCACCACTACCACTGTGCCACCGTGCTGCCCTTAATATTAAGTCGAGTTTTGAAAATCCCTAAAGTCCTGCTGTCTACCGCACTTCTTCGTAGCTTGTTCCAAGTGTCTATGCTTCTCTATGTGGAGAAAAACGTCCTCATGTTTGTGCCAAATTTACCCTTAACAGGTTTCCAATTGTGTTGTGTTCTTGATGAAGTAATTTTAAAATAACAGTCTCGATCTGCTGTACTAATTCCCTTTATAATTTTCAACACTTCAATCATGTCACCTCTTAATGTCCTTCTGTTTAAACAGCCAAATGCCACACTTTACCCGAAAAGGTTTGCTTCTTTACTACTGAATGTTGTTAATAGAATGTTGGGCATAAGTTAAATTATTAATGGGTAGCATTACTTCTAATAGGTGTGGGGGCGCAGGACTATCTGTTTGATTACTGATCAGTTTTGTACAGTGACGTGTGGTGAGGTTCATGGATGTTGAGGCACTGGCTCCTTCCGAGTCAGATTTACAAATATATGAACTCAAAAGAGTAGCTTATTCACTACTTAATTGGCAGCCTGCACATTGACTACTGGTTATGTTTCATATCTCATCAGCAGTCTTTACACACACATAGGTAAGGTGCATACTTGACTATGAAAGATCGTCACATTTATAGCAGTGAGAGAGAGCAGAGAGAGCGCATTTGCTCTGCACCTTCCATGTGTTCTAAATTTGCCATTGCAATTCCACAATTCATACTCATTCAATACAAATGAAAGTATAGAATAGTGTACAAAAAAAACAGATTTCAGTTTTGGCCTTATTTGAAATTTTTAGTTGTTTTTAAAAGCTTTTAATTCTGATGCTTTAATCAATTTTAATGCAGACTGTTATAACTGGATAACAAGAAAAACAAAAGCATATCTTATTTAAAGTCAAAATATTTAGTTCTCCCTTAGTTTGAAGCAAACCTTTTAGCTCCAGCATTGGTCTTCTGTTATTTATCACTTCCTGTTTTGACTGAAAATCCAGTTGTGAGAAATCCTTAAGGTTAGATATATAATCTAATAAACAAAAAATAAAAATAAATGGACCGTCTGCAGTGCACTTGACTTTCTGATATCGCTAACTTATTTTAGAAGAACAGCAGCAACAAGCACCTTTTGAGCTCACATCCACCCCCCTTTAGTGCGGCACGGTACTGTCTGCCTCTCCTTGTGCCTTTCCACTGTGGTTTTATGTCCGATCAGCAAGACTAGATATGTCACACACATTCATTAAAGATATTAGCCAGACTGTGGAAAGTCAGGGTGCATAATAAACATGTCTGCAAACATTATACTGGCGACATACAGAGAGACAGCAACAGGTACGTGCCAATTGCATGCATCAACCCAGTGTGTGAGGGACAGCACAGTCTGAGGTGAGGTGAGGCTTGTTGCTGCCGCACCTCATGTTTCTCTCCTGTATTTGAACAGGAAATGCTCAAAGTCAGCGATTTTGACTATAAAAATGATTGGAATCATAAGAAAACAAATGTATAGCACAGACCAGTGGACAAATTTATGTTATCATTATTAGTTTTTGTACTTTTGATGATGATGCCGCCCCTGGTTTTGAAGTGGGTGGATATTTACTGATATTTCTGTAGGCAGTCCAGCTCAGGGTCTGGTAGTGTGGAGTTTGTTTGTCCTCCACATGTCTGTGCATGGCTGCTTTATTATGCTTCTCATATCTCAAACTGAATGTCAGACCTTCCTGCTGTTCAACAGCCGCCCTTTGGTCAACAGTCACATGCTGACTGCCATCCCTATTGCCACACATAGTAGTGAGCACTGATGGATCTCCAGTTCAGCATCCTGTATTCACAATATTAAAATCACACGACTGCCTTTATCAGGACTGTTGAATTAATTTGGAGGGCTCTCTTTTATTGGATCATTTTTTGGTATTGCTAACTGTATATTTTGCCTTTTTGTGACAATTTTACTTGTTCTTTTCATTGATGCACTGAAGAGTTATGATGATATAAATAACTATGGCAAGCTGAATTAACATTAAGAGATATCTCAAAATGAATTTTAAGATATCTGGAAATACATTTTAGATATCTCAAATTAAATTACAGATATCTAAAAATGCATCTATTTTAAGATATCTAAAAAGCATTTTATGATATATCAAATAGATTTCAAGATATCTTGAAATGATGTGCTATACATTTCGAGATATCTCAAAGTCACTTCCTGTAAAATTTCCTATTCTTTCAATGGGACTTCCTGTCTATTTTAAGATATCTGAAAATGAATTTGAGATATATTAAAATGAGTAGGAAGTTATTTTAGGATATCTTGAAATATAATTAAGATATCTTAAAAAGCATTTAAGAAAACTTAAAATTCACTGCTGTTTGAGATATCTAAAATACATTTTCAAATATCTGTAAAAAGAAACTTAATTATTTCAAGATATCTTAAAATCACTTCCTGCTCATTTTAAGGTATCTCAAATACATTGTAAGATATCTTATAATAAACAGGACGTCCCATTGAAAGAATAGGAAATGGTTCTGAGATACCTTAAAATGCATGCTAGGTCAATTTAAGATATCTGAAAATTCATTTGAAGATATCTTGAAGTGCAGGCACAGTTATTTTGAGATATTTGAAAATGTATTCGAGATATCTCAAAATGTATTGCAGATATCGTAAAATGTAAAGGAAATTATTTTAAGATATCTCAAAGTGAGTTTCAGAGATCTTAAAAAGTAAGTTACATTTTACGATATCTGAAATTCATTTTGAGTTTTATCTCTAAATGTTAATTCAGCTTGCCATAAATAACTTAAACTAAGGGTGCCATGGTGACACTGCTGCCTTACAGTTTCAGAGTTCTGCTTTGAATCCTGGCCTAATCACTGTTGGCATTCACACACTGTCTACACTTCTGTGTCTTTTTTTTGCTTTGGATGCTCCCAAGTTGCTCCCATGTCCTCTTAAAGTCATGCAGACATACACACATTCTCAGACCCAGTTAATCAAGTTGAGGGTCTTGCTGAGCCAAAGCTCAGTAACATTGGGCACATAGCAAAAATTAACTTTTGACCAGGCACACATATCCACACTGAGGCAACATAGTATTGTCTGTTATTCTAACATGCATGTCTTTGAGATGTGTGAAGAACACATGATTACTAGATGGAAAATGTAAACTGTGGACCATGACCAAATATGGGATCTGAACCCCTGAACTATGAGGATACCCACTGCACCAAAAGACTATGTGTTAGGTCCATCAGGAATGGGTATAAGTGTACCCTGTGAAGGTTTATCCTGTAAAGAGCTGGCCACTCTGCTATAGTTATGTCCATAAGTATTTGGACAATGTTGCGATTCTCTTTTTTTTGTGATCAAATTTTTATTAACGAAGTATAAATCATAAACAATTGTAACAGTTCACAGAACGGTACATTATAATATAGCAATAAAACACCCACCCCCAACCCAGAACAGTGACACAATTTTCATCATTTTGGCTTTATGCACCACCACAATGGATATGAAATGAAGAAATAATTCGATGATTGAAGTGTGGGCTTTCAGCATTAATTCAAGGGGTTTAACAGAAATATCGTATGAGCCATTTAGGAATGACAGCCATTTTTTTTTGATAGCCCCTACCCTTTCCAGGGCTCAAAAGTATTTGGACATTTGACTGACAAGCTGTTCAATAGCTGGGTGTGAGCAGGTCACTCATTACTTCATTAACAATTAGGCAGGTAAGAAGTCTGGAATTGATGCCAAGTGTGGAATTTTCATTTGGAAGCTGTCACTGTGAACTCTCAATATGAAGTCTAAAGGGATGTTCATCCAAGTAAAAAAAGGCTATCATTTGGTAGAGGAAACAAAACAAACCCATCCAAGAGATAGCAGAAACACCAGGGGCCTCATGTATAAAAGGTGCGTACGCACAGAAATGTTGCGTAAGAACTTTTCCACGTTCAAATCGCGATGTATAAAACCTACACTTGCCATAAAGCCACGCACTTTTCCACGGTACCTCATACCTTGTCGTATGCAAGTTCTCCGCTCGGTTTTGCAGACTGGCGGCACCCAGCATCAAAGCAGTGCTACTGTTCCTGGGTGGTTACTCTTTATTTTCCTGATGCGGCTTTATAAATACACTGAAACTAACCGCATATTGTTTATTAGTGTAATGCATCTGATTGTAATTAACCTGTAACAATATAATGGTCCAGGGAATAGCCATAGTATTCCAAATACCATAACTGCTTTAGCGTTGTTACTCTCATTTTTTCCTTCTTTCAGCTGCTCCCATTAAAGGTTGCCACAGCGGATCATCTTTTTCCATATTACTCTCACTGCACCACTCGGAGTATTTATATCACTGTATCTGAGTGGGGAATCACAGCAGCAGCTTATCAGACAGAGAATTATCGGGATACAGCATAAGGCACACGCTGCCTCAGCCACGGCAAATCGTATCAAAGCCTTTCCCATACGGACCTCGCGGTTCAGAAACAGTTTCATCCCAAGATCTATAAACGCACTTAATCAAGTGCTCCTTGTAGAACTGTTTGTACTTATAAGTACAATCACCTCACTGTAAACTTGTACTACAGTTATAATATTGCACAACCTGCAGCACTTTATAAAGCGCGTATTTACATATGATGACAATATCATTTTTAAGATGAAATGCAGCAAAATATGTTGATTATATGACACAGATACAACTTTAACTTCATTTAAATAATCTGTATTGTTAATAATTAAACATGTGAGGACACTGTGCTGCAGCGCTAGCAAGTTCACGGATTGTTCCTGCTTTGCGCTGTATATTTGCTGAGTACGCACAGATTCCTGCATCTGGAATTTTCTGTGCGTAAGCACATTTTGGCTTTTGTGCTTACGTCATGTTATAGTGCGAATTCTACGCACGCCGTTATACATGAGGCCCCAGGAGTGGTCAAATCAGCCATCAGGTACATTCTTAAAGAAAAGAAACACACTAGTGGGTTAGCAACACCAGAAGGCCTCGACAACCATGGAAGATAACTGTGCTGGATGATCACAGAATTCCATCCTTGGTGAAGAAAAAACAATTCACAACATTTAGCCAAACCAAGAACACAGTGTAAGAGGTAGGCCTATCATTGCCAAAGTCTAGACTCAAGAGAAAACTTCACGAAAGGAAATACAGGGGGTTTATCACAAGGTGCAAACCACTGGTAATCCTGAACCATAGGAAGGATAGACTGTGCCAGAAAATATACACAAATATAAAAAATATCAACTTTGGAACAGTTTTCTTTAGACAAATGAAATTAACATCAATACCAGAAAGATGAGTAGAGAAGAGTATGGAGAATAGAAGGAACAGTTCGTGATCTGTAGCATACCATATCATCTGTGAAACATGGTGGAGGCAGTGATGTAGCATGGGCATACGTGACTGATGGAAGTAGGTCACTAGTGTTTGTTGATGATATGACTGCTGGCAAAAGTTGCAGGATGAATTCTGAAGTGTACTGGGCTATGCCGTCTGCTCGGATTCAGGCAAATGCTGCAAAAACAATAGGATGACACTTCACAGTACAGATGAGCCAAAACATATGACAGCAAACCAAGGAAAAGAATTGGAATATTCTTCAATGGCAAAGTCAATCAACTGATCTATCCCAATTGGACATGCATGTCACTTGATATCGACAAACCTGAAGGCAGAAAGTCCAATGAACAAGCAGCAACTGAAGGCAGCTGCAGTAAAGGCCTGCCAAAGCATTAGTAGGGTCAAAACCCAGCATTTGGAGAAGGCCATGGGTTCCAGACTTCAGGCAGCCTTCAATCAAGTATTGCAAATGATCATGATATTCATGATTATGTTAGTCTGTCCAAATACTTTTGAGCCTCTAAAATGGGATGACCATGTAAGAAAATAACTGTCTTTTCTACATGGCTCATACAATGATTTTGTTAAACGCCTTAAATTAAAACTGCAAGTCTGCACTTCAATCACATCTTGATTGCTTCATTTCAAACCCATTGTGGTGGAGCACAGGGCCAAAATAATGAAAATTCTATCACTGTCCAAATACTTATGGACCTATCTGTATAATAGCCGACCTTGCCATGAAACTGAGTAAGCAGGTTAGAAAATGGATGGCGGGAGGATCTGATTGACATGGCTTAAAATCACTGACTTGTTAATATAAGAAAGAAAGGCAAAAGCTGGTTTCAGGGATCCGGTTTAGGAGGATAAGTAACCACATTGCCCAAGATCCAGACTTGTGAGCACTGAAAGGGTTAAGCTCGCTGAGAGTGTGTGTTTTTTTTGTTTTGTTTTTTAGTCAGAACAATTTATAATTATTGTTTGTCAGGAGTTTTCCCACAGAAGACATGTTAGCCCTCTGGCAGCTCGACCTGCGTGAGTTCTTCCACGCCTCTGAGCTCAGTCAACGTAAAACATTTCATGGATTGTGATTCTGGCAGGGTTACTCTTTCATTCTTTTCTACCCATTTGCTGCTTTGTCCTAATCAGCGAACCGTGTGGCTTCACCAGTACAGTAGTTACCATAGACGTGATTCCTGAACTCTGTGAACTCAAATGAGCATCAGCACCCTCAGAACAGGGACGCATCAACGTAGAGCAGGTAATGTTCTTTCTTTCATTTATTTATTCATTCATTTTCTTAACTTACTCCAAAAGACAGTGATGGGGTAAGAGAACATATTGTAGCAACTGTGAGAATAGAAGCAGCACGAATTCTGGATGGCTCACTCACCTCAAATCGGTCCAGTTTAGAGTAACCAATTAAATGTACTTGACTTTTACATGTGGGGAAAACGCAGACAGTAAGCAGAAATAACAAATGCGAGTGATCTTACACATGAGGAGAACATGCAGCCTTCACACAGACGGAGCCAGCGTGGAAATGTGGCCAGTCATCCAGAATGTTCTGAGTGTTCAGTCACAAGAAGTGCCATGTTAAAGTGACATTAGGTAATCGTATTAGGTGACTAATGAGTGAGGTTACAAGCAGAAGATGCTTAACAATTGTCTCTCTATTATAATAAAATAAATCCTTGGACGAGACGTGACTTTTATTAGAGCGTTACTTTCACGTCCCGTGAGACGAGACTTTGTGCCAAGAGATTTAACCACGCCTGGGGCAGGAAATAAAAGACAAAGAGTAGACAAAGTAGAACATCGTAAAGAGGTTCAAAAACGTTGGCACGATACACATGCAGAGCAGATTAGAGATAATGAAAGTCTCAAAAAAATTATAATAAAGATCGCATTAGTGCAAACAAATGGAAATTATTACTCTGTGAAATAACAGAACAGCGAAAAGAGATCGAATATATGGACATAGGTGATATGACAGATGTATGTAGATATTGTTTGGATTTAAACTTTAAGTCAGAGACTTGTAGATCATCTAATTCATGTTGCCATCAGGGAAAAGTAGTGTTTCTACACAATGAAGAGGCGTATCCGCGAGAATTAAAAGATTTGTTGTTCGGTGAAAATGAAATCCACATACGCAAGTGGCAGAGACGTGAAGTTACTGGTGCGTATTGTAGATTGGGGGGGTTGGCGAGTGAAGTGAGCAGGGAGCAAAGCCCCCTAGATTTAAAGAATATTAAGATTTGAGATGTACATTAATTTAAAAGAAATTAGCTTTCTGTTTTTATCTGACCTTAAAAACTGACATTCAAGTTGTATTTGCAATTTGACTGTATACAGATTTGCAGTCACTCGCCTCAAATAATAATAATGTAGCTATGTAACTGAGATAATACTGGACACTCTATAACAGCTAAACACTGAACCAGCACCACTGAGTGTTAATAATAAAAGAAAAAAAAATGAGAAGTGCACAACAAAGAAAACCAGAGAAGCTGTCAAATTGTGTGGCCTCTGGGCTGACATGCACAGTGGAACTCCGGGACGTTCAGTGAGTTCAAAATGTACAACTGGGTGGGTGCTTTATTTTTATACACACAGAGGACACATAGTGAATCTGCCTGCCATCATCCTGACAAATTCTTGACATAGAGAGGCTGGGAGCTTGCACTGATACAGCGCACCAACCACACGACGAACCACCTCAGGATCCAAATTAAAATTAGTTGGTTTGTTATGGAATGGAGGACAATTATTTCTGTTTCTAGTTTAACACATAATTACAAACAACTGTAAGAACAACACCTCGCACCCCCAGAAAAAATATCATACACACGTTAAGAACCAAAACTGAACAGTAACTGTTCATTATGCCATGGCAATCATACTGAGAAGCCACCCTAATGAAAGGGTAAGTGCATGTGTGCCTGTCTGTATGTTCATCCATTTTATAAATCCAAAAGATGGTGCACCATAAATGTTTTAGTAATGAAATGCATTCCATTTGTCATTCCAACAGATGGTGCATCACAAACATTAACACTGCTTTTACAAATCCCAGACCAAATGGCATATAACAGAAACATATGCATTGCATTTATCATTCCAACAGATGGTGTATTGCAAACATTAACACTGCTTTTACAAATCCCACACCAGATAGCACATAACAGAAACCTATGCAAAGCAACACCACTTTTATGAATCCCATATCAAATATCATACAACAGAAACATATGTGTTACATTTATCATTCCAACAGATGGTGTATCACAAACATTAACACTGCTTTTATGAATCCCACACCAAACAGAATATAACAGAAACATATGCATTGCACAGGTGGCACAGTGGTAGTGCTGCTGCTTTGCAGTAAGGAGTCTGTGGACGATTGTGGGTTCGCTTCCTGGTTCCTCCCTGTGTGGATAGCGCATTGAGTACTGAGAAAAGTGCTATATAAATGTAATGAATTATTATAGCATTTGTCATTGCAACAGATGGTGCATCACGAACATTAACACTGCTTTTACAAATCCCACACCAGATAGCATATAACAGAAACCTATGCAAAGCAACACCGCTTTTATGAATCCCATATCAAATATCATACAACAGAAACATATGTGTTACATTTATCATTCTAACAGATGAGATATCACAAACATTTGTAATAATGCATTTTATTACTACAAAAGTTTGTGAGGCACCATCTGTTGGAATGAAAAATGCAATGCATTTTACTACTACATGCATTACAAAATAGTTCCAATAGATCTTGCTCTGCCAATGTTAATATTACTTAGATTTGAACCTGTCCTAGACAGGGAGCACAGCTAGTATCTTAAAAACAGTTAAGACAAAAACTTCAAATTTACTCAAAATATTTCCAAAAATTGAAAGGAACCAGTTTGGAAGTCCCAGCCAGCTGGTGTGTCTACAGTTACATGACTAGACGTCTTTGCAAGAAGATGTTTAGTTTAAATCGGTGACATCAAGTGAGTGAAATACAGTGAAAAACTCCATTTAAAATAAAAAATTAAATGAAGAGATTCTCGCTGCAGGCATCTTATGAGTGAAACAAAATGAATGTCAACAAACAATAAAATTATCAGCTCATCAGTTAAACAGCTGGAACTTGGAATATATGGCAGCAAAACTGGAAAAAATAACAGAGAAGGCAATTAAGTAAAATGAAATTTACGTCTTTTTTTTGGTGGCTTTCCAGTGTTCATTATTTGAGTTTTATTTGTGTGTGTTAATTAAGAACACACCCAGCGGGTTTAGTGTCCTTACAATGCGCTGTCACCCACTATAAAAGCCAGAATATATTTTTGCTATCAAAGCAGACCAAGGCTGCCCTCTCTCTCACTGCCCAGGAGCCTTTGCCTTGGACACAGAGGGGTTTGCCTTGAGTCAGAACTAAGCGATGCTCCTTTTCCAGTCATCTGACAATTCTGATTCTTAACAGTCTCTGGAGCTTTTACATTTTTATTATTATATCAGACTAATACTGAAAATAATTGCATTTTCTTAAACTGTCAGGTGGGCATGGCAGCTCATTAGATAAAAAATGGCATCGATGACATTATTTGTTGGGCGAGGTGAGTGACCCTGAGGTTACGAATGTCAGGCTGAGAGACTCCAAGTCACAAACTGGGGTCACCCTGATCAAGTCACATTGCAGGTGTTTTCATGTGCCAAGCGCTGCCACAAAAGGTTTGGATTACATATAAACTTCACCGGAAAAATCACATTCTAAAAAAGGCAGGATGTTTGCATAAGAGTTTTATATTTTTTGACCAATGAACCGAAAAAACGTAAGACAGGACAAGTTCTTAGCAATCTTCAGCAGCGAACCACAATGACCACCGTTCTGTACAGCAAGCAAAAGGGGCTACAAATCGGAAACTGCACAGAATGGAGCAATAGACTGGTCTGTCAGCCGCCATTTCATCCTAAGGCGAGGCGTTTAGATTCGTCTCAATGTAAAGCTAGCTTTGCTGATTCAGATTGAACTCAGCCCCGGGTTCTGTTCTCATACATGTGTAATTAAAATCAGTTTAAGAGTCCTCCTTGCGAAAACTGCAATTTATTTATTGATAATTCTAACCCTGACCTAATTAGAAGGGTACTCACCCAGAGAGGTATTTGTCCCTCAATTCCCAGTGCTAGATGTACATAACTAAGTTTTTCATTGCTTATTAGCATAAAACATATTAGCAAGGAGTTTAATTTTTATAATTATTAAAAGACAGTTTAGTAAAATACACTCAAACAGCTTTACAACGGTTGGAGGATCGGAATATAAACAGAGCACTCTGATTGGTTCAACCACCAAAATGGAGTCTATTTGAACCACTCCTCCGACAGCCTTAAAAGATGCAAGAAATGCTCGGATTGCTAGGAAGCAAACGCCAAACACTCATAAAAAAAGATCTCAACTCGGATAGGGAGTGCTTAGTAAAAATACGAAACAAGTGAATTATTCTCACTGGCCTAACAGTGCAGGATGACTTTTAAAATATAAGTTGGCTCATCACTTCTGCCACTGAGGAAGTCTTGTCAGGTGAAAATGATGGCGTGGCGCTCAGCTTAACACGTAATAAGAGACAATTTCAACCAAAAAATCTGATCGGCTACTTAAAGAAATAGTACGGAGAGTGCACACTCAAGGGGACATGGGTTCAACAGAGAAGTAAAAATTATAAAAGCGCAGGGAGGAGAGTGCATGGGAACAAGGGAGGCGTTTGGTCTCTTTTAAAATTCACAGTTTAAAATAATCCTGTCCAAATTATTGTGTGGCTCAAATGCTCAAAGATACTAAACTCCTCCAGACTTTTTTCTAAAGCAGGACTAGAGAGTCTTGGCAGGTTCATGACAGTGACACTCTTAATGTACTCCGCTGTACAATAAAATAAGAATGAACCTATTGGGATGTTTTTCCATTTAAAATCAGTAGGATCAGACGACAGAGAATTCTTATTAACGCAACTGAGATTGCACAGGTAGTGAACCAGCTGAGGGGCGGAAAGGGGTTTGGGGTGAACTTCTCCAGGCTGGTGCTAAGGCTGTCCTCCTGGCATTGCAAGCAATCTTTGCTTCCATTTTGGAGACTGGCATCATCCCAACTGACTGGAAAATGGGACTTGTCATCGCTATCTGGAAAGGGAAGGGTGATTGCCTGAATTGCATTAACTACAGGGGGATAACTGTGCTCTCGGGGCCGGGTAAGGTCCTTGCTAGGGTTGTCCTCAATAGGATCCGTGATCACTTGCTCACCTACCAGCAACCGGAACAGTCTGGATTTTACGCCAAAGACGTCTACCATCGACCGCATCCTGGCACTCAGGTTTTTCATGGAGTGCAAATGCGAATATCAGCAGAGTTTCTTTACAGCCTTTGTCGATTTTCACAAAGCATTCAACTCAGTTGATCGAGCTGCCCTGTGGGACATCCTGAGGATTCGCAGGATCCCCTCGAGGTTGCTAGATATCATGGCCGGCCTGTACACTGGTACTGTGAGTGCTGTGCACAGTGGAGGCAGGACCTCTGCGTTTTTCCCAGTTGATTCTGGGGTTCGTCAGGGGTGTGTTCTTGTTCTTACTCTGTTCAATGTTTGTATGGACTGGGTGTTGGGCAAGGTCATGGGGTCCAGTGGCTGTGGGGCATCTGTTGGTGAAGAAAGGTTCACGGATCTTGACTTTGCTGACAATGCTGTGCTCTTCGCGGAGTCAATGGAGGCTCTGATCGGGGTGCTCGAGAGACTGAGCGAGGAGTCTGAGTGTCTGGGCTTGCGAGTGTTCTGGATAAAAAACAAAATCCAGGCCTTTAATGACCTCTCCGGTACAGCCATCACCAGTGTGTATGTTTGCGGAGAAAGTGTTGACCTTATTGAGAGGTTTACTTACCTTGGCAGTGACATTCATGTCTCTGGTGACTCTTTCTATGAAATCAGTAGACAGATTGGGAGAGCATGGGGAGTCATGAGGTGTGTGGCGTTCCTGATATCTATGCAAAAGGATGAAGGTCCAAGTCTTTAGAGTCCTGGTGCTTCCTGTCTTGCTATATGGTTGTGAGACATGGACGCTATCCAATGACCTGAGACGAAGACTGGACTCCTTTGGTACTGTGTCTCTCCGTTGGTTTGACTTTGTGTTGAATGAGCAGTTGCTCATGGAGTCCCGAATGAGGCACATTACCTGCATTGTGAGGGAGCGTCAGTTACGGCACTACGGCCATGTGGCATGTTTCCCCGAGGGTGATTCCGGCTCGTAAGATCCTCATTGTTGGGGACCCGAGTGGCTGGACCAGGCCAAGGGGTCACCCACGTAACAGATAGAGGGTCATTTCCGAAGGGTGGGATTGGACTGCGTGTCTGCCTGGGGGTTGCCAAACAGGATCCTGAGTTGTTTCGCAGAGTAGTGGGTGCGGCAACGCATTGTACCAGTGCATGCTCCCCAACTTGACTTGACTTGACATAGGCTTGGAGGCCCTGAAGTCCACACCCTGCTTAATGGAACAACTGTCTATCCACTTTCTGCAGCTGAGTTCCAGGGATCCAAGGCCTATCCCAGTAGTACTGAGAACAAGTCAGCAATGCACTCCTGAGAGATCCCAGTCAACTCCTACTGGACCAATCCAGAGTTGTATGTCACCCTGCTGTGTTTGTGCAGAAGGAATACTGAAGTACCTAAAGACAGAACACTAGGCATGTTCACACAGATGGTCCCTGGATTAGAAACTGAACCCGGGTCCCTCCAGCTTAGAGGCAGCAGTGCCAATCTCTGCTCTTTAAATGGGATTTTACTGTAACTGGGGCTGACCAAACACTCATGACCAGCAGACTCCACTTGTTTTAATTTCAGAAGGTGCTTTGGCTGCGGTGGGCTGGTGCCCTGCCCGGGGTTTGACTCCTGCCTTGCACCCTGTGTTGGCTGGGATTGGCTCCAGCAGACCCCTGTGACCCTGTAGATAGGATATAGCGGGTTGGATAATGGATGGATGGAGGTGCTTTGGTCTTCCCAATCTTGTAGGTTACAATTGCAAGCAGGAGATTTGAACGAAAGATGCTGTCATTGACAGGAAAATCAGGCGTCCACCAGCTCTTAACCAAATGGACACGAAGCATTAAGAATCAGGCAGATTTCAGTTGAGTTACATAACAGCTTTTTAGAAGAAAGATGATGAGATCACTAAAGAGGAATGGAACCGCAGAGGTGTCTTTGTCACCCTTTTAAGTAAATATCATTAAACAAAACCTTGAAACCATAATCACCACTAATCCATTAACTCTAATGACGTATGCTGCCATTTATTTGTGTTAAGAATCCCTTTAATATTTGTCTACCCTCTCTTAAATGAAGTGCTACCATTAATCAGGCAGACCAGTTGGCAATCGTATCCTGAAGGCATGACTAAAATGCTGGCATGTTTGATCATTAAAATAGTTTCAAATAATTAATCCAAACTCTGCAGACTTCCTTCCAAGAAAAGCAAGCTAAGTGACATGCCCAGAAATGCCAAGGCTCTTTTTGTTCTTTACAGATTTAATCATCATGGAGCATGTGGTGAATTTATTGACTTGAAAACTAACTGCTGGGCAGTGCCCAGATAGCCCATTTAATATAGCTGTGTACATTTCTTGTTTGCATGCAACACGCTTGTATTTTCTTATTCCTGATGCATCCAAGGCAACTTATCACAAGGCTGGCACCTTCTGTCAAGTCGTAATTAGTAGCAACATTCTCTAAACGAAACTGTTTTTGTGTATTGACACAGGCTGCTGTCCTGGCAGCATTGACACGCCTTTAAGGTGCTTGTCAGACAGCACGCAAAGGACAAAATGGTTTTGTTTAACTTATTCACAGAGAGGAGAGGGAAGAACAAAGGGAAAGAATGGAAAAGAACTCACGGAGCCCCGCTGGGTCTGAATGAATTGTTCACTTTTGCCCTGTCATCTCTGCTCTTAGCTGTTGCTCAGCTTGGTGGCCGCACTTGACTTGACCCGTCCCACTGGCCTTCTGCCCTTTTTATCCAAACAGAATGATTCAAAGGACATTGCATGGGCTCCTCTTGAAAAACCATCTT
This sequence comes from Polypterus bichir lapradei, assembly GCA_026402145.1. Lineage (NCBI taxonomy): Eukaryota > Metazoa > Chordata > Cladistia > Polypteriformes > Polypteridae > Polypterus > Polypterus bichir. Next base: position 20,326,266 of record JANRMT010062796.1, read on the forward strand.
GGAAACCTTATAACCTTTTTGCAAAAGGTAACATTAATTAGGAAATCAAAGTATTTATTTCCAGCAAGAGGTGTCCTTGGAGGTAGGTCCAGTACAGCCATGGGCAATAAAGACCGAGGCAAGCTGGAGCACGTCTATACTGTGCTTCCACTGACTTGAGAGGGCCTGGGAATTTCCCAGAAGTACCTGTCAGGAAAACATTATTAACTTATTACTTTCTGTCATTGTTTCCATGCATTGTGAACTTTTGTTTTACAATTGTTTCTAAATTTATTTGTATTTCGCTGATGTGTTCACATCTCCATTTTGTACTCTTAGTTTTCATGGGCACCGACATTTTGTGTGTCTTTTCACTATCGTACTGCATGGTTGCTAATCATTTGATGAACGTGACATGTGACCTATGACACGATGGCATCCATGATATATAAAATGGCCGCTCATATTAAGCAAATGATCAAACTTTTTAAGACTTTTACAAAGTATTTCTGGAGCAACTTAAAAAATTTAATTAGGAAAATGAATAGATAGAATGATAGAAAAGCACTCTATACAATATAATAGATAGATAGATAGATAGATAGATAGATAGATAGATAGATAGATA
>JANRMT010062796.1:20326882-20338382 GCA_026402145.1 Polypterus bichir lapradei
ATAGATAGATAGATAGATAGATAGATAGATAGATAGATAGATAGATAGATAGATAGATAGATAGAAAAGCACTCTATACAATATGATAGATCGATTGATCAATCAGGTTCTTTCTGTAAAAGCAGCTTGGTGATCACAGCAGATGTTGATAGAAACCCACATAAGATCAGTGTGCAGGGCATCTGATGAACAATCACTCTGTAGGGTCTTCATAACCATAGTCCTTTTTACTTTTTACCGTTGCAGAATTTTGGAGCTCGCCCTTAAATTACCGAGGACCACGTAGTGCCCCAAGCCCTCCAGACCTGCCTCCTATTCATCCTGCAGACTGTTGCACTCCTGAGGAAAACACCACCGTATTTAATGAATTCTGTCAGCTCCATACGCGCAGTCCCTTTGAATTAGACTGTGGCACAGGACAGGGGGCCCTCTGTTTCATCAATCCTCTCTTTTTGCAAGAACAGCAAGGCAAAGGTGCTCTGCTGAAGCGCAACCAGTTCAAACGAAGCTTCAAGGTGCGCGTTTCCACCGAGAACTCGAGTCCCCTTTCCCCGCCTGCTATGCCACCTCCTCCACCGCCTCTGCTGAAAAAAGAAAAAAGCTTGGCTGGGAGAGGAAATCCAGCAACATGTAGTGAAGAAGATTCAGAGTACATGCTGCCCTGTGTTGCCTTTGCAAGAAAGGCCAGTTACAACCTGGGGGACGTGACTGGATTTTCCAAAGGGTTGCCTCTTTCACCAACTGCTGAGGAGGAAGACTATCAGATGCCCAAAATTCTTCCACAGGTAATAAAAAAACAATCCAATATTGTTCAGCAGGCAGTGCTTAAGCCTGTACTGCTCAGGTGTCAGATTTTGAATTTCTTCCTGTAAAGTTGACTAACATTGTTTTGCTGTGTAAGGATTGCGCTCATTGCAGCTCATAGTGTTCCAGCAGATTTGAGCAGATGAAAAAATGGAGAGAGATTGCTGGTACAATTCTGATGAACATGTACAGTAGGAACATACATTCAAATACGCCTTGGATTGCTATCCATTTATTCATTGGTTAAAACTCAGGGATGAGAGGAGCTCAGTAGCCACTAGAGGGCTCTCTGATATAATGGACCAATAGATTCAAGAGGTAGCCCCTAGCCCACAGTGATTCCTGGACCTTGCTGAAGGCCACTGCTAGAAAATGAGTTGAATAGTAGGTGGTGAACTTGGCGAAGGCTTAATGGAGGCAAGCAAGACAGATGAGAGGTGAGGAAGAGACAGCTTTGTGGCACTGTGAGGCGGTAAATGGAGACATCATATCACTGGACACAAACTACATGTCTAGGAAATCCTAGAGAAGTAGCAGGATGTATTTTGTTTTATCTGGTCTTTATTAATTTGAGGCTGCCCTATGAACAATCCTCCCGTTTGTGCTTTAAACAATAAGCATGTCATTTTTCCATGGATACTGCTGACATTATTTTGTTTGCAGAGAGACAAAACAGAATGCTTTCCTATTACAACAGCTAATTTCTAGTATGGGTTGACTTCTTTATGAACCCATAAAAATTTCCTTTTTACTTATAGTATTTACCCGGTTCTACCACAGGAAAGTAATAAAGATGTCCCTGAAAAGCTGCCACCTGCTATTCCCGGAGATGAAGATCTAGTTCTGATGTTAGATCAAGGACAGGCGCCTTCTCTGACTGAACTGGACAGCTGCAGCTCACTGAGCAGTCTGGAGGAAGTAGAAGAGAGTGTGGAGAGACCCCCTCTCACCCGTGGCACCAGTTCTCCAACTCTGCCAACTCCCAGACACCGCCCCCAAATGTCTGCATTGCGAAAGATGAGTGAGGTGCTCTATTCCTTCTTTGCTCCTGAAAAGCGAATTGCCCGACTGGTAGAGGATTTATCCCGGGACCGGCGGACAACGTTTGGCATGCTGGTACAAGACTTTCTAACTCTGCAGAGGGAGAGCCGTGAGGAATATGCCTCCAGTGGAGCTATGCTACAGGCTGTGCGAGGGTTCATCAATGAGGCCAAGAGCTTACTGCTGGAGTGTGGGGAGCTGGAGCCACCCATTGAAACACTTCTTCCAGATGAGGATAACGGTATGACACTTGCTTTTGAAGTATTTACTAATGTCTACTTTTGGTTCTTTTGTCATAGTGTGCTCTAGAATATCTCTCTATTACAAAGAGACAGGACTTTTTCAGGGAGATACTTTCACGTCCCGCCAGACGAGACTTTGTGCCAAGAGATTTAACCACGCCAGAAATAAAAGACAAAGAGTAGATGACAAAGTAGAACATCATAAAGAATTCAAAAACGTTGGCGTGATACACATGCAGAACAGGTTAGAGATAATGGAAGTAGGAAAATTCGAAAGTGTCAAAAAAAAAAAAAATGATAGTAAAGATCACAAACAGAAATTATTACTCGATGAAATAACGGAACAGCAAAAAGAGATCGAATATTGTTCTGATTTAAACCTTAAGTCAGAGACTTGTACATCGCCGAATTCGTATTGCCATCAGGGAAAAGTAGTGTTTCTTCCCAGTGAAGAGGCCTATTCGCGAGAATTAAAAGATTTGTTGTTTGGTGAACGTGAAATCCAGATACGCTGTCACGCTTGGGTCACAGAGTTGCACAGATACACAGGCGATTTTAGAGACAGAAACGTTATTCAGACACTTCCAACAAACATAAGTCTTTTTCAGGAGTGAATTGAGCTGCATGTGTAGTTGGAGGGGACAGTTCCATCTCTCAATTAAAAGAATAGAAAATCTTCCTCTTCATAGGGGCACACCCCGGGAGTGGGACCCCCAACAGGAGCAGAGGATGTCTGGGGAAGGAGAGGGACAAGGCAGTGAGATAAAAGGACAGCTGCTGTACAGGCTTTTACATGTTCAAATCGCTGTGCGAGATGCACATCAAGCGGCACGGCAGAAGCAGCAGCTGATTGAGCAAAGAGGAGGTAAAAAAACAACTATTTGTTTCCCATTGTATCACCGTTTAAGAGGGGGTTTCAGAGGAGGGACCGCGTCTCCTTGGGGTGCGTTCAGAGCTCTTCTCAACGTGTGTGGCAGAGACACGAAGTGGCTGGCACATAGCACAGGCTGGGGGTTGGCTATTATGTTATAAAATAATAACTACCATAAAACAAAGGATATCAGTTAACAACCAGATTTACTAGCAGCTAAATTCACTCATTTGTAAGAAACCAGCGTGGAGAGCCAATTAACCTAACGTGCATGCTGGGTCATCAGTCCACCACTGGGTACACAAACAGCTGTTAACATGAGGCCACCAATTAAAATAATCTGTACATGTGAAGAAAACTCAAACAGGAGGACATGCCAACGTCACACAAAGAGTGGCCAGGCTAGGATTCAAACCCCAAACTCTGGAGTTGGGAGTAAGAATACCGTAGATCGTCCATCTCATTTTGTTCATTAGGAATTACGTTAATAATCCAAACCTGTCCTCCAGTCATTATCTGAAAGACAGCAGGGAATCCACAACAATGGCCAGCTTGTTCCAAGGTCTTCCATTATCTTCAGTGTAAACACCTCAACTTCTCCCACTCTGTGCTTCTGTCTGCTTAATGGCACTCAGGGTTGCTAGGGTGGGAAGGGTGGGAGCCCATCCCAGGAGAAATGGGTGCAACGCAGGTGTCAGGATCTAAAGTTTAACCTGCTCAACTTTGCTTTGACTTCTGTCCATTTATTATGTAGAATACATTTTCATGATTTGCTTTAATTTTCTTCTCAGTTGTTGATCGCTGATTTCACTGGTCATTGCTAGGTGCACACACAGCACCACGTCTGACACCATGGCATTTGACATGTTAAAAAATAAGGGAAAGGGTTTCAAATATATTCTTTAACATTTCAGAAATTTACAGCTATATTTAAGTGACTTTTAATTTAGTTTTTTTTCCCATTTACCAAAAACACTTGTCAATACCATCAGGGAATTCCGGGTCCACACCCTAGGGTCCTTGATGGCAAGTGGCCCTTTCAACTTACAACAGAAACCCCCACCCTGAACGAGGAGCTGTTCGGGTGCTGAAATGAATTATCAAAGTGAGATCACGTCTCTGTTAGGGAGCTCTAGTCATTAAATCATCCAGGGGCCTGTGGGGGTCTTAAGCCATCTTTGATTCAGTGTTCTGAATTATACTCCCATTAACACCTCTGTGTTTCCTTCCATATGAAAGGAGCTTCTGCTAATCACAAAAACTGTTAGATTAGTTCATTGATAAGGACATGATCCAAATGGTTATAAGAGCAGGAGCCCACTTTGTGTTGATTACATGGCACACTCACCACATTCACTCATTCAAGGCTAGTTGACAGTCTGACAATTAACTTAAGTCACATTTTGAGAATGTTGGAGGAAAACCCACAGAGGCATGAGACAGCGTCAAGATTCAAACCAGGGACAGTTCAGGTGTGAGCCAGCAGCACTGTGCTCCACTCCAGGAAATCATTTTTTTATGATGCAAATGGCTAATACACGCAACATGTTACCAAGGAGTGTATTTGAAAGAAGCACCTTTGGAACCTTCATATCCTGATGGTATTGCATAAACATCAGGGAAGTGGAAAATGATGGCCTATGGCCTGCCCTTATCAAAACATTTCCTATGTTTTATGATAGTGAAGAATTAGCTGTATAGTGTTGCATGCAAAGTGATGGTGCTGCTGATTGAAGATTTCCTAGTTAAGGCGACTAATGAATGAAAGTCCTGATTTGGTTGTTACAGCATTTGTATCAAAATAGGCTCAGGTGATAAAGACAAACCAATAAAGGCAAGCCTGCCATTCAGCTGTTCACCACTGTCATTTTCCTTCAACAGAGTTTGTGCTTGAAAAGGCCCTCTACCGCTGCATTCTAAAGCCCTTGAAGGCTCACATTGACACACGTCTGAGGACATTTCATACCGACGATGGTTCCCTGCAGATGATGAAGAACAGTCTACAAATGAGCCAGGAAGGAGCTCTAAAGCGTTTTGAGATTAAAGTGCCAGTCCCAAACTCCCATGGAATTGAAAGAGTTCGTCAGAAGCTCACCACCATGCAGAAGGCCTATTCTCCTATTGACAAGATCATCCTGCTGTTACAAGCCTGCAAGTGCATATATACTGCCATGAGGTCTGGATCTGGTGAGTGGTGCTACATCTGTCATGTCTGGCCAGTCTCTATGCATGGTTCTCCAAGTTGTTCGTCTGCTGTATACTGTAGTATATAACAGTTCCCTGTCACAGACACCCTTCTAGTTTATGTCTCTCCCTGGTGGTTTACTGCTGTGCCTTTTAGTTGATACTGCCTGTTGGTTTGAGATATGCACCCATACTAGCTTCTTTCACTTTTGGCTAGAAACTATTTTCCAACTGTTAAAGTATATATGAAGACAGTTAAGGATGAGATCAATCAATAAGATGACTGACTGCATCATAAATACAACATTAAAGATCACCAGGACGTTAACGTTTTTGTGGTTGTGAAAATGTCAAAGAGAAGGGGTGCGGTTTCATAAGATTACACATCACCCATATGATGTGACCAGCAATCAGTTAGTGCGTCCTGAAAGGCGCTTGCTTGCTACCTGCCATTCCCTAATGCTGCCGTAAAATGCTGGAAGTGAAATGCTGATCCCTCAGATCTAACATGGCTTGCACTGACTTTGTGAGCATTGACAGGTTCTTGACACCCACAATGCCCATTCTTGTGCCAATATAGTGAAGGTGAAACACTGGCTTGTCCGGTCAAACATTTCCCCTGTGTTGTGGCCTCAATAACGTTGCAAGTATACAATATGTGAGGAGAGCCCCCATCTGTCAGACAAACATTACTTGAACTGGAATCATAAAATGATATATGGACAGCAACAAGGTAAAGTAGAACTCATCTCTGACAATTGTACTGTGTGCGGCTAAGTACTTGTAAATGATTAAAAAGGGCGTTATATTAAATAGGCTGTGTACATTTGTGTTTGGTAGCAGAAAAGTGGACATCAGGAGTCTGTCTGGATTCCTAAAGGTTTGATGTATGGGTAATTCACATTTACACATCCTAGATGAACTGGTAGAACAATGAAGCTATCATCAACTTTTATGTCCACAATAAAGGAGAAATGGTGTTCTCTTTACCTTTAAAACCTCTTTATCTCTATGACCAGTTTTAGTTAGTGGCTCATGACTGCAATTTATCGAGGGGCTTGTCAGCAATAAGAACTACTGTACATCAGCTTCATGTTCACTTTGACTACGGCTTTGTGCGATTTCTCACGCCACAATTTTTCTCTTCCAGGGAGTGACCATGGAGCCGATGAGTTTCTGCCAGCTCTGTCCTATGTCCTGGTGCAATGTAACATGCCTGACCTTCCTCAGCAAGTGGAGTACATGATGGAGTTACTCGAGCCCTCCCTATTGACAGGCGAAGGTAAGCAACAGCTCATGTTTAGGGCACACAGGTTAAAGCCCAAGACTGTACTGATCCTTTGCCCCTTATATCATTTTCACTATTCTGCAGGTGGCTACTACCTAACAAGTGTGTATGCCAGTTTGTGCCTAATACAATCACCTCCTGAAGTTCAACCCAAAAGTTTACTCACACAGGAAATGCGTGAATCTATCAAGCAGTGGTCAAAACGCAGGGGGACTGAGGCCAACAATTTAAGAGCTACACGGGACAGCCAGGTAAACAGCGAATGTCACGATGGCCATGCTCTACATGAAGTTGTTCATATTGTGTAGAAAATTTGAGGATCGGTTTCCTTGAACATCCTTGATATAGAATTTTAAGTTCCTATATCATTATCATCATAATATGGATTTTGTTTTTTACAAAATTGTTTTGGTCAGAGGAGTTGCATCTCCATAGCATTGGGTGCAAAGCCGAAACTAACACTGGGCACATCACACACATCTGGAAAAACTAAAGTTGCTTTTGTCCTTATCACATATGCTTTTAACTTCACATAAACACCAAATGTCAATTTCCCCTTGGGATTAATAAAGAATCTATCTATCTATCTATCTATCTATCTAAATAGGCTGAAACTTAAATACAGGAGACATAAAGCTGCAGTGCTAAACACTACGTTATTGTGATGCTTAAAACTAACATATAATTAAATGAATTAAGAAAGAAATAGGAAAAAATAGATGAATAGAATTAGGGATACAATAAACATTTATGCTTTCCAACATTTTCAAATCAAAAATTGAAAGGGTTTGATAGATTTAGATATTTTAGAAATTTGCTTCTTTCTCGAGTGATGGCTCTTGTGCCTCTGAGCCTGCGTCTCATGAACGGATCAAAAAAATTGCAAACAAATCTGGCACTCTTATTACAATTCTGAAATGCTAGACCCCATTCTTTTGAACAAGATATGCTCATGGGAATATTTTCTTTTAAGCCAGTTTTGATGAATGGCTACAGTATTTGGGGTGCAGCAGTGTGTTCAGGTGACAGAATGGTGTGCTGTAACTGGTCAATTGGACTTTGGCCAAGCAATGTAACATGCAACTCTAAGTTTCATGTAGCGTCAGGTTTACAAAATTGATTCCAGGACTAACATCTTTTACATCCTGCTTTCATTACTCCATAGGTATGATCAGGTATTCCTTTAAAGTTAGTATTACTTGGCTTTATCCTGACAGAGATGAAGGCTGGAAACAGCCAAAGACATGGTGCCACTCCATTACGGACTCAATCAAAAACAAATCTTATACTCTACTGGGTCCATTTTAAAATAATCAATTAACTTAAACTGCATGTCTTTGGGAATATGGGAGAAAAACCTACACAGACATAGGAAGAACACACAAACTCCACACACACACAACAATCAGGTGTGGGATTCAAACAGACATAACAAAATAAAATAGATGTTGATGTCAGCAGATCTCCTAAAGTAATTCAGGGTCACTGTTATTCAGAAACAAGTAGAAAATTATAATCAACTATTACATTGGTGCACATAAGCCGTGACAGATGGGTCTACCAGAATAAGAATTTCAGGTAATGGGGGAGATATAATAGACAACATCAAAAAATTGAGTTATAAATTTAAGACCAAATATCAAAACAGAAGAACAAAATGAGTACATGCACATGCAAGAAAACACCAAGATAGCAGAGATGGCAGAAGACGTCAGAACAAAAGCCCATGTGCTGCAATTTAGGTGTACACGTAGTAAAGTACTGAGGCATAAATAAGTCAACAAAACAGAGGGGGAGCCCCTGTCTCACAATAACATAGCTTTGAAAATAATACTGAAGAAACAAATGCAAAGGTTCAAAAAGCTTCTAAATCCAAAGTCAGAAATGGAAAGGCACAAACTTGAAGAGTAACAAATGAAGTCAGAAACTAATATATCAATAGTGTGACTGAGACATGCCAAGGTTTTATTTAGACCTTAGGCAATGCTATGTCAATTACAAATTAATTTAAAACAATAAAGGCAAAACAAACTATCAATTGTACAACATTAAATGAACAAATATTACAAAATAATTTGATAATAATACAAGAGACTGGGATCAGGGGCTGAACTCTGCTAAGACCATGACACCATGCTGTGTAATTTGCAAAGGGTAATGTAAAGTCTGTACATTTAACTGTTCGGAAAATCGGACATTAGATTTATTATTTGTGAATTAAAGACATGGGGCATAGATTTGCTTCCAATGACGGTAACAAGAGCATGGAGAAGGTTGCAGGCTTCCCTGTCTAATTCTCACAAGAAAAATCCTCTGTATTGCTGAATGCAATGGATTCATCCATCCATCCATTATCCAACCTGCTATATACTAACACAGGGTCATGGGGGTCTGCTGGAGCCAATCCCAGCCAACACAGGGCACAAGGCAGGGCACCAGCCCACCGCAGGACACACACACCAAGCACACTTTAGGGACAATTTAGAATCGCCAATGCACCTAACCTGCATGTCTTTGGACTATGGGAGGAAACCAGAGCACCTGGAGGAAACCCACGAAGACACGGGGAGAACATGCAAACTCCACACAGGGAGGAACCGGGAAGCGAACCCGGGTCTCCTAACTGCGTGGCAGCAGCGCTACCCACTGCGCTGCCCAATGCAATGGATTTAAATTGTCTTTTACTTTTTGGTTAAGACTTACCTACTTAATGCAAACTATGCTAGAACATTCTGACAGCACTACTCTGGTCATTGGTTTGTATGTCTTGCTTATTTTTATTCTAAGCATGATAAGAAATATTTTTTCCTTTATTGCAGAAATTCCTGCATGTTGTCCACACAGAGGCCGATACCAGTGTGGTGAAAATGGTGGTCATGAAAAAAACTGACTCTGTGGAATCTTTTATGGAAAAATGTGCTCAGAAATTTGGAATCTCAGAGGCCGATAGTTACGGCCTCTTTCTACGCTCTGAAGGAGACATGCGCCAACTTCCTCTGGACTGTCACCTTCAAGACATTACCAGCCAGCTGGACTCAGGCTTTTCTCTTATCTATCAGCGTTACGGACAGGATTTCAGTAAGACGCGCAAACTTACCAGAGGGGGCGCTATTGATTTAACAGAACAACAACAGTCCAGCACTTGTTGATAACTGCCTCCCAACACATTTACTTTGTGGCCACAGTCACTTTCAACAAATGAAGGTGTATCTCTCAAGGTATCCACTGATGGCGGTGGTTCTGGGTTCCCAATTATTGGCCATTACTCATTTGGAAAATATTTTTTTACTATCACACCCTGTATTTAATTTGACAAAAGTTCACACCGAACTTGCAAAGTAGCAAGCACTTCTTAGTAGGGATTTAATATGAAATGTCTAATAACTGGGGAAGACCTGAGTGCAAGAATATAGCAACATGTAACATTTTTTTTGTCATTACTACACTTTTGCTTTGCCAGTTTAAACAGCATCACTATTTAGATCATAGAAGATACAGGAGACATGGACCATGTTAACAGGAACAGACGGTTTGCTGTAAATTTGAACAAATATGAAAATGTATGTGTGGCATACATTCAGTGACTTGGTTAGTTGGTTTGAAAGCATTTTAGAATTTTCTAGTCACTTTGTTATCACAATTTGTCTTTTACTTACTTCTGTAACAGAGAGTCGTATTCAAAAATAACAGAATATAACTACACATATCTGTGGTGTACGTTTTATTAACGCCATTTTAAAACATTGTGTCACTCAAGTTACTTTCAAAGACATCAGATTCTGACTCAAGTGATGAAGAGACTCATGTGTTGTTGTTAGCTCTTGGATGTACAGGGTCTGTGGCTAACCATAGTTCAAAATTCTTAAACACAATATTTTGTAATGCTAAAATTGTTGGCTTCCAAACGTGATAGATAGTGGATCATCGTGGTGCTTTGCAGATTAATTACAGTGTCAGAGAAATAATAAATCATTAAAGTCTGTAGATAATGCATCCGTGAAGCTGCTTTTAGTGTAACAGAACTACTGAGCACATATTTAGTCACTGTAGCTTGAAATGTTACCGAGCCATCTTGTAAGCCTTTTTACTTAAGTGAAATTGCTTGGACCTTGTTTCATTTTTACGGACATGAACATTGTATCACTTACCGTCTTCGACTGCACGGAGCAGGAGAAGTGAGCCGCAGCTTTTCACATTATATGCAAACAAACAGAAAAAGTGCAAACTGTTGCAGAGTAAACTATGAGCCATTAAGAAATCAGAAATTACTGGACCAATGTAAAGAAGTGTGATATTGTATTATTTTATGTGGAGGACAGAATTCTATAAATAATATGAATCAAATAAAGAATTCTAGTCGTCTGTCACCATATGCAGGCCTACAAGCGTAGCTATGTAAAATGCGAATGTGAACTGGCCAGGCTGACAGACCACTGGCTCTAAACACCAACACCACGTCACTCCTCAGTGATATACTCATTCTGTACATGGCTCTAACTGTCACCATCATTTGCAGGAGGGTGACACTTTACCTGCTGTCATCAAAAGGCCCTGGAGGTTATTACCTCCCCAAACGCAGAAACCTTCAGTTATTGATCTCCATTTACAGCTTCCTTGACATCAAACCTGAAGCTGGATAAAACCGTGCTGAGCCTCTCCAAATCTTCAACACACTGTTTCTGGCTTTGTAATCCACTTAGCTAAAGTATGTCTGTTTACCTTCTCGCAGGGCTTGGACGTCTTACATGTCCTCTCCTGTAGGTAGGGTCTACGAATGCCGGGGTGACACCCAGTGTATTTCACTTCTGACTCAACTATAAATTTCAATGAAAGGAAAAAGAAGTTTTGCATACCTGGTAATGTAATACCTGTATAAAGCCCATGTATTTTTTAAATTGCTGTAATAATGTTTAATTTATCTCTTTATCTATAAATATAGAGTAATTTACTGCTTTTTGCTATATAAAGCACTGTTTAATAATGTTTGCTGTATAAAATATTGAATTGATATATGTTGCGTTAAATATTGTATTTTATTTAAAATTAAAACCCATGTTCTAACATGTAATT
>JANRMT010062796.1:20373382-20391409 GCA_026402145.1 Polypterus bichir lapradei
TCGTGGACAGGGGTTCAAGGGAGCGAGAGCGCCCCCTATCGTTCACAATATATATATAATATATAAATAAATATATATATATACTAGCAAAATACCCGCGCTTCGCAGCGGTGAAGTACTGCCTTAAAATTTTTATTAAGAAGAAAATTAAACCTTTTTAAACTGAGGGAAAATATGCCAATAATTATTTGTTAAGGATCTCTTTGTATGCCACGTTGTCAGTTTGGCCCTCCAGTTGTAATACGACCAAGCTGTGCGCTGAGCTTACTCTTCAGCATGCAACGTACAGTTGGCCATGTGAACAGTAATCTTGTTTCAAATCTCACAGCTTGGATTGCTGCTGTCATTATCGGTTTGAGTTTCATGGTTTGTTTCAATTCCGACAGTATTTTTTGTTCTTCTTGTGTTTACTTGTCAATTACATGTTTGTCAGTTAAAAAAAATCTTTTTATACTTTTGTCCTTCTTGGTGTTATTTTGGGTGAATTGGGTTGCCACAATGGCCCTTTTCTATCACAACTGGTTTTCACATTCCAGCAAGACTGTATCAATAACTATGATTATTTTTCATAACTTCTCACATTCAAAACATCCTTATTCACCTATCCAAGATCAGCTAATGCATAGTGTTTTTCAGAACACTGCTACACAAATCACTCCATCGTTCTTGCTTATTCTTTCATTTTCTGCTTAGGTTAAAGTTTCCTTTCATAAATTATTTCCAATGAAACTCTTGAAATGTGTTAATTGTCTGTGATTCCAGTAAAAAACAGCTTGCTAATTCAGTATTTATTTTAGTTCTTACTCATCTGTTTGTTTATTTGTGTCTAAATTTACCAGCTGATGCATTGGTTCTCCCTTTTCAAAACTCATTGGAAAAATGCAGTTTGCACTAATTGAGGCCTACATGAATATACCATTGATATACAACAGGAAATAATTAGCAAATCCCATAAATTACTTAAATTACTCAAAACTAAACATCTTAATATGAACAGTGTTATTCCAGTTAATTTTTAATTTATACACAGGTATGAAATAATAAAATCAGCATTAGCATTAACATCCAGCTGTCCTGTGTGAAGGTGCTCTTGTGCCTTTCCAGTGTCCTTTCTATGGTATGAGTACAAGTTCGTCTAGAAACTAAAAAGACATAAGTTGCAAATGGTTCCTGTAATATTTACAGGTCCACTAGCTATTTTAATGGCAATGAGGGTGTTGCTCTCTGAAATCTGAATTATAATATGTTTGTCCAAATGATGGCAAACAACGACCTTTACTTTATATATCCTCTTTACATACTGTAGTCAACCTCATCCCAAGATGCTTTAAAGGCACACTGCTAGATGTGCGTAAGGAACCAATCAACCCTAGCCACGATGTAAAAGCTGGACATTTGACATGCAAGTAAGAATTTCTCTGTACATGTACCAATAATGACTTGAACTATAAAGCAGATTTAACGTAAAATGCCACAGTTTCCTCAGGTGTTTCAGTTCCTTGTCTGGGGTTGGGTAGTCAACTATTGATCTTTTTGAGCAACTCCAGTCCAGGTTTTGGAAAGCTGTCAATGCCCAAACTGCTTTGGTCCAAGAAGTAAATTATTAGCTGTTGAAATGGTTTGCCTGTTACCTGTCAAACTGTGGTTAGGTTTGTTTTGTAAATGCTTTTACATCTTTTTTTTTGATCCATTGCCTCCTGAATCACTAGTAAAAGAAAAACCTCATATTATGAAATACTGTTCAACTTGTTTTGATGTCTAGTTAAGCAAGACATCAAGCTTTTTGGGGTGCTTCCTTAACCCTCTAGACCCAAAAAAACTCTAATTTTAGGGCCATTTTTGGACTTTATTTTGTGAAGGAAATTACACTCTTACTATAAAGTTTAAACCAAAAGGTGTCCTCAGCAAAAATGATCAGAAGGACTTGGAGTTGTGCATGTTACATCAGTCGACCCCAGGGGTCCACCCCCCTAATGGGACACAAGGAGTAAAAGTTCTTTCTTTTCGCAAAATTTCAAAAAAAAAGGACCATTGATGTAGGCATGTGGAGTGTCATAATATACTATTTAAATTATAATATTTTTTACAGTTGATTCTTTTCTGGAGGTCCTAGACCTCTAACAGCCACTGCCAGAAGGTTAAAAATGAGAAATTTCAAACATAAGTATGTGGAATATCATTTTAAACTATTTCAATTTCAGTGAACTAGGTACAGTGCATCCGGAAAGTATTCACAGCACATCACTTTTTCCACATTTTGTTATGTTACAGCCTTATTCCAAAATGGATTAAATTAATTTTTTTCCTCAGAATTCTACACACAACACCCCATAATGACAACGTGAAAAAAGTTTACTTGAGGTTTTTGCAAATTTATTAAAAATAAAAAACTGAGAAATCACATGTACATAAGTATTCACAGCCTTTGCTCAATACTTTGTCGATGCACCTTTGGCAGCAATTACAGCCTCAAGTCTTTTTGAATATGATGCCACAAGCTTGGCACAACCTATCCTTGGCCAGTTTCGCCCATTCCCCTTTGCAGCACCTCTCAAGCTCCATCAGGTTGGATGGAAAGCGTCAGAGCACAGCCATTTTAAGATCTCTCCAGAGATGTTCAATCAGATTCATGTCTGGGCTCTGGCTGGGCCACTCAAGGACATTCACAGAGTTGTCCTGAAGCCACTCCTTTGATATCTTGGCTGTGTGCTTAGGGTCGTTGTCCTGCTGAAAGATGAACCGTCACCCCAGTCTGAGGTCAAGAGCGCTCTGGAGCAGGTTTTCATCCAGGATGTCTCTGTACATTGCTGCAGTCATCTTTCCCTTCATCCTGACTAGTCTCCCAATTCCTACCACTGAAAAACATCCCCCCATGGTATTGGCCTGGTGATGAGCGGTGCCTGGTTTCCTCCAAACGTGACGCCTGGCGTTCACACCAAAGAGTTCAATCTTTGTCTCATCAGAGCAGAGAATTTTGTTTCTCGTGGTCTGAGAGTCCTTCAGGTGCCTTTTGGCAAACTCCAGGCGGGCTGCCATGTGCCTTTTACTAAGGAGTAGCTTCCGTCTGGCCACTCTACCATACAGGCCTGATTGGTGGATTGCTGCAGAGATGGTTGTCCTTCTGGGAGGTTTTCCTCTCTCCACAGAGGACCTCTGGAACTCTACAGAGTGACCATCGGGTTCTTGGTCACCTCCCTGGCTAAGGCCCTTCTCCCCTGATCGCTCAGTTTAGATGGCCGGCCAGCTCTAGGGAGAGTCCTGGTGGTTTCAAACTTCTTCCACTTACGGATGATGGAGGCCACTGTGCTCATTGGGACCTTCAAAGCAGCAGAAATTTTTCTGTAACCTTCCCCAGATTTGTGCCTCAAGACAATCCTGTCTCGGAGGTCTACAGACAATTCCTTTGACTTCATGCTTGGTTTGCGCTCTGACATGAACTGTCAACTGTGGGACCTTATATAGACAGGTGTATGCCTTTTCAAATCATGTCCAATCAACTGAATTTACCACAGGTGGACTCCAATTAAGCTGCAGAAACATCTCAAGGATGATCAGGGGAAACAGGATGCACCTGGGCTCAATTTTGAGCTTCATGGCAAAGGCTGTGAATACTTACAGTGGGTACGGAAAGTATTTAGACCACCTTCAATTTTTCACTCTTTGTTATATTGCAGCCATTTGCTAAAATCATTTAATTTTTTCCCTCATTAATGTACACACAGCACCCCATATTGACAGACAAAAAAAGAATTTTTGAAATTGTTGCAGATTTATTAAAAAAGAAAAACTGAAATATCACATGGTCCTAAGTATTCAGACCCTTTGCTCACTATTTAGTAGAAGCACCCTTTTGAGCTAATACAGCCATGAGTCTTCTTGGGAAAGATGCAACAAGTTTTTCACACCTGGATTTGGGGATCCTCTGCCATTCCTCCTTGCAGATCCTCTCCAGTTCTGTCAGGTTGGATGGTAAACGTTGGTGGACAGCCATTTTTAGGTCTCTCCAGAGATGCTCAATTGGGTTTAAGTCAGGGCTCTGGTTGGGCCATTCAAGAACAGTCACAGAGTTGTTGTGAAGCCACTCCTTCGTTATTTTAGCCGTGTGCTTAGGGTCATTGTCTTGTTGGAAGGTAAACCTTCGGCCCAGTCTGAGGTCCTTAGCACTCTGGAGAAGGTTTTTGTCCAGGATATCCCTGTACTTGGCCGCATTCATCTTTCCCTCGATTGCAACCAGTCGTCCTGCCCCTGCAGCTGAAAAACACCCCCACAGCATGATGCTGCCACCGCCATGCTTCACTGTGGGGACTGTATTGGACAAGTGATGAGTAGTGCCTGGTTGTCTCCACACATACCGCTTAGAATTAAGGCCAAAAAGTTCTATCTTGGTCTCATCAGACCAGAGAATCTTATTCCTCGCCATCTCAGAGTCCTTCAGGTGTCTGATGTACATGTGCTTTCTCAATTTTTTTATTTTTAAAACATTTGCAAAAAATCTCAAGAAAACTTTTTTCACGTTGTCATTATGGGGTGGTGTTTGTAGAATTCTGAGGAAAAAAAATGAATTTAATCCATTTTGGAATAAGGCTGTAACATAACAAAATGTGGAAAAAGTGATGTGCTGTGAATACTCTCCAGATGCACTGTATCTACCCCACTATGAACCTTTATCAGAGGATGAAAAGTAAATTTCTATTACAACTGAGAATGTTTAGATATTTTAATATTTCAAATATAAGATGTAACTATTCTTGTTTATTCTTATGAACACAATTAATCTGGTCAGCTTACATTAATTCAGATTTTTCAAATCTGCAACTGTACCTACCTCTCTGCACTGGTGTACCCTGAATGCTCTGTTTTAGGCTATTTTGTTTCTTCTTATAATATGTACTCCATTTTTTGGTAACATTATTCATAAAGTAGGCATACTATTTCATATTTATGCTGATTACATTCTGCTTTATCGCACTGTAAATACGTCTACATGATAAACATTATAAAGATTAATAATACAGATTGCTTTAATTAAATATGTAGAAATCTTTATTGATTCATTTCTTTTTTTAATTGTTACCTTCATCTGTATTACATGTTTTATGCTAACTAATGTCCTTTAAGTTGTTTTTTATTTTATATATTTTTAAGATGAAAAAATGTCTGAAACACCGGTAGTGTAAACAGGCACTAAAATACGATCCTTGAATCCATGGAGTACCTAAGGAGAATTAATCTGGATATGGGAATGACAAGCAAACTCCACACATACAATGATTTAGCTGGGAATCTATGTCAAGTCTCCAGAACAGTGAAACAGTAACATTATTTATTCTACTACTGTGCTATCCTGTACTAACTATTTTGACACAATAAAATCTCATTAAACCCTTAAGTAATGCTAACAATACAAGCTCATTACTTAGACATGACATTAAACCGATTCAAGACAAGCGACACATACATTCTCTTCAGCACTACCATACACAAACTATAGAAGCAGACACAGGGCATGAGTAATTTAATATTAATATGAATATAAAATATACTGTTTCACTGATAATTCATTTAGTGCAGGACAGGAAGAGTAATAATTAACAATTTTTGTTTGCTGCCCAGCTGTTAAAAAAGTGCCTAAACAGAAAATCACTTTCATAAAGTTGAAGGGAACTACAGAGGACCAGCAATGCTGCTTTATTTTAAGTCTGTCATTTAAAATGATAAGTCTCCAAACCTGTAGAAGTTAATTGAAACTATACCTACTATTTATCAACTGTGTTTTTTTTTCGTTTAATTTCTCTATTACAGATTCAGAAGGAGGCAGAGCCTATTATGACAACGTTGTATGCATGGCAAGAACCAACCCTGAAAGGAATGCGAGAACTATGTAGGGCACATTTATACACATACCCTCACTTGCCAATCTTAACATGCACAACTTTGGAATGTGGGAGAAATATGAAATACCTAAAGAAAGCCCACACAGGAGAGAACTGGACCAACAAGTTGAAAACAGCAAACTGGAACTGAGAGAGCAACAATAACATAATACAAAGTTCAAATTAAGTTTATCACATACACGCACTGCATCCTTAGTTACTGAGCTCAAGTACAGACTTCCACATCAGACTGCATCCTGTTTAGGAGAAAAAATAGTCACAGACAACTCTTGCAATGTAGGTTTAACATGAACTTTACAGTTAAGTTCCTCCTTGGTGTTTTGTAAATATGAACATTAACCTCTCATCCAGCTGAATGTTCCCTTTGGATTTCAGAGATTCAGATATAAAGATACTTAGTTTGTCAAACTGCTTAAGATGTCTTCTTCAAACCAAAATCACTGGGTACCCCATGTGTTATCTTTACTATTTTAAATGTAGTCGGTTTCAGAAATAGAAGATTAAAATTGAAATATTATATACTATGAGTTTCCTGACTCAACAATTATCTATGCGTGTTTCTGTATGGAGATTCTTTGGATTATTTAGGATGCCTTTCACATCTCAGAGGTGTGTATTACAGTAATTGGCAAACTCTAAATTGGGTCACTGTGCTAAATGGGTCTGTGGTTATGTGAATGAAAGAGTCCTACGATGGGTTGAGGACTTATCCTGATAACATCTTGCAATTAAACAATGTGGTAAGATAAAATTAGTACAGTATTCTAAAGGCATTAAGCTTAATAATGTAAACTTCTACACAAAACTACATTTCCCTTACCTGAACATGGTGAGTCACATAAGCAAGAGGAATTAAGAGCTCAGAAAGTCACTGCAGAAACAATTTTTTGTCATGTCCATCTACCATTATAAGGTTTCTCACAGATCTGGTAAGTACTTATTCTCAAAAACACTCTATGTCTCAAATTAAAAAAATAAAAGCAAAACCAAGTCTAAGACACACTGGAATGTCAAGGTGAGCATTTACTCAGAAACACCAAAAACAGTAACAGAGTGAATTTCCATCTTTGTCACACAACACTGGTAAGACTCAACAAGAAATACAGTAATTTAACGTATTTAAGAGAATTCAAACCTATCTTTAGAGCTGTCACAAGTGCTACTGTAAATTACTAATATTTACTCTTTATATTAATACCCATTAATACAAAGGATTTATCTGATGGATCATTTGAAATATGTACTGGTAAGTCAATTTCTTTACAGAATACACAGCAGAAATAAGTGAAATATATTAGTTGATGACCTACTGAAAGTATGAGAAAGCAAAATGGAGGCACAGCTGAGTTATAGGCTTACACCTGCTATATTGCATTATATGTGGAGACAATGCTCTCTGCTTGCATTAAATTTTCTTAACACGATAAATGACCTTTTTTGCAGAAAAATTCAATTGAGTAAAGATGACATTTGAAAGTTAACCCTGGTTGTTTTCTGAGTAATTCTGAAAATTGCATTTGATTATGTCATTTAATGACAACACAAATCCTGTCCAAAATGTTACTTCAGAAGTGTTGTTTCCAGTCATTGAAGTACAGTTCATTCCCCCGCCTGTGTTTCTGTACAGGCATGTCTGTCTGCACTCTTCTCAGCTTGTTCAAGTCAATTTCTGCCAATGCAAAGCCTGGTTTATCTCCTCCACAGCATCCAATAATGTCACCCCAAGGATCCACAATTAGGGAATGGCCGTAGGAGGTACGGCTAGAATTGTGCCTGCCTACTTGAGCTGCAGCAATTACAAAAGTCTGTGTCTCAATTGCACGAGCACGAAGTAGAACCTACCCAAGCACAAAACAAATAAAGTAAAGTAAGCAAAAGACAATAAAGAAGCCTCAAATCCAAAGCTAAAACCCCAAAAAATGTATCAATAAAAAAATATTAAAATGTGTTAAATAACACTCTTCAATAGATATAACTGCATTTATATTTTAACAATACAAATGCAATTTTACAGGTCTTTTTAAAATAAAAAATCTAAACCTACCTGGTTTGACCATACCAGAGAATGGCACAGATAAAGATCAAACTCGGTTAACAAAACATATTTTTGGTCAGACTTCTTTTTAGACACATGGCTTTTGTTTCTGTCAATAGCAGTATAGGATCAACTTCAAAACCAATGTAAATATAATGAAATAATCTGAAATAATGAATTTTACTACTGTCTCAAGAAACAGAAATACTTAATGAAATGTTATGATTTAGCAAAGTTACAGATTTCATTTCCATAATCAGGCCCTCTTCTCTGTGGTGCTGTCACAGTTAACTAAGATGGTCATCTTCCTGTACTTCTCCCTATTTAGTTCTCAAGTACAGTCAAAAAGTAATACTTAAACTTTCATATATTTTTATATTAGGTATAATGTTTGTCTTAAATATTATAATGGTGTATTTCAACAAATTTTAAAATCAGTTAAATATAAATCCTACACAATTACTAATTATTAACACAGTTTATATCTTAAACATTCTACTTTTTACTCTGCAACAGAGATTATTACTGAGATTTTGTTCAGATTACAATTACTCACTCCATCTTCAATACCATTACTTATATCAGATGATTTCTGCATTTTCCTCAAGTGATCTTAGTCTTGGAAAAATGCCACTTTATTTTATTTATTTTTTTAGAAAAAGAAGTGCAAGAAACTTGTAATTTTTCAGATTGGTCTATTTGTAGAATTATGATGTTAAAGTGAAAGTGGCACAGCATGAAATAGGAAACATTTTTGTTTCTCAAGTTTTGCTTTTTTCCTTAATCACAAGAATTTCTGTAATTCTAATTACTATTATAACACTTAACTGGACAACTGCTACGAATCTGAAAATGAACCCTAGAATGGCCACCAAAGTACAGGGAGATTCTAATGGAGCGGGCCCTCAATTATGATGTGTCATTCACATAATAATGAAATGACAGAAATGAAATAAATACAATGCAATCATAATCAGTGTTGGAAATGGTTGCCTTCTTTTTGCAAACACAGATCAAGACGGCACTTCATACTGGCAAAGGTATCCACAAGCATTGTAGGTGTGACGAAAGCAATTTCCTGTTCAATGTTTTGCTGTAATTGTTCCAGTGTATGAGGCTTGTTCTTGTACATTTTTCCTTTCAAGTGCTCACCAAAGGAAGAAATCCGGAGGTGACAGGTCTGGGGAACAAGGTGGCCATAGTCCCTTTGAAAAGACCCGATTGCCAAAAAAAGATTCAATTTGTGCTACGCTGCAAACTGACGTGTGACAGGTTCCCTCATCTTGCTGAAAATAATCTTCACTGTTTTTACAGTCATCCATTTCATTCACAATAAGTCAAAAAGATTGCAATGCCTCACTCGTTTATACACTTATCCAGGAATGCTGCGATTTTTATTTCATTTGGATTGCTTCATTATTACGACAGTAATACATTATAACTTGGGGCTTCATTAGAATTACCCTGTACTTTGGCGGTAAAGAGCTAAAAATTGGTTCTGTGATTATGCAAAAAGTGCGGCAAAAGGAATTAACTCTCTTCAACGCATGGGTTGCGGCAACATGTAGTGCAATGGTGTGATT
Source organism: Polypterus bichir lapradei (assembly GCA_026402145.1). Classification (NCBI taxonomy): domain Eukaryota; kingdom Metazoa; phylum Chordata; class Cladistia; order Polypteriformes; family Polypteridae; genus Polypterus; species Polypterus bichir. Next base: position 20,382,895 of record JANRMT010062796.1, read on the forward strand.
TTGGAATTATTTTCAAGAAACCAACGGGGTTCTGCTCGTCAGGTAAATTCTTACAAATGTTTAAACTTGGTGGTGGTATCAAATGCAAGGCACTTACTAAACAAGTTGTGGGAGTGTCTCTTACTCTGCCTATTAATATAAATAAAACAGTAGAAATTCTTATACAAGTACTGTATAATTTTGAATGATACATAGGAGTGAGAGTAGGCTGAAAAAATGGAATGTTATACAAAGCTGGAAAGGACCGAGATCAGAATCATGTAGGTATGCAGAAGAACAAAAAGAGTGAGGAAGACAAAATGTCACAAGAGAGATAAGATGTACAGGGAGGAAATAAGTGATGTAATCAAGAAAAAAAACACAGTTGAGTGGAGGTGGAATGGTTTAGGCCAAAAGGAAGCCCAATGGCTATATGACTGGAAGTGATATAACAAAAACATTTATTTCTATAGCATATTTTCAAGTGATTTACAAGGTATAAAAGAAATAGTAACAAGAAAAAATAATTTTAATTAGGTAAGAATAATAATAAATAACAAAAAATAAATTAATATGAGCTTAAATAACAAAGATACATAATCCATAGAAAGGGTGGATAACATAAGAATAACTGTCCTCCCCTGAAAGGGCTAACCATGAAAAGAGGAGGAAGTGAATTTGAAGGATAATAGTTGTTACTCTAATATTAAAAAAACACTAACAAACTTGTGATAAATACATCATGAAAATTTTACAAAGTTCCTAACAAGAAAAAAATCCAAAGTATTAACAAAACGGCCTCAGAAAGAACTTTCATTTAGTGTATAGAACAAAACAGAAATTTAAAGACATTGTGTGAAATTATTTTACTGACCTCCCAGTGAGCAGTGCCAGTTGCTACTGTAAAAGCTGAAGGATACGTTAAAATCTCGGCCCCCTGTCGCATAAGAGCCAATGAAAGCTCTGGAAACCGCACATCATAACAAATAGCCAAGCCAAGCTAGGAAAAAGAAAAACAAAACATAAAATACTTAAACTAATGAAAGAAAAAGGCTTAACCGATTACTCTCTGAAATACATCAAATGGGAGGTTGAGATGACCATAACTAAATACTATATTTTCACTTCACAGTAACAATTTCTGAAGGCCATTCCAACGACTATATTGCATCTGGTTTTAAAAAGCCAGTGCTAAAAAAAACAGAAGCCTCCCTTACACATTTTGTGTGGCTGGTCAGAGTTTGATGAGTCGATGAATCGTGTACAATTTTCAACTAATTAAATCTGGCATTTATCTTTATAGCAGGACTGTGAGTTGTAAAAACTGGTCATCAGTGTCACTTCAGCTAGACTAGTGGCAAAAGCATTGGAACTGATCAGGAATAATTCAATGAGATCTATAGCTAGTGGTAGTAATGTTTTACTTTTACTTTTCAGAGTAGCTTTTGGTAATGATACTTATTTTTACTTGAAGAAAAAATGTGATTTTATCCATTATATTTGTGTCACCATTGTTACTGTCCCATTTTACTTTATTGTTGTAACTTCCTCCTTATGGTCAGCTGGCTTATTCTGTGGATTTATTTGATTATTTTCAGCTATTAGTCAGTTTAGCCTTCTAGTACTGATAACCAATAGCTAAGCGTATCACTTTCTGATAACTTATTATGTGATTTCATTGGTCGTAACTGGCTATCAGTCACGGTTGTCCTGTTAACAGGCAGCAAGTTGATCAAATACATGCTACCTATTTTTATGGAAGATCAAACCTTGGAGAAACTGCTAAAGTAACCTGAGTAAACACCCCTGGCCTTTAAATTATAGTACTGAAAAATGGAATGAGAAAAAAAAAATCAAAAAACAACTTTTATATTAACTACATCTTTATATGTCTAATGATACAGATGTTGTAGAATAGAGCAAATTAACTCCACCTCCAATTTACAAAAACACATGGCTCTAAGTGGTTGCTTCTCTCCTGTTCAGAAGATAACCTACCAACTTATTCTGTAGGTAGACTAGTATCAATCTTAGCCCTGGAACATCACAAACTCTCTAGCTATACTAGACAACATTAATTTTTGTAAAACACTTAAAGATTGCAAGTCAATCTGATTTTGATATCCTAAATAAATAGGTACTTTATATATTACTATTATATAACTACTAATATCTAGAAATCAAAATAGCTGTACTAATTAAGTAAAAAAGATAATTATGTTTCTTAGTGTGTGGATCAGAATAGCTAGCTATCCTTAAATTACCATCTTAAGATAACTGTTAAACAAGGTACTTTCAAGTCTGTTAATTCTGAAATGCCGAAGGATACGGTCTTAGTTGCACAAACGTTTGCCTTTTGAAAAAATTTATAAGTAGTTTAAAGACTAGTTAGTTTGTATAATGTAAATAAAACTGTATTTAAAATTGTTGTTTCATTTTTTAATTTTTTTTCACTTTAGCTATTTTAGTTTAATTGGATATAGCAGAAACTACCAAAGTTTTTTGACTTATTTTAGTAGTTTTATTTTTGCTTCAGTTCACGTATTTTGTTTGTAAGGCATTGTATAATTGCTTTTTTCTTACTTTGACTTGATAACAGTGTGCCGGTGAATTATTTTACCAGGCAAGATTCCTGGTTATACAAACTCATGAAGAAATCCGGCTTGTGACTTGAGTGGGTCTTAGCTTGAAAAGACAAAAACAAATATTCATCCATTGCAATAGAACTTAAAATAAACTTACATTTCTGTGAAATGCAGCAATGGAATCAAGTTGGCACTGTAATTCAGTGTTAAAATGTATGCATAAGATGGAAAACTCTAGTGTACCTTTAAAACATAACTTGCATATTTTGTGTGTTTAATTCAGATTACACACTTCTATCCTTTACCTTTGTCAAAAATAAAAAGAACAATTAAGTGTTTTATTTTTTAACCCTTTCTTAACTGAAATTGGAAAGCATAACTAAACGTTGAGGTCTTACTTTCAGATTCTATAAAACAATCATAATATTTGCAATAACTATGCATGAATAAGTCATTGACCAAAAATACTAAAACAAACAAAAAAAAAGCATTTTCTTGGGAATCTTATACAGTTTAATCTCTTCACTTTTATAACTTATTTCATTCACGAAGCTGAAATTTGATGGCAACAGAGGCAAATACCAATTTAACCTTAACAGGAAAATATAAATCGGTTTTGTTTTGAATAGTATGTGTTCATTCAGCACATTGTTTGTACACATTGTAAAAAAAAAAAAAAAAAAGAGCAGCAAAATAATTTGTCTTTCAGAACTGTCTATTTTTAACTACACACGAAACCAATAAATTTAATTACCTAAACCTATCTTGGGTACATCACGCTCAAGGCAGGAAACAACTCAATGTCAAATATAATTCCATCCCTGGATACACTTGTACACAAACCCACATTCACAAAAGGCCATTTTAGAGTCAACAGCTAAACAAACATGGTTATCATTGGGATTTGGAAGGAGTACCAAGAAAAAACGGATATGGACATAAAGTAAAAGTGCACACTCCATGCTGACATTGGGACTAAGCGGAAAGCAGGCCTTTGCATCTATGGCGTAGCAGCAGTAATTACTGTCCTACAGGTACAGTATATGAATGAACAGATGGATGGATGGATACTCTTGATCTTCCCCCTATTTTTGCTGAAAGATGTAATACTAAGACTATTAAAATTCACTTTTAATAAATTTTACCTTGCCAATTGGTGTCTGTAGGGGTTCAAGTATTTTTGGCCCTGGAATAGTGAAGGCACTTTCTCTCAGTGACACTTTTTTCTCAGGTAGTTCCACATCAAATAGATGACACTTTCGATACACTGCCATGATACTCCCTGAAAAAAAAGTTTCATTTTAGTAACACCCCACATTTTTCACTGGGTTCAATGACTCCTGGTGTTAATATCACTATATGTTTATGTCCAAAAACAAAATAAGCAAGTTCAGTTATTTTACTAGCTTGAAAGCATTTTTAAAATGTAAGCATGTTTGACAAACTTGCAAATACAACAGAACTCAAATTACCCAACATAAAAGACCAACGATAGCCTAAAGGCAAATATGTGATGATATGAAATATTATTAGCAATTCTAAATGATACAGATTGAGAGAGATATACAGTGCCTTCAGAAAGTATCCAAACCCCTTCACTTTTTTCACATTTTGCTATGTTGCAGCTATATGTTAAAATTGTTTAAATTAATTTGTCCCTCTCTAAACAACACTTAATACCTCAGAATGACAAAGCGAAAAGAGTATTTAAGGAATTTTTCAAATTTACTAAAAATAAAAAACTGAACTGCAATGACATACGTATTCAGACCCTTTGCTATAACACTTAAAATCTGGCTAAGGTTCATCCTATTCTATTTATCATAGTTGAGATGTTTCCACACCTTGCCTGAAGTCCACCTGTGGTTTATTCAATTTATTGCACATGATTTGTAAAGGCACACAGTTGTCTGTAGAAGGTCTCACAACTGACAATGTGTATCAGAGCAAAAACCAAGTCATGAGTGTGAAGGAATTGTCTGAATAGTGTAAAGACAGGTCTTATTAAGACACTGATCTAGGGAAAGCTGCAAAAACTTACCTTCAGAGTTGATGATCACATGACTGTTGTAGATTCTTCGATCTGTCTCCCATGCATGCCCTCGTTCATGAAATCCACCAAGAGAAACCCAGATTCCTAGGTCCCTGAAAATAGGTTACACACAACATTTATAATGCAAGAAGGTTTCCCTTTAAATAGTGAAAAGAGTCATACTTAAGAAGCAGGAACAGAGAATGTGTTTCAAGATGTCAACAATGATGCATATTATACCTGTATCAGCTAGCCTGAACATCAAATGCAGGTTTAAAAATGAACATTTTAAAGAAGTACTGAAAACCACACACTATCAAAAGAACAACTTGTGTCCTGTTGGTGTGCCAAAAATGTAATATATTGTTATTATTTCATATCCCTTTGTTGAGCTTTTAAACAGCAAAACATTATAATACAATATTATAATGTAAAAATGAATTTCTTCCACCAACATCAAATACGACAAAGCAATGAGAAAAGAAATCTAAGGTACTAGGTACTGAAGAACAGGAGCTGAATCTTACTAGACTACCAGGCTCTATAGAATAACTATGTGGATTTCCACTGAGTACCATTTAATTTTTTCAGTTTTGGATTTTATTACATGTCTCTTTGTTACTGAGAAGTGAAGTGAAGCACTAGGTTTTTCTAAATGATTTAAGATTACTCAACACATTAGAAATGTGACAATGGCCGATATATTTCAATAATCTTTGAAAATCTAAAGGCATCCAACAGCACAGTAAAGCTAAATGCTAACTAGATTCTAAGTTGAGCGCAAGGCCAAACTACTGTATAGTATATGCACAAGGGGGCCTCGTGCTAACAGGCACCTTTGACAGGTGGGATCTAGTCCTGATTTAGGCAGTCTGAGCTTACAAATGAATACTATGTATGATTGCAAATATTATTAGTCTATGTCTGACAAATTCATATTTAATGCATTCGTTGAGGAGCAGCCTTCTATTCAATGCCTGAGATTGTGAAAATAAGCTCTTTCTCCCAACACAGTTTTTTCTTGGCAAAAGGTGACCAGTTTTACACATTTCGGTATGACCTATACATGATTTTTTTGTTTGAAGGCTTGTTTACTAAGAATTAATGTATGGTAAATAAGGGTACAAGTTTTAGGAAAATAACTTTTGTTATAATACACAATATTTCTGTTTTGCAATACAAATGTGTCTGCAGCAAGTTATATATCCAAAGGACGAGAAAAGGTGACTATAAGGGTTTCAATGCCTAGCTCATACCAGAAACTAAAGGACTGCTAATTGGTTACAGTTATAAAAATTATTTGCCTGAGAGCACTAAAAAACATTTTGAGAAGAAGCTTGTAGCCGGGATACCTTTTGTTAAAGTTACTATGGCTTCTTTTTCATGCCAGTTTCTACTAGATTATTTACTCTAAATTTGGCCAGCATGTGCCCTTCGATAGATTGGCATTGTACCCATCAGTCGCTCCCGCCTTCCACCTGAAAAGCTGTTGAAAAAGTTTCTGACTCCTAGCCACACTGCAATGGAGAAGGTCGGCTCAGATATATGTCTGTAAATATGCTGCTGAATGTTTAATGCTCTCCTAAAACTCATGAAAATGAAAATATATTTCACTCTTCTATGTACTGTGTTTTAAAGAAAAATGAACTAAAGAATTTTCAAGCATTTTAAATTACTGAAATATTGTAATACATTAAGTAAAACTATTTACAGTATATAAAGTGTACATTGTGATACAAACATGAGATTTGTGTATTTAAAATTGGCAAGTAAATAATGGTGCCGCGAAACATATCAGGTTAAAGTCTACAACAGCAGCTCAAGGGACGTTTCTTTGGGAACCAGAAATCATGCCAAATGGTCTTCTTAGTAAATGAAAGTGCTTCATACAAGCACTACTAGGTAATATGGAGAGATATGATTACTAGCACATCTTTGTAAATTGGTCAGCGGCTCAGGGGCATAAAAGGGCATATTGTAATAAATTAGGAACACATTTAAACTGGTAATGGCTTGATAATTGTTATTTGGTTGTGTCCAGATAACACGCTCCTTATCAGTACCACCTGGCAAAGACAGAAATGGTTCTGTGTCCAGAAGAAGCTCTCATCTGCATACTCCTATTGGTGTTTCCCTACAAACAGTAGATTAATAATCAAATAACTGAACACTCCAAAACATGTCTTCTGTGTCTACATGTTCAGAAAGGACAACTAGAAATAAAAATTTTATTGATAACTTTATACATGCTTCATTGCTGAACAACGATAATTTTAAAGTCCTGCCTAGTGACAGCTTGAGCTTTTTGGGCTTCATGTAGAAAAAAAATTAAACATTAAAAGGTAGGACTGAAAAGCTGGGATAAATTATGATTCCTGGAAGAACTGTTAATTTACAGGCAAAATGCTTTTGGCATGATGACATCAACATTGTGTTATAATAGAATCTTTTGTATGATGTTAACAATGTAACTTTAATATTGAATAACTGTCAACTCTAAACTGACCTAGAGCTAATAACTGTGTTATGTCCGGTAATAGATAGATAGATAGATAGATAGATAGATAGATAGATAGATAGATAGATAGATAGATACTTTATTAATCCCAAGGGGAAATTCACATAATCCAGCAGCAGTATACTAATATTATGGGCTAGTTAATCTCTTTCATCCAAAAATAGATTAAGAAAGTTTGAAAGTAGAGAGATGGGTGGATAAGCAGGTGAAAAGATGCAAGTATGTTTATAGATAAAAAAAAAAAAAACAGCAAACAAAGAGGGCAGCAAGCTATACAACAAAACATCACCTTCAAAATGATACGGGGATTGATGACTCCAGTATATGCTAATGAAAACAATGGCATCTTTCTAGGCATCATTTCTGAAAATATAGAAAACCTTTTAGCTGACTGATGTGTTACCTTTTGCTGTGACATTTGTTTGTAAGAAAATTTCATGAAACTTACCTTGTCTACCTCTAATCTCTACAATTAGAAACATCACTGAACTCTTACCTAGCCATCTGTGAGTAACGTTGAATTGTGTCTCCCTCCAGTGTCTCAGAGAGCTGCAGAGTTTCCTCACGATTTGTTCCAATGTAATCAAAGGCCTCAGGAAGGAAAACCATGCAGGCTCCATCTTTCTGGGCCTGTTGTACCAGCTGCTGACAAAGACTGAAGTTAACATTCTTGTCAGCTGTAGAGGTCACTTGACACACTGCTGCAATTGGATTACACGAACCCGTAGTCATCAGTGATGAAGACATCCTATACAATGAACAGTTTATGCAAAGAACAGCACAAATATGAATTGCTCATAAAAACAAAATTGTTACACTATCTGTAAAATGTACCATTTCTACATAATGTACTTTGTTTAAAATGCAAGTACATCTTTCAGGGAGAATAAAAGGCCATTATACTTGAAATGGTGACAACCCTTGAAGACAAACGAATACAGCAGTGTATCAACATACGTTTAGAGACTTTAGCTGTAGTTATATAGTTAAATTTTAACTTACTTTGCTTGTTTTAAACATTAAAATATGGATATTTAATACAAGTAGTTATTAAAAAGCTTAAAATCTGTTTGAAACATTAAACAAGCCAAATGTCTTGCCTGTATTTTGTCTGCTAAAGTTACCATTCAAAAGAAATATTACAACCTGTAGGACACCAATCTGTCAAACTGGTTTGATAAACAAGTTATCCCGAAATCTCATCCAGACATTTCTTAAAAGTTCTCAGATTACCCATCTGACACAGTTATATAGTTTTGATGATTAATTCCAGATTTCAAGAACTCTACGAGTAAGGATGCATTTCTTAATGGTTATCTTTGATAAGCTTCTCTTTGCTGTCTACTAGCGTCCTACAGTAGTGATTGTTAAAGTGAAGTTTTCAGAATATTGTGGTCCGCA
>JANRMT010062796.1:20399216-20512404 GCA_026402145.1 Polypterus bichir lapradei
GTCCGCTGAAGTGTCAGATTCTTATTTAATTCTTCTGCTTTCTGTATCTTCTGCATTGCATTCAGGTCTTTCAGGTTATCTTGATGTTTTGTCTCATAGTGCCGTCTTAGATTAAATTCTGTAATTACAGCCACATTAGCTCCACAAATGAGACACACGGGTTTACCGGCAATGTCAGTAAACATATACTCAGCCTCCCATCGGTTTTTAAAGGCTCTATTTTCAGAATCAACTTTTCTCTTCAGCATCGTGTGGGCTAGCTTCGCAATAACTTGCAGCATCATAAGCTAGACTTGATTAACGCGGTAAGTGCTCGGCAAGGCAGCTGAAGCGCTGGATTATGGGATCTGTAGTTTATTGTGTTACCAGCGCTTCATATACCCGGGCCATTAATAACAATAATACAGTATATAAAATGATCTCGCGGGCCGGATATAATTACACGCCGGGCCGGATGTGGCCCGCGGCCCTTGAGTTTGACACATATGGACTAAATAGAACTTGAAAAGATATATTTTTTCAAATGTGATCACGCAATTCAGATAGAGTTGACGCGCACTACAGTACATCGAGCCCGTGTGCTATTGTGGTTTTGCCTGCATGCCTCAATAAGTCACCCTCCCCTCGCTCTTACTTTTTTACCGTTCATCTAATGAATACACTGAGTATGGCTTTACCAAAACAATCATTGATGGCGAATAAAGTATCCATTATTCGAGTATGTAGATCGGGGTATATATATACATATATATATACCCGCGTATCGCAGCGGAGAAGTAGTGTGTTAAAAAAGCTATGAAAAAGAAAAGGGAACATTTTAAAAATAACGTAACTTGACTGTCAATATACAGTATTTGTTTTGTGAGTGTTAGTGAGTGTTGCTGTCATCAAGGATTTGATTATCATTATTTCTTTCAATCAGGTTCGTATTTGTAGGATGTGTTGTGTTCAAGTTACATTCCGTGTTTGTCAATCGTTGTAAAGATGACAGGTTTCATTCATCGATTCGTTTCTTACTGCATCAATAAACAGCTCGTCTTCTTCTTTATCTGAGACCTGACACACTTCCACAGTAGCTGCATTTATGAATATGCTTGTATGTATCAGACGCTTCATATTTTTTGCTGCCTTTTCAATTGTGTAATTCGGTTTTTGTTCAGCGCTCTTTGGAACTGTTGCTTTTTGTCTGTGCACTGCGTCAGTTCATGTGAGCCGCTCGGTGTACATGCATCGAAGTTTCCCAGCTGTGCTGGTGCCATCTCGTGCTATGTCCATGGCTGTATTTAATGTTACCTAAGTCCCGGCACTTAAAACTTTCTCTCGCAGTTTCGCTGAGTTTGTGCCAAACACCACCCTGACTATCTCATCTTCCTCTGTATAAGCACAGTCATTCACCCGTGAATATTTAGTGGCAGTTTGCTATTGGATTGCCGCTGACGGACGGCCTTATATGGGCAGGCACTAAATTACAAACGCCAGCGGCAGCCTGTCAATGAACTTAATTTAAAGTTTAGGTTTACATCGTGCTTTGTTTCCGAAGTAGCAGAACTCATGAATATGGTTGTATATGCCACTCGCTCGCTTCTTATTGTTTCGCCGCCTTCTCAATTATATAATGCATGTTTTCTTCAGCGCTTTTTGGAGGTCTTCCTGGTTTTCTATGTACTGCGTGATTACGTGGGAGGCGTGATGATGTCACACGAAACTCCTCCCCCACGGCGTTCAAGCTCATCTCCATTACAGTAAATGGAGAAAAACAGCTTCCAGTTATGACCATTACGCGTAGAATTTCGAAATGAAACCTGCCCAACTTTTGTAAGGAAGCTGTAAGGAATGAGCCTGCCAAATTTCAGCCTTCCACCCACACGGGAAGTTGGAGAATTAGTGATGAGTCAGTCAGTGAGTGAGTGAGTGAGTGAGGGCTTTGCCTTTTATTAGTATAGATAGGCAGTCTGCATATTATTTGACTGGTAATTTGACATATTCGTCACCTATATTACATTTTTCTGCAATTGTATGGGGGGGGGGGAACTCTGTTTAATTTAGTTCTGTATGTTACTTCTTGACTGCCTGCCACCACCTCCATCACTAGACTGGTTTCTCTGCTAGTATTTATCAAGCCACGAAACTAAGAATGGCCCTATGTGTCATGTGTTTTAATTTAACTTAGTTTCTTTTTTGTAAACAGTCAAACTCATTTTAAAGTTTTTATTTAACTTATTTGAATAATGACATTTATTTATTGCAATGAGCAATAAATATTTAATTTCTTTGGCATTAACCCTGAGCATGTCTCAGGCTCTGAATACTATGTATTTACGTTTAAGCCTGAGTGAGGATCACGGTGATTTAATGATCAGCTTTACAGTGTAAATGCTGAATAACTCCTGGAACAGTATTCTGCTGCCATCTAGTAAATAAAACAACATTATGCTGAAACAAATCATGAATATTTTTATGCGTTTTGCCATGCTAAGGTAATTCATCAATATTCATGAGTTGGGTGGAGTCTTCAACCAAAACACAGAGGCATGTAAAAGAGAAACTGTCAAACCAGTTTTAGAACAAACTGGAACTGAACCATTAGTTGAATTAAGTGATTGTGATGACAACGTGAATTGATTAACAGATGTTGACATGGCTATTAAACTGATGCATATGTCACCGTATGACCAAACTGCCATAATATGCCTGGGGAATTTAGTTTCCTGAAGGTTCACTGTGGTGCAAATAGGTGTGTGGCAAAAACAAAAAAATGATTGGGATGTAGTAGAAAGGCGAGAAAGACATTCACCCCTAAGTACTGTTCACAATGCAGCAGTTATAGTTTGTGTCAGGGGAAATGTAGAAGTCACTAAGCCGTGTGCTGTGACTCTTAAGCAACAAGTGCACAAGTCATAAACATATGACATGTTATGCATGCACCGTGAACAAAAAAGTAAAAATGATAATACATCTAGTTCAAACATACAAGGGATATCCAGAAAAAAAGGTTACAACAGCTGTTAAAAATCGAAAAATGAATATATTTCAACCAAATTTACAGGATATGTTCCAAAATATGTGTTTATTTCTCAACATAATCGCCACCAACTTCGATGCACTTCTTCAGCCTGGGCACCAGCTTTTTTATACCCTCGTCGAATACGCTCTGCTCCACCTCCGAAAGCCACTTCTCCACTGTCTCCTTCACCTCCTCATCGTTGGAAAAACGTTTCCCACCCAAGAATTCTTTCACAATTTTTCCACAAGCTGACGATGGATCTCGGCCGCAGATTCGCGACGCAAAGTGAGGAACTTGATGACCGAACGAATCTCGCATCGGCGGTAGGTGGAGCAAACGGCCTCAGCAGAGGTTGACGAACTCGCTTGCTGTGATGACATTTCACAACTGACTGACGCGGTCCCGGGCTTATTTTGACCGTTAGGACCCCCCTACATGCAGGTATGCCAACCTTTGAAAAAAAAATTCCCTGCACCCTCCACGGCACTTGTAACCTTTTTTTTCTGGATATCCCTCGTACATATACCATCCAGAATGTTTAAGCTGTGCTTACAAATATTTTAATATATAATTATTCTTAATATGGATACTGTATTCAGATATTAATGTTTGGGTAATTTGGAGCCCTAAACTTCTGTGTCCTCCATTCAAGCTGACAGGAATCTGGTCACTTGAATTTTTTCATTACTAACAACCCAACTTGCGCCATAAAAGTAATTTTATTTCAGTAAGCACTGGGGATCTCTTAAAATATAAAAATGAGGAGGGATGCTAAAACTGGGAAGATGTTGAAGGATTACAACATTTGGCAAATATTAGTTAAAAGTAGGATAGCACTGAAAAACAAATCTTTTGCCAGCATTATATAAAAAAATATTGTGAATCTATATGTAAGTGTATATCTCATACACAAATATTATGCTGTAGCCTAAAGAGATATAATTGATGAGCAGTAATTTATTGCTGAAATTTTAAAACATAACAGACAAAACTGCAGTCCATGATTTACAGAACGTAAAGGCCCACAGAGGAGCAGTTGTGACTGAGAATATTGTTCATACTCTATTGCTGTTCATCCTGCCAGTTTCTCCCTGCTGCTCATAAAACTACTATTGGGGATATTGGCCAGGAGATAATTGATTAAGATAAATTTAGGTTGTGCACATCTGGTATATACTGTACAAGATTAATTGTGTTAAGACAAACTACCAGAAGGGCTTGATTGCCAATTTATTTAGTTCATATTTCTATTTCTGACTTTTCCAGTTGATAAGAAGCTTCTAAAAATGTTTCTTCTATGGTTTACAGCACAACTGAGAAGTAATGTTTGTAATTCAACGTTTGGTTTTGTTGAGGATGTCTTTTTAATTTTGCATTTTACCCATTTTAGGTGGTGGCTGGTTTTCAAAGGTTGCGCCAGGAACAAAGGAGCATGGCATCAAAAGCAGCAGAGCTGGAAATGGAAATCAACGAGCACAGGTATTTTCCTTCTGTTTCTCAAAATTCAGAAATTATTTATCTTATATGTATGAGCTTAGTTCCTGGTTGGAATTCCCATTAATGAATTGCCCTGGCAGCAAAGTAAATTAAAAATCACCTGTAGGCATTTCCAGTAAAAAAGTAGAACTCGTCTACATATACCTGACTTGGCCATACAATGGAATCATTAATTCTGATTTAAATTATGAATAATTTTATAACAATTACAACATCCAGAGGCATGGATTACATAGGCCATGCTATAAGACAATTTCCCCTTGGGGATTAACAAAGTATATCAAATCAAATCAAAAGATGGAGAATTTTACATAATACTGAATGTGTCTTTTTATAATTAACAGCACACAATACTTAAAACTCTGCTGTGGACTTGTTGATTTAAATTTATATTCAAACCAGTACAATTTGACCCAAATAAATTTATATTGTATATATTTATGATCTGGACAAATATTCCTGCTTTAGAGGTGGAGGAGTTTGATGTAAACATGCTAATCAATTACATTCCCAACATATTTGATAAGTAAATGCATTATTTACCCACTTTTTTCTGCTGCAATGATTCCTTGAGTCAAGTTTAAAAACTTGATCTGAACTTGTTCAGGGTATAGTGAGGATATAACTTTGGTAGCAATTAATGTAATAGCATTTGATCAAGATGTAATCATGGTATAAATGTTCTTATACTGTAGCAGAAATGTTTTTTTTTTATCCTGGAGCCTGAGTCCTGTGATTAAAAAGAGAAAAACAAGGATTTTATTTTTTGACTTTATTTTCCACTTTCAGCCTTATCCATTGATTTTTTCCATAAAATGTTATATTAATGGCACTCATGAAATATATATACACCTATTGCATTGAATAACTTTTAAAATTATTATTATTTATTAATTATAAATTATTATTTATTATGAAATACTCTATTTGATAGGAGTAAGAAATAGTGCATCACTGTAATTTAACCATTTCATTGGAAAGATGACCTTTTGCACACATTTTATTTTTCCTTTTTGTAATTAAACACTTTACTGTAACCTCCCTCTCTCCCTCTTTGTCTTTGTTCTCCTTAGTTTAGTGATAGAAACTCTAAAAGAAGTAGATCCTTCCCGGAAATGTTATCGAATGGTGGGAGGCGTTTTGGTTGAGAGGACAGTAAAAGAGGTTCTGCCAGCTCTGGAGAACAACAAAGAACAGGTACTGACAAAATTATGGCAGTTTGTTAACAACTTTTCTATTACCAAAAATGTGCTAATCACAGTAAATATTTCTGCAGTATTTCAGAAATTATTCTTTAGGTCTGTATTCTTCATTTCAGGATGCTGGTATCCTGACTCTTACATTCATTTATCAAAAAACACTATTAAATACTGAATGTTTCAATCACTAGCACTTTTACTAGTTCATTTGTTTTAGGATGCAGATAATCTATGACTACTGAGATCACTGACTGTGAAATCTACATAATCTGCACTTTCCACTTAGGTTTTTCCCTGATTCTGAAATTTTCCTCCTACAACCAAAACTCATTCTTAATAGGTGAATTGCTGTGCCTAAACCGATTTTGTATGAATGACTATGGTGCATGCATGAGTGTGACTTGTGATAGACTAATGCCTTCTTCTCTTTGAATAACCTGATTATGTGGCCATGTAAACCCAAAACTGGGCTACTGTTAATTATTTTGTAGTCTGCACATATCTGTTACACTCTGTCAACCTTGCATGTATTTGCTCTACACACTCTTTCAGCAGCCATGGGTAGAAGCATCCATTAGATAAATTTCCAGAGGCAAATGTTTGGGCAATTGCATTATTCCTTCTTCTGGCTCAAATAATCTGTCTCAATATTTCAGAAATGGCTAAATTTTTGTTGATCAGCAGAACGTACAGAGCTAAACTGAGCAAAACAATCTTGAAAGCAGAAGGGTGACACATTAAAAGTAACACACGTTATGTAATCAGATTACTTTTTAAAGTAACACGTATTCTAATGCAGTACTTACCTTTAATTAAATTAAAATACCTGTGTTGTTATCATTACAGCAGCATTGGATGTAAGGCAAGAGGCACACACATCGGGTGTTTTACAGGGCTCCATTGCACAGCCAAGCAGAAAAAGAGGGTGCTTTGTGTAGACTGGTTAATAGAAACCTATAAATAAAATGGCAATTTGACTAAGCATAGCTATAAAACACAAGAAAATTATTGCAGGCGTCATGCTTCTTTTCATATTCATGGTGGCCAATGGTGACATTTTAATTCTTTTTTGCGCAGTTTACTGATATCAAAGTTTTGGCAAAGGAGAACTCCAGAAGATTACTTGATCATGTACATGGTGATTTTTTAAGAAACCAGTTTTCTGCCTTAACTGGATAATTCAACTAAATATGTTTAAGTGTTGACATGTAAACATGCTTATTTCTGCCATTCAAATACATTTTTTGTTTAAAACTTAATAATTTTTTAGAAGTATTTTATGTGTTATTTTGCAGACGTGCTGTTATTTTATAACACTATGTAATTTCCTAACTGCACTGTTGCTTTCATCTTTGCAGCATTACTGGCATATGTGGTATTGTGTTCTTCGGGTGTACATATTTAGCAAGAGTACCGTGGGCAGTCCAGAAGCCTAAAAGCATTTATATTGAATCCATTCTAGCCTTATTACTTGTCTCTCTGTTTCAAAATCTTCTCTGTAATATGGCAGTGCAGAAGCTAAAATTTCTGCCTCCTTGCTTCAGGGGCTTAGATTTAATTCCTAGCCTAGTCACAGCCTGATTACATGGGTTGATTAGAATAAAGAATGTACCAAGTGATATATTGGCACACCTTCATTTTTGCCCTGTACTGCTAAATTAGGTTGTGCGTATTTTAACTTTCTGGAAAGCAAAACTTGCATGAAGGCTTGCAGCTGGTAGCACTGCACGTGCCTGGAATTCAGTCCTATGAAATTATGTAGCAAAATAGTATCAGAATGCTGTGGGTATGTGTAATGCAGGATGATGCTACTGTCCTAATCACATATTTGTTATTGACCAAATTATGCGAGTTGCTACTATAGCAGTATAGATGTATTTTAATGTAAAACATGCTTTTACAAATACACAGCATGTACGGCAATAATTTTTCTCATATATTTTATGAATTAGTGACTTCAATGGTATTTGAAGAAAACAACAGAAATAAGGATATAATCTGAAATTTGAAAAACGAATGACATTTTCAGTGACTAACACATATTAGGGCTGCAACTAATGATTGTTTTGGCAGTCGACTAATCGTTCAATTTTTGTTCCGATTAGTCATGTTTATTTCATGTCTGACTATTTTGATGCCTGCGACCTGTGGTTGCACATCCTGTTCTGGGCTCCAGTGCATGTCTTACCTCATCTGCTCACGTCTGTCCACCTGTGAATGTCACCCCAATGTCTCTGCATTAACACGATTAAAATTAATAATAATCAAATTAAAATAACAACCAATGAAACATAGGATTTGAAAATAATCAATGTTTTATATTAGTATGACCATCACAATAAAAAAGAAATACATTAAAATACAAACCAAAGTACACATAGTCAAAAAAAAAAAAAAACTTACCCAAAAATGGCCACTGGTGTGTCTTAAAGTCCAAAAGCTTAAATAAAGCTTCAATACAAATAAAGTAAAACAATAATATACAGTTTATAAAAGATTCAGTTCATATATTCCTGATTGTAGTGCAGGAATGTGAGCATTTCGACATGCTCTGGTGTGAGGCTGGCTTTCTTCTTTTAGACAGTGTTCCCAGCTGCTGAGAAGAGACGCTCAGAGGGAGTAGAGGTAGCAGGAATACACAAGAATGATTTTGTACGTTAAAGTGACTTTTGAAACAACTCTATCATCATTAAACTGCATAATATTTAAACTAATAAATAATAACAATAAAATATTACTTTCAGTAATAATACTATTACTTGAAGAATTCAAGCGCAGGTGCATTACACAGTATTCACCAAGTAAAATAAAATAAAACAAGTGCAACTTGGTGAGACATCTTTACCAACTGAACCATCATTAAGGCAAATTGCATTAATATGGACCTTGCTTCAAGCTAAGCTATATGCATAAATAATAAAACTGCAACTTGCATTTATAATGCTATTTGTGGTATAGCCCTACAGAATAGTATTAGGGCCACAGTGAAGAAAAAAAAACTGTGAGAATAAAATGGATATGTCGACTTTATTCTCGACATTTCGATTTTATTCTCGCCGTTTATGTCAAGATTAAAATTGACATTTCCACTTTATTCTCATAGTTTATGTAGAATGTTGTAAACTAAACTTCATCCTAAAATTAATGTTTAATTTGCTAGATTTTCTCAAACCCCGTCATAAGTTAATGCAGCACATTAAATGCTTTGTGTTAAGTGTTCCCTGACCCAGTTGTTAATCACTACGCGGTTCTTAAACTGACTTCCTCCGCACTAAGAGGCATGGGCAGCGATCACCGCACAGAATATAGTCACTTCATGATATTTCTGCTCTCTGAAAATTTAGAATGCTAAGATAAATACTTGATATCATTTTCATGATGAAATGCATTAAAGCAGGTATTAAACATGCACGGTAGTGGTGTACGTTAAGTGTAGAGAACTTTATGGCAGGTGTGACGAGGCTTAAAAAAACTGGATGTATGAATGGGTATCGCACAGGTTTAACTTAAATATTGTGTAAATGTTGGGTTTGTGATCTGTTGGTCGGAGACACGAACACGGAAATCAATGGATGTTCTTCTGAGCGGGCTTTCTTTATTGCATGCATGCTGTCTCTGTCTGACGTACCAAACCCCCAGTTCCTATCCTTCCTTTTTCTTTCTCCACATAACCAATCACCACACGATAAACGTCTTTGTGAAATTAAAACTAGTTATAAACTTAGACCACGGAGTGTTCAGAACTTTAAAAATATCTTCACTATACATGTTTTAATATGCCATCCATTCAGGATTGCGCCCATCCCAGAAAGCATTGTGTGCGAGGCAGGAGCAAATCCTGAATGGGGCACCAGCACATCTCAGGGTGAATACAAGCAACACATACACTAGCAGGGTTAATACAGCATAACAAAACATCACATCCTACATGACTTTAAAAAGGAAACTGAAGCACGGCGAGTAAACCCACCAGAAAAACATGAAAATTCAAGGCAGGGAACACCCGGGACCCCCTTGCTGCAAGGCAGAAGTGTAACCTCCATGCCACTGTGCCCCCACATAATTAATACATACTTTAATGCATTTCATCATGAAAATTATATCAAGTACTTAGCATTCTAAATTTTCAGGCAGCAGGAATATAATGAAATTAATGTATCATGTGTGGCGAGCGCTGCCTGTGCCTCCTCTTAGTGCAAGAGGAAGTCAGTTTAAGAAGCACGTAGCGATTAACATGGCTCGGGGAACACTTAACACAAAGCATTTAATGTGCTACATAACTTATGACGGGGTTTGAGAAAATGTAGTAAATTAAATATTCATTTTAAGATGAAGTTTAAGATGTTCTGCTTTAATGACAAATTACGAGAATAAAGTCACCATGTCGACTTTATTCTCATCATAAGTATCAAGATTAAAGTGGAAATATCGAGAATAAAGTCAACATGTTGTCACACTATTACACAGTAACCAGGTACATTACACAGTATTGAAAAAAATAAAACAAGTACAGCTTGTATTATCCAGTAATATAGAAACAGTATTCACACATTTGAACATAATGGTCCACATCTGACCTTTTAAATCCAAAGTATCTCCAGACAACAGACACGGCTCCTTTTTTCGGTAAAAATTCTTCTGTGTCATCGTGTTCAACTTTATCGTCTGCTACAGCTTCAGTTTCGGAATGTTCTCTGTCCATTTTCACCGCTCAGTACCTCCACTAACGCATGTACTCTGTTGCATGCTTGTTTAGTGGTGCAACAGTGAAAAAGGTCCCCCTTAAACAGTTTCCCACTGTGCCAAGTTCTGAACGTTGTTTAGGATATTTAAACCGGTGTTGTGGTATAAGAAAAATCCAAATCGTAACAAAAATAAAAAACAGTTTTTGGTATGAACCGTTATACCGTCCAGTACTACTGTCTACTGAGAAATACTATTAATACAGCGTTTAAATAAAATTAGTATGACTAGATGTGGTTTTCTAAAACAAGATTCCTAACTGGTTTTGGTAATATTATTGAATATTACCTTAATGTGTAAAATGTTGATTTTAAAAGCCTTAAAGATAGATATAGACCAAGAGTTCCCAAACTTTTTTCGGCCTTTACCAAAAACATTTAAAACCGTCAACCCCCAGTCATTTACTTTACTTACTCAAATTAATAATTTTGTACAGTACTCAATATTAAATATTTCACTAGATATCAAACTTTTCATTTTAATCACTTGTAATTAATGATTGAAAAAGATAAAAGGACTACGGAATAGGACATTATCTTGTGCAACATTTAATATCGAAACCTGCACTAACGAAAATTAAAGCAAAAAAATACAAGTTTTTTTTACATTTTTGAGATTTATGAAATAAATGTGTAAATTCAAAATACTGTAAGTACAAATAGTCCAAGCTGTACTGTCTGCATTTCTTTTTTGGTTCAGTCATATTATTATCTGAAGCAATAAAAACTTTTAATAAGAAACAATGTCGACAACCCCGTAATAAAAAAAAAACAATAAAGTATATACTTAACTTGAAACAGAAGATTTTTGTTAAACTCGAATAAACGGTGTCCTCTAATTTTCTTTTTCGTAGTACTGCTCCTCAATAAATAATTATATTCAAAGTTAAAATAACAAATAAGTACATGTCACATCAAACAAACCAATATCTAGTGTTTTATGAAAGCATGACCGTACAAGACTGATAGATTCTGCTAATATCGAATATCCGTCATCTCGTCCCACCGCGAGCAAATGCGGACATGCAACGGTTTTTCATATCCGCACTTGCTTTGATACGTTCGATAAGACAATGCACAGACATGTTTGTGCTACATGTACTTTCATGCATTCTTCTTACGTGTGACTCTTTTATTGACACTTATTACCTTTTCGTTCGCAAGTTTGGTACGTAATGTGTTTTCATCAAAAAAGTGCTTTTTTGAATTATTCTACTTCTTAATTAGGTACCTATTGGAATCATAGATAAGTAACAAACAAATAGCAGTAGTAAGGGGGTCTATTTTTGCTGTCGTCGACCCCCAGATTTTTTTATTGAAACTATCGACCCCTAGAAAGTTCATATCGACCACTTTGGGAACTCTTGATAGATAGACAGATAGATATAAAGTGTATCTGGAAAGTATTCACAGCGGATCACTTTTTCCACATTTTGTTATGTTACAGCCTTATTCCAAAATGGATCAAATTTTTTCCTCAGAATTCTACACACAACACCCCATAATGACAACGTAAAAAAAGTTTACTTGAGGTTTTTGTAAATTTATTAAAAAATTTATTAAATTTATTAAAAATAAAAAAACTGAGAAATCACATGTACATAAGTATTCACAGCCTTTGTTCAATACTTTGTCGATGCACCTTTGGCAGCAATTCCAGCCTCAAGTCTTTGAATATGGTGCCACAAGCTTGGCACACCTATCCTTGGCCAGTTTCGCCCATTACTCTTTGCAGCACCTCTCAAGCTCCATCAGGTTGGGTGGGAAACGTCGGCGCACAGCCATTTTAAGATCTCTCCAGAGATGTTCAATCGGATTCAAGTCTGGGCTCTGGCTGGGCCTCTCAAGGACATTCACAGAGTTGTCCTGAAACCACCTCTTTGATATCTTGGCTGTGTGCTTAGGTTTATTGTCCTGCTGAAAGATGAACCGTCGCCCCAGTCTGAGGTCAAGAGCGGTCTGGAGCAGGTTTTCATCCAGGATGTCTCTGTACATTGCTTTCCCTTTATCCTGACTAGTCTCGCCACCACCATGCTTCACTGTAGGGAAGGTATTGGCCTGGTGATGAGCGGTGCCTGGTTTCCTCCAAACGTGACGCCTGGCAGTCACACCAAAGAGTTCAATCTTTGTCTCATGAGACCAGAGAATTTTGTTTCTCATGGTCCGAGAGTCCTTCAGGTGCCTTTTGGCAAACTCCAGGCGGGCTGCCATGTGCCTTTTACTAAGGAGTGGCTTCCGTCTGGCCACTCTACCATACAGGCCTGATTGGTGGATTGCTGCAGAGATGGTTGTCCTTCTAGAAGGTTCTCCTCTCTCCACAGAGGACCTCTGGAGCTCTGACAGAGTGACCATTGGGTTCTTGGTCACCTCCCTGACTAAGGCCCCTCTCCCCCGATCGCTCAGTTTAGATGGCCGGCCAGCTCTAGGAAAAGTCCTGGTGGTTTCGAACTTCTTCCACTTACGGATGATGGAGGCCACTGTGCTCATGGGGACCTTCAAAGCAGCAGACATTTTTCTGTAACCTTCCCCAGATTTGTGCCTCGAGACAGTCCTGTCTCGGGGCTCTACAGACAATTCCTTTGACTTCATGCTTGGTTTGTGCTCTGACATGAACTGTCAACCGTGAGACCTTATATAGACAGGTGTATGCCTTTCCAAATCATGTCCAATCAACTGAATTTACCACAGGTGGACTCCAATTAAGCTGCAGAAACATCTCATGGATGATCAGGGGAAACAGGATGTACCTGAGCTCAATTAGGAGCTTCAAGGCAAAGGCTGTGAATACTTATGTACATGTGCTTTCTCAATTGTTTTATTTTTAATAAATTTTCAAAAACATCAAGTAAACTTTTTTTACGTTGTCATTATGGGGTGTTGTGTGTAGAATTTTGAGGAAAAAAATGAATTTAATCCATTTTGGAATAAGGCTGTAACATAACAAAATGTGGAAAAAGTGATGCGCTGTGAATACTTTCCGGATGCACTGTAGATTATAAATGCATCAAATGCTTTGTTATAGTTTGTGAATGCTGGTGGCGAAGTGTTTAGCACCACATCCTCCTCATATTTGTGTAGATTTTTCAACAGGTATTCCAATATTCTGCACATATCTTAAAGATCTGCATGTTAGGCTAATCCCATTTTTCCATTTTCTAACTTGCTTATCCATTTCAGGGTTGCAGGCACCTATGGGTCAATCTCTGCCTTCAATTAAGTGGTGCTTGTTTCACAGAAATGAAAGTAGTTGCACTGAACTAAAGAACACAAACAATGGACAGCTAGAAAAACATTGCCTAATCTTATAAATTCCTGCTTATGCTAATTCATGCAGATGAAAGGACCATTATATGGGGAAAATCTCATGAGTCCATTACTACATTCTGCCCAGTGCCAATAATGTAGTCTGGTAGAGAAGGTGCAGCGATCTGGAAACAGAGCAGCAGTTGAATAACACAAGACACCTGAACACCATTGCAGCCCTTTAGTGGCCTTTCAAGGCTAAGAAGGTTCTGAACTGGCTAAACGAAAATGACCATAAATTAAGACTCACTTTGTGTTCTCCAGGTCATTAGATTTCATTCTCAATAAGCATGAGTTTAATGATAAGAACAAATTACTGATGGCAGAGGTCAACCATCATCCAATTAGTAACAATTAATGAGATAGCTTGGAGTCAGTAAGCCAGCGTTCCTGTGCCACATTCTTAACATCTTAGCGAGTCCACATCTTGATGAATTTTGCCTATCCTGAGGGTTTATATGCGACGAGCTTGCAATCAGCAAGATGCACCTAACAAGGTAGCCACTCAGGGCATAAGTACAATAATATGAAAGAGTATTCAAACATTTCCTATGGTATCTAATTTTATATTACTAAATGATGTTTCATTTTATTTAAAGCTGTATGTTTTAAGCTAAACACATCAAAATCTATATACTGTATATAATTCACTTAGGGCACGCAAGACAGAGAGCCCCGCCCACCAATTCTAAGACCATGGGATACACACGACAAGAGCCCCACCCGCCAACTCTAACCCTCCTTCCGCGTCATGGGATACGCATGACAGAGCCCCACCCACCAACTCTAACTCTCCTGCCGCGTCTACCGTCGCTCTCGAGGCTAAAGAAAAGGCTAAATCAAACAGCAATAATTAGCAAACAAACAAAGATAAACTGGCAGTAACAGTGCAAAATTCATAATCGCTATGTTAGTTTGAAAAGATTAGTTTTGAGGGTAGTTTTAAAATGTGTTATTGAATCGAGCTGATGAATATGAGAGGAAAGAGAATTCCCGAGTTGAGGAGCACTAGGAGAGACGCTCGAGCTCCCATAGCACAGTGTCTGATGTGTGGTACAGAAAGTCGAGCTGCAGATGAGGATCTGAGTGAGCGAGAGGAGTGTCAGTCTGTAGGAGATCAGTGAGTTTGTGGAGAGCTTTAAATGTTCAGAGCGATATTTAGTATTGTATTCTGTAGTTAACAGGAAGCCAGTGAAGTTGAGAGAGAATAGGTGTAATATGTTCAGTGGATTTAGAACAGGTTATTAACCTGGCAGCAGAATTTTGAAAAAATTGTAAGCGATGGATACGTTTTTGTGGAATGCCAGCTAGAATAGCATTACAGTAATCTATACGTGAGGTGACTCGGGCATTAACCGATACTTCAGTACTGTGTTGCGTAAGAACTGGCCGAAGTCTAGAAATGTTTCGGAGATGGAAGAAGGCAGTCCGAGAAATGTTACTTATATGGGAGGAATTATTTAATGATAATGATTATTATTTAATAATTGCCATTATTAGTGTATATATATATATATATATATATATATATAAATAATTGCATTTAAACGATTCGCCAAAATCTGTTGTATGTAAACGATACTGTTTAAAACGTTACTGTTTTTTCATCAGAAAACCTGGTTTCCACGTTTACCTGTATTAGTTTAAATGGCACTTTTACCATTCGCAATAGGGCGGACGCGCTGACTTATCGTGTCGACTGGGCAACACAGTGAATGCGGCGTCTATCTATATATGTCTATGTGTTCTGTAGCCTGCTACAGGAAGGTACTCTCTTGACCATTGGCACTGGTTTCGCTCCTTGCTATTTTCGTTATACTGCGACGGTGGTTTCCTAAGCCTTTGTTATACTGAATTCCTTTCTCACCGTTTTCCGTTCCTATTCTTACACCGGCGTATGCTATGGCGGGCTTCGGCTAGTGTAGAATAAGAGATAAACGAAATGTGATTCTTGAGTACATTTTCTGGACCAGACACAGAGTACCGAGTAGATTTTTTAAACTATACTGTAGAGTGTCACGACACAAGTAAGACAAGCTTTCTGTGCAAGTATCTTGGTGCCTTTCCTGGGAAAATGAATGCCTTCCATCACTTTTCTGATTGTGTTTCATCGAGTAAAGGTTTGTACCCAGCTCTTCCATCATCAGACATACTTGTGTACATACCATTGTTTCTCCCAATTAGAGCTCTTTATCCTTTACGATTATGACTTTAGACCATGTGGGAAAACTTGAGGCCTTAGAGGACACCCACTTGAACATAAGGAGAACATGAAAATTCCACCCAGGAGTCCTTCCAATGAGGAGTCAAACTGCAATCTAAGAGTCAAGACTTAAGAGTAATGTTAAAATTAACGTTGTGGACACTAGGGGTGTAACTAAGCCCCAGCCCCGTGACACAACTACACAGGAAGCAGACCTGGGTTCATAGCATCCCTTTTATTAAACAGAGTACCTTTGCACAGGTTTTCTTTCCAATACAGCCTACTTTCTCTTCCTTTTCCTCCTTTTCTCCCTGGCAAGCTTTGTCTTCTTTTCTCCCAACTCCAAAACCCTGGACAAAGTGTAGGGCTTTCTTTTAAATTCCACCTGGCATTCATCTACCAGTATCTTTCCCTGGTGGCCCCCACAAAACCCAACAGAGTGGCTCTATGGGACGACAACTCCCATGCTTCCTTGCTAGTGTCTATTTAAGGGCTCACCACAAGGAATGCTGCCTCCCAGTGTATGAGGGTATGACCTGCACAAGGGAGGCCGTCTGTCACTGTCACACATTTCTTCTGGCCTCCCTACTGGGAAAAGGACTGGTTAGAACACTTCTCCATTCAGGACAAGCCGGATAAGGGATTCCCATCCAGTGCACCAGCTGCTGCAGTGCCTGCATCCTTGCCGGGAGCTGGAATGTCACACCTCTCTTCCTGACCATTCATTATACTGATAACTGGTATTCCGGTAAGGAAGTGAAGTCCATCCATCACAACATTTAAATGTCTTGTTTATACTATAGAACAATTGTTAGTCTCTTTAGTGTGA
This sequence comes from Polypterus bichir lapradei, assembly GCA_026402145.1. Classification (NCBI taxonomy): domain Eukaryota; kingdom Metazoa; phylum Chordata; class Cladistia; order Polypteriformes; family Polypteridae; genus Polypterus; species Polypterus bichir. The sequence continues at coordinate 20,415,994 of JANRMT010062796.1, forward strand.
TGCGTCACTTCTTTTCAGGTATAAAGGTGTTTTTGCTTTTATTAATTCAAGGTCTGACCTAAGCTAAGGATCATGGCATAAATTACTGCAGTTACACCCATGACTCTGCTCCTGCACCTCTATAACCAAGTCAAAGTAGAAATGAACAAAACACGACTTATTTCTTGCGTACATTGCTTTTCTGAATTATGTCTGTTTTGAAGTCATTTTATATGTATTGATGACCTTGCATGCCTTCAGAAACATCCTGATTTTTGTCTTGTTCTTTTATCTTGCAGATTTCTAGAATAGTAGAGTCTCTAAACACCCAAATGCAGACGAAAGGTCAAGAGCTCAATGACTACCGGGAGCGTTACAACATCCGATTAGTTGGGGAAGATGAAGGAGCAGCAAAATCCACATCAGCTAATCGGGAAGAAGGCGGAGGGGCCAAAAGTAGTGCAGGGGTGTTGGTCTCCTAGACTTTTTAAAGCATTGTGGGAATTTGATTTCCAGAGAGGAGAACTGAAGTTTACGCTGAATTTCTGTGTAGAATTTTTTTTGTTTGTTTGTTAATAAATATCACTTGCTAACTTAAATAATTGTTGTTTTTTAATTTAAATACACTTTTGTAGTATTTTGTTGGCTGTTGTGAACTTGATTTCAAACTTGCACTTTTTTGTTTGATTTTGAAACTCTCAGGACTCAAATGCTTCGTGTTCATTCTGTAAATACTAATTTGTAGAGATTTGTTGTGTAAGGCTATTTAGATTTTTATGTACAGTACATTCAGAAATAAAGGTAAAGTATTACATTAACAAACACACACATGCTGTAAACCGGTTTCTCCTAAAATGTCACATCCAAACTAAATCGATGGTCCAGTAGACAGGAGTTATTACAAAAATTACATCGGACTTATTTTACTTTGCCACAAACAAGCATTTTAGTTTTTACCATAAAGGACTTTCCAGAAGATAAATAGCTTTAACTGAGTACACAGAGTGGGCGGTGCAGTTGCGCAAAAAATGTGTTGCTGATGAAGAAAATAAATAAATGATGAATAAAATAATGCATATTGCTATTCTACCTTATTGGGCAAGCAAATGTACAAAAACAAACCTGCAGAACTTTGTCAAGTAACACAGTGCTGCTGCCATGGTTAAAAGAACAAGATTACTGTGGAAAATATAAGAAAGTAGCGTGCTAAATCCAAGTAACCAATGGAGACCTCAGCGTTAATGTTTGCAGTGCACCATGTATTGCCCATGTATCTGTTACATGCCATTTGGTATGAGATTCGCATAAGATGTTCTGGAAATTAAAAAAAAAAAATCCAGAGCGGCAACCTTGGCAAACTGACCTGTTGTTGTGAGTTCATAACAGCACAACCATGAGCTGTGACATCTGCTGAGCACCAAGCAAATTACAGAGGCCAATTATTTGACAATACCATAATAATAATAATAAGAAGAAGAACAGTGGCGCCAACTGCTGAGTGTCAGGTATGGGATAAGAAAGCAAGAACGAGGAATGCAGGCCGACAGTAGTGTGAAGAGTTTACCATTGTTTATATGTAGCATATTGTGGGGTCACATAACTCCGTCATATAAGCAGACAAGACGCTAAGCAAGAAATATTTCTGAGTACAGAGCAACTGAGCAACAGACAAACACGCCGACTGATACAGAATGCAAGAAACAGAAATGCACGGCACCAATGGAGGAGATCAAAAATGATTTGAAACTTCTGACCAGGGTTCGGTGGGGGGATATGAAGACTTCTGGGACTTTAGCCCCTGATTTTCGAGAGCCACTCTCCTGTTATATGCATGTATGCCAATAGCCCCCGCACTTTTCTAAGCTAGCCCTGGTTTCTCTGTGATAATGCAAACCCCCTTCCCGATGTCAACAGTACAAAGACTCCAAGGTGGACCCACCTGTTGTCAGGGTGCTTTGGCCAAGACCCCAGTAAGTGCTGATGCTAGCAAAGCAACTACTTCCGACCACATGAAAGAACTGCTTTTACATCCTTGCATTGATGTTTCTTTGAAGACCACTACTGAGCAAAGTGTCTTTGGCAATGTGATTCAAAATGAAACAATGTGTTGCCAAAATAGAAAGGTTGTACTGGCTAGATGAGCCAGCAGAAATAACAGAAAAACAAAAATCATTGAGTCGAAGAAATAAAAGGGTCCAATTATTTATTTCTGTACTCCATACTTTCAGGTCAGGAATACAAATTACTAAGGCCTATAACAGAAGTGACTTGAGCAAGGCTGATATTTGACCAGTTTAATGAATGGCAGCCTGGCATCAGTTTGGGACAAACTGGCAACCGATTACAGGAGCTGACTACTGGATAAGTCCCTAAGCATTACTGCATTCATTTTTCAAGCACATTATTTTAGTTATACTGCAATCATTTGTTTTGATAATAAAAATAATATCTAGTGATATATGAAAAGGATAAAATGATGTAAATAAAAACAAAATTGTTTTATGGAGGTTTTGGCAGAATATCTATAATAATAATAATAATAATAACGTCCCATCGCTGTAAGCAGGAGTTCCCAAGTGCAGAGGGGACAGGAGGGGTACATTGGGTCCACCAGGCAAGAGGAAAAGAGGAAGGCCAAAGAGGAGGTCTGTGGATGTGGTGAGGGACAACATGAAAGCAGTCGGTGTGGTAGATAATGATGTAAAAGATAGCAATAGATGGAGACTGATGATCTGCTGTGACAACCCCTAAATGGGAGAAGTCGAAAGAAAAAGAAGAAGAAATGATGAGCAGTGAAGACAAAGGTGCAAATGACCCTGAATGTTAAAGTAGAGCAGCTACTTCAATGTTACATTCATTTGAGGGTTAATTAATAAGGAATTAATCAAGTTCAGTCTTGCAGACCACCTTCACTGCAGATACTCATCCCAACCATCTTCTGCTTCTAACTAAACTCCTGCCTAAATTAAACAAGCTACTGTCTCCCAGTTCCTGCCTTTTTTGTTTCACTCCAAACATGAGTTTGCTAAATTTTTAGGGGAACACAGCAAGCATTTGTGTGTGTGATATTAATTATTGTCCTCTTTCTTTCTTTTCAAGATGTTGCTCTTTGTTTTGTTCTAATCATTTAAGCCCCTTCTTAATTATTAGATCGCAAGTAAGAACAGAATATGACCAATTAAACCTTTCGATCATTTGGAAGTAAGACTGAACTATTTATTTGTAAAAATGGTCACAGACATACCCCAGGACTGAACTTTGGAACTTGTGTGTGAAACGTCTGAGGACGCAGATCCTGTCATCATCAGCTTTGATTAAGTCGGAAATCGAAAACTCGAGAAGGACTTGGTGGCGCCTGAAGGTCACATCGTAGTCGTGAGTGATGAACACTTAAACAGTTCACACGCTAACTGTGAACAGCAGCCTGATTCTGCTGATCTGTGTGTGATTTTAATGCTCTTGATTATCGATACACTGTCAGATTCATACAATAGTAAATGCTGGAGTCTTCGGGACTGCCCTTCTACGCACCTCTCAGCGCTACAATCATGTTTAATACGTCACGTCTTTCTCACGTGACATAATTTATTCGGTAAAGAATGTAATTCGACATATCATTATCTTATTTTAAATTGACTGTTTGAATGAATAAATTATTTACATTTATTCAGTTTGAATATTTATAATTCGTCACTATTATGTAAGGCGATTTCACTTTTCAATTTCTAAGCGGACGAGGTGGCCGAGTGGTTAAGGCGATGGACTGCTAATCCATTGTGCTCTGCACGCGTGGGTTCGAATCCCATCCTCGTCGCATGTTTTTGAAAAATTTTTTTAATACATAATTTGAAACCAGTTACTTTGATATTTTTAATTTTAGTCGTTCATAGATGAAAATTAAAAAAAAAACGTGTGGCGGTCGATCAACGAATCATCAAGTTAAAGTATGTGAAGTTATTATCTAAACGGAGCATGTACATTTGTCTCATCGACGACTTGCGTTTTATATAGATAACGCAAATTTGAATTACTGAAAACATTTTGTATTCGAAATTCACTGAACACAAACGTATTTCGAATTTAATTTCAGAGATACAGTAACGCCACAGTCCACGGGTGATTGGTGAATAAATAATGATTGACGGGTGCCCCGCCCAATGGCTTCCACTGGTCCAGCCGCTCGTGCTGCAGTTCACAGAGACCTGCGTTGTGTTCGAGTCTTCGCTGCGGTCGCTCTGGGAAGCGTTCGTCTGAAGAAGGTAGCCATCGTAGGATTTGCTCCTCGTGTTTTAATGCTGCTTAATGAACTTATCGCCCTTGTTTTTTTCAGTCGGTGTTTTGTTATAAATAAATCAGGCAACTCACGTAACATTATGCTCTTGGATAGTAACTACAGTAAAGTACATGTGGGTGTAGATGATAATAGTATTGATGAAGTACAGAAATGGTTCTTTAGAGAGGCTGATTGGGAGTAATTTTGGTGTGTCACTGAACAAGAAATGCAGAAAGTGGATATGAAGGATGAGGTTGATATATTTAATTGTCCTGCCTGTAAAGCTATTCTAGAAGGTGCTGAACAGTCCATTAAAAAGTTGGGGAGTAAGAGCGGGAATAAAAAAAGGATTGTGCCATGGTGGACAAAAGAGTGTCATGAAGTTATTAAATTACAACATAAAACATTTAGAATATTAAAACAGAATCTTAGTTTTTAGTTTTTCTTATTGAACATAAAAGATGGGTCTCACTGTAACCTTTTTATGAATCCCAGCTGATATTGGTATTAAAGGTAATGAAATTGCAGAATAAATTACAAATAAATCTACAAAATATGAAGAAACACAGTTAGTAGTTGGTTTAAGTAAATCTGAAGCGAGAAGTATTGTTAAACAAATGATGAAGGAAAAGTGGCAAAAACAATGGGAGGAAGAAAGGAAGGGACGGTGGTATTGCAGAGCTCTGAGGAAAGTGGGAGAAATGAGATGTACAGGGAGGAATAGAAGCAAAGAACGATTGATAACAAGACTTAGATTTGGACACACTGGTCTAAACAGTTTACTTTACAGGATAGGGAAACATCATACAGTACCTACTTACGTGGATATAGTGGAAAGGCAGAAACAGTAGAACATGTAATATTACAATGTTGGAGGTATGATGAGGACAGGAACATTTTGGTAGAAAACCTCAAGGAACTGAAAATGAATCTTATTTTGAAAGATATTTTGAAGAAGAAATCAAAGGATACATGCTTTGTATGTATATTACAATTTCTGAAGGACACTAAGTTGAGTGACAGAAAACAGCATTGAGAACCTTCTGACCCACACTCCATACCAGGTGGTGGAGGTAACGCACCAAAACGTTGTTTGCCAACTGACAGTAAAATAAGAAGAAGAAGAAGAAGAAGAAAGTTTCATTTTCAGTTTATGATGTGTGCTGACTATTTAACAACATTTTAGCACAAAAGCATGTGTATTAGATATTTTCATCATACAACTGGATAACGGACATGTGATTATGCAGCACATGCAACATGAAATTTTAACTTTTTTCAGTGAACAATTTTCACATTTTTTACAGCATTGGCTTTTATTAGTATCACAAACTTTTTTCTCTCAATTTTGCATGAGTTAAAACTTTTGAAGTCTGTCTGTTTATAGTATTCAGGAATTATCTACCACTATTGCCCATAACATTGGCGATATTTTGGATGGTCAGTTCACATTTGAGGCAAACAATTAAAGCATTACCAAAATGTACTTCTTTTATCTTTGTAATATGGCAAGACTTCAACCATTTCTCTCACAAACTGCCATTACAACAATGATTCATGCCTTTATCACCTCTCGCTTAGTTTATCAGCAAATTCTCTTAAGAAGCTCTAGTATGTGCAAAACCGTGCTGCTCGGATTGTTACTCACACTCATAATCACATCACACTTATACTTTCACTTTTACACTGGCTCCCTGTTCATGAACTCATTACATTGAAGATTCTTCTTCTTACATACAAAACAGTCCATGACACAGCCCCTCATTATGTTTGTGGCCTTGTGAAACCTTACTGCAGGCATACCACCTTCACTTCAGAACAGGTTATCCACCTGAAGCTAAACATGTTTGGTACTTGGATGAGAGACCATTTAGGAAAAGCTTGGGTTGGTGCTGGAAGAGGTATTAGTGAGGCCAGCAGGGGGCGATTGTCCTGTGGTCTGAATGTGGACCCCATTGCCATAGGCAGTGACGGGGACCTGTGCTGTAAAAATGCATATGTCCAGGAAATTGATGAGTCGGTTTCTTTTTTCAGGCCTGGTTCAGCCGGTCGTGCAGGCTTGGCGCGGGGCTCATCTTTTCCCGTCGAATGTCGGTAACTTGCTTCAAAGAAAAACGGGCAAGGCACAACACGTGAATTGTGGCAGCTCAAGTGCGCAGCACATCAATCAAAAGTTTTTGTAGTGTTAATCGGAATTTTACTGATGACTTAATTAAACTTGTCGCCGATTCGTTAAATGCATAAGTCAAGTTTTCTTCTACCTACGAATGATTACATCTTGCCTGAACATTAGAACACTCTAGACGAGAACAGGCCATTCAGCCCAACAAAGCTTGCCAGTCCTATCCACTTGTTTCCTCCAAGAAAACATCAAGTCGAGTTTTGCAAGTCCCTAACGTCTTACTGTCTACCACACTATTTGGTAGCTTATTCCAAGTGTCTATCGTTCTTTGTGTAAAGAAAAACTTCCTAATGTTTGTATGAAATTTACCTTAACAAGTTTCCAACTGTGTCCCCGTGTTCTTGATGAACTCATTTTAAAATACAAGTCTCGATCCACTGTACTAATTCCCTTCATAATTTTAAGCACTTCAATCATGTCACCTCTTAATCTTCTTTTGCTTAAACTGTATAGGCTCAGCTCTTTTAACCTTTCCTCATAATTCAACCCCTGTAGCCCTGGAATCAGCCTAGTCGCTCTTCTCTGGACCTTTTCTAGCGCTGCTATGTCCTTTATGTAGCCTGGAGACCAAAACTGCACACAGTACTCAAGATGAGGCCTCACCAGTGCATTATAAAGGTTGAGTATAACCTCCTTGGACTTCTACTCCATAGATCGTGCTATATAACCTAACATTCTGAAGAAGGGGCATGAATTGCCTCGAAAGCTTGCATACTGTAATCTTTTTAGTTAGCCAATAAAAGGTGTCATTTTGCTTGGCTTTTCTCTTCTACCTACAAAGAAATTTTCTTTAATTTTTTTTGACATTAAGGAAATTGCGAAAAATTTTAATTTTAAATACACTGGTTTAGAAAACAAGTGAAGTTATTATAGGGTGAGAGGGTGGCTGAAACTAAATGGCACGATGGTGGCTTCACCTCTAGAACTGGGCCTGGTTACACTCCATGGAAGCTGCAATCTAGCGTCTTGGGGAAGGCAGTGCCCTAAAAAAGCTGCCTTCGCCCATCCTTCCATATCCGGGGTGTCCCGGCCATGTTGAGCTGCCGGCCATCTCATACAATATATATATACATATATGTATAATTATTACATTCTATTGTGTTGCTTGTCTGATCTGCAGCAACCACTTTGCAATCTTAATTCCATGATGGAGGGAGCTTTTTCTTGTCATGCTCCCTGACAGTAGGTGTCAGATGTCCCCAAACTCTTTACTGCTTTATGAAACTGCTGAAAACATATTTGTTCAACAGAGCTTTTAGGGATTTTAACAACTATTACACTTGTCTTTCTTTTACTTGGATTTTATTTGCACAATCGTATGTTGTATTCTGTTTTATTATTCTGCTTTGTCTATATACAATACTATATGTTACATATCGTTTTTCATTTTTTAATTTGCTACTTGGGTTATATTTTTATTCTACTTTTTTGTTATAAATTTCACCACTTTGGGTTAAGAAAAGTGTTATAAATAAAATCTATTATTATTATTTGGAACTGATAATAAAGAATATAAATAAAATGTATTAGTATTATTATTATTATTTGGAACTGGCACTAAAAAATATAGTTAAAATCTATTATTATTATCATTATTTGGAACTTGTAATAAAGAATCCTTTTATTTCTTTTCATCCATGTAAACATATAATAGGTGTGAGTAGTTTTCAACAAATAATATATATCAGCTAAAATAATACAAATTAAAAGCACTACTTATTCACTAGATGGCAGCAAAGTGTGCCTTACTGAACTTGCTTGGCAGCAATGGTCCTTTGTTTATTTAAAATATTAACATGTTTGCCTAAGACTTAATAATTGTCTTTCAGTGTTCAAATAGTTAAATATAACAGAAACAATGAGCTCAAACGAGGTGTTAACTTTACCAAGGATCATACAGTACATTGCAAACATTGCATTAGCTCACCAGTCTTACTCATGCCCATTAGCCAGTGTGCTGCCTTTACAGCATGAACACACAAGCAGCAGCTAAAACGTACAATGCACTACAACTTGAACATCCTAACATCAGGACCATCTCAGAACATGGCATCCCCTACCAGCCTGATGTCAAATTACAGACTGTCTGTATGCCTACTTTGAAGACACAATCTTTATAAATAGTAGTTTTCTGCTTACTACTTCCTCTATGTCCAGTCATTATTCAGGGGATGGAAGTAGAGGTGGTGCACTGTTAGAAGTACTTGGGGGGGTCCACATCAATGACAGGTTGGACTGGTCTCGGAACACAGAGGAGCTATATAAGAAAAGGTGGAGCAGGCTTTTCCTTTAGAGTTTATTTATTTGTCATTATACTTTCGTACAACAAAATTCTGATGACAACTTTCCATGTGCTGCACTAAAAAAGTAACAATAAAATACTACACTAAGACAATTATTCAGGTTATTCATGGTATAATTGTGTTAAATGCAGAACTAAAGTCTACAAATAACATTCCCACATAGGTGTTTGGTTGCTCTAAGTGCAACAGAGGTATATGAAGTGCAATCAACATGGCATCATCTGTAGAACGGTTTGACCGATAAGCAAACTGGTGTTTATCCAGATACAGAGGAATAACAGACCTGATATAGGAAAGCACCAGTCTCCTGAAACACTTCATGATTATGGCTGTTAGAGCAAATTGACCTTTTGAAGGGTGGATCTCACCTGGTGGCACTGTAAGACCAGTGAGTGTTCACGTACTGATATTAGTAGTGTAGAGAGAAGCTCCACTGTGTTCAGTGTCAAAGCGGGCAAAAAACTGGCTTAAGGCATTAGGAAGATCTATGTCATCGATACTGGGCAGAGTGCTGTCTTATAGTCCGTCAGTTTTTTGATTCTCTTCCACATACTTTGGGGGTTGTTGTCCACAAAGTATTTCTCGATGCGCTGTTTATATTTGCACCTGGCCTCTCTGATGGCTCTCTTGAGACTCACTTGTGCTGCTTTGTGTGCTGGTGTATCACCTGCCCTGGAACCCATATCTCATTCTCTCAGAAAAGCCCGCACATGGTTGTTCATCCACGGCTTTAGATTGGGAAATACTTTAAACATCTTTTTGAAAGTGCATTTCCAGTACAAAAATGTATATACAGTATCCCAGGATTATGTGAGAAGTGACATCCTTCACATCCTCTATAACTCTGTGATGGCCAGTGCAATTTTCTATGTTTGGTGTGCTTGGCTGGTAACATCACTTCAAGAGAGGCCCACTGATTCAACAAGCTAATAAAAAGGGAAGGCTCAGTTATGGGACGCACTCTGGACTCCACGGAGGTAGTAGCAGAGGAGTGAAATGAAAACAAAACTGTGTGCCATTATGAACAATGCTGCACATTCTCCTCTTGATACACTAACACCGAGGACTTTCAGCCAATGAATCATTAAGCAGAAGTGTGTCAAGAAAAGCTACTGGGGACTCCTATTATACCAACAGCAGCATACCTGTACAATGCCTCACTGTGACTTGGACTGCTAAATTGTCTTTTGCAAAGTCAAACATTTTTCTTCTTTCCTGTAATTCTTGTGTGTGTTTGAGGGGGTTGCTGTTCTTTTCTTGTTATAATATTTCTTGAGGGTCTGTAAAAAACTAAATTTCAAATATGTCAAGCTAGTAAGATTGGACATTCGCAAAACTGCTGGAAACATACTTTTTTACATGGCCTTGTCAATATTTAAGCATAGCACGTTTATTCTAGAACTCTAAAAGTAATTATACATCATCACATATTTTAAAGTTAATGTTTATTCACAGTGGTGTGTTGGCTGTTGTCATTGAGTACAACACTTAGACAATTCCAATTATTCATATTATTTTTACCAGCTACCGATGACTGCATCTATGTTTCCCCTTCTTCTGCTATCCTGTGGTGCCGTTCTGCTTCACTGCCACTTGGGAAAAGTAGTCTGCAGCCACTTGTAATGTTGTAAAGGATGAAGAACGCTACACCTAAGATGATACTCACTGCATCAAATTTTCAAGAATGTTACATCATATATAGAAACTAATAAGAAATTTTGTCACATTTAAGTACTGTAGAATGCTTTCTGGCTTGAGCAATGTGGTTAGTCTTTAAGCTTTGGAATCCCTAGAAGTTTATTTTGGCCGGCATCTGTGCCAGTTGCAGTTTTGTTTTCCTGTCCTTCCTGGCTATTTCAATATAGCTTATATTTATGGTCACTATTGACTTTAGCCACTATAACTACTAGACACTTTTATCTAACATGATTTGTCCTCTGTGTCATTTTGAGCTACACTTCTGTATAAATATTTGCTGTATAAATGTGTCTTCGAATTGCATAATTGGGCACAACATTCACCTGCTTCATGGGTAAGATGCAGCATGTCATCCACTCTAACCTTTGGGAGTCATCAGCCATCACTTTTGTTGCTACTCAAAGACAGGGCAAAGAAACAAGCAGGAAAAAACTGCTGATGATGACTCCTTTCATGCAGGGCACTACCTTCTTTAGAAATTCATGTTGTGTAAATTCTAGGAGTCTTCATGAAGAAGAATGATCAGAGAGTGCTGAATGACCTTTTCTCCAAACGTACTTCCCCGTACAAACAGTCTTTCTAGAAAATGTCATTTTGTCCATCTTCTGTGCAGTTGTTAGACATTCTGCCGACGTCAAGTACAAACAGTCCTATTTCACTTGACTAGACACAGTGCTGTGGCACTTGCTAATGTACTATTAGTCTTGGTTATCAGTTATGCATATTCTTAAAATACTGCATCATTTTTATTGTCATTCTCTGTGTGCCTAATTTTAGATCCTGGCTCCGTATTGTGTGTTTAATTCTTCACTCAAAAATTGCTTGCATGTGTAATCTTTTTCGCAGATACAGGCACCAGTGTCCAGATGAGTTCATATTAAGAAATGTCTTAAGTGAAGCCTCAGTGCTGCCCCAGATTTTGCATCTTCCCAAAATGCTTAATATTCTACTCATTTCCAGCCTTACATTTTGTATCATAAAAGCTAAAATTCATAAAAGCAGACAACCTCTTTGGCAACCTCATTTCTTAAGTCTGCTTCATCTTTTTCCAGTTGAAGCTGTAATCAGTCCCAAACTCCAATCCCAAAGGTGTTTAGTCCTGCCCTTAGCAGGACCAACGTGTGTCGATAGGCGTTGAAGGCACTACAGGACTTTTTAGTTGATGTGAATCATTTAAGATAACTGAACATCTGCTTTCTTCAGGTAGTTTATTCCTAATCCTAAACTACACTTATTGGATCTACTTAAGGAGATTATGACACCAAACGTGGAGATCTACCATTCTCATCTTTAGTTATTATAACAAGTTTATTTAAAAAATAAACTGTTGGATTTACTTAATACATTTTTTTATTTATTTCCACTTGATTGAATTAAGTTATCCTAATTTAAACCAAATGTTTAGATCTAAAGTACATATTTCTTTGTGCACTAGCCTTTCATAAAGTACAAAACCACCCAGTAAATCCTTAATAATTTCTTTTTCTTATTTTTTTGGTTGTTTTGTTTGAACTAGCCTCCATCCATATTGCAATACTCTAAAATATAGAAATGCCAACCTAACAAGGCCAGACATGTAAATAATCAATTATGCCAAAGATAAGTAATAATCTTCACATGGAGAACACATGCATGGTCTTGTGATGTACAGTGTGTAATGGGTTTGCCAAATGAATGAAGACACACTAGCCTAAAGCCACTTTCATAATTGTACAGATTTTTGGCAGTTAAAAAGCTACTTTTATGTACAATGTTTTAATCTTTGTTTGACACTGTGCAAAAGAGTAGGGGTCCCCAACAATTTGGAAAATATACAAAAATAAATCACATTCTGTCCATGCCCTCTCCTGAAAATAATGATTATATGGCAATGAAATTCATTTGCTCTGTCTGGACTTAAATGAACTGAGTTACTATGACATCTGACAAAATGATGTCAATTGTATTGGAAACAGATATGTAGAATGGGACTATAATAATATATATAATAACTAAAATCATTTTTTAAAGTTAAAAACATGCTAATTTTAAGTAAAGTCAACATAAGGCAGCTGCTTGGCAATATACAGTCAAGATGATATGTGGAATTGATGCTGATGCATAAAGCAATGAACTCAATTTATGTTGTTTACACACCCAATAAATAATATTCAGTTCTACTAGAGAAGCATACTTAAAGTCTTAAAACATGCCAATGTTAAATAAAGTCAATTTAAATGAACTGTGTAATAACAACATACCACAATAATTTCCAGTGACCAGGAAAATAATCATCTTGTTCATAATTCATAATGATGATTATTGCAGTAACAGCTTTTTAAAACACAGATGTGTTTTCACATCCTCTTTTGTTAACACTGTTGCTTACTATAATTTTGTTAACCACCCATTCATTCTGGAGCCTCACTTAGCAAAAACCGGGTGCAAGGCAGAAATGATCCTGGACAGGGTGCCACGCCATCACCTTGCTCTGTGTTCATTTTTAAACATCTCTTCACTAAAAAGATGAACTATTAGGGATGATCAATTTGTGCATTTAGATTAAGTTAAATAACTATGCCTTCTGACATTACTTACCTTTTTCTAGTTACATTGACTTAAGTTTATTATGTGACACTAACACAATTACTTTGTGTTGAAACAAAGCAATCAGATTATTTTCCTTCAAAAGAAACACAATCAGTCTCGGGGACTGTGGCTATTACTAACTTATTTTATGTTGATCTTATTCTAAATTAATACTTTTCTAATCCTAGAAATTTGGTATTCCCAGTCTCCTTTACACAATTAAATTAAGTTGATTTAACTTAAAATAACGAAGTTTTCTGTACATGACTATGTTAGATTTGCATAAACCGTGATATTTTATATAAAGAAACACTCAACTTACTTTTAGTAAAGTGATTTCTTTTCCAAATGCTACAGATTTGTAAGGTTGGGGGGGGGGGGGTTATGATACTTTACTTTAATACATGTTTGCCCCCCCTACATCAGAAAGTTATCTTTTCTAAGTTTCCAATAAAATAATATAATGTTAAGATTACATGAAAAATACAATCAACTAAAACAAAATGTGATGACCTTCTGCAGTAATAAGTGAACCACTACACATTTACCAACCTCCTGTATTCTATGTGTTTATTGAATCTCACCATAGTCCACAATTTTCATTCATATGCAGTGAAAAAAGTTTTAGATGGATTGACTTAAGACTAAGAAACATGTAATTTTAATGTTTAATGAAAGGGATTGAGTTACTTTAATTCTACACATGCATTTAATTTACCTTAACTATGTTATGTTTTCTGAACACAAAGTAAATGTATCAACTTAAAACAAATGTTTCATTTTAAAACTAAACTAATTATATGGTACTGCTGTCCATTACTGAATTTAGTTCATTTAACAAATTGTTTTTGAGTGTTTTAATGCACGGGTGTCGAACTCCAGTCCTGGAGGGCCACAATGGCTGCAGTTTTCATTCTAACCATCTTCTTCATTAGTGAGCCGTTTTTGCTGCTAATTAACTTCTTTTGCCTTAGTTTTAAATTAACTTGACTCAGGCCCCTTAGTTGTCTCTTTTTTCCCTTAACTAGCATCCAAACAATAATGAGGCAGAAATCAAGCCACCAGATGACCAGCTCACCTGTGCCCATCACACAATATCTCAAAATAAAGAAAGGCTATTGTATTGGTACGGTTGATCTCTCAGGTCACCAAAACATTTTGGCTGTGTTCTGAGAAATTGGAAATGTCTGCTATGACAGAATGAGAGCAGCAACAAGCCATGGAATTAAATAACAGGTTTAATTAACAGCAAGAATCAGCTTCTCTTTAAGAGATCGGCTGGAGTTTGAAATCCCAGTTTAGCTGGTCATATGTTGGCTTGTTTCACATCCCATTTCTGTTTGGGTGTCATTTAATGAAGAAAGAAATACATTCAGAGGACTGAATTCTTAAAAATAAGGTTATTAAAATTAAATTCTATTAAAATAAGTTAATTAGAAGTGAAAACTGGCCACAGATTAGGAAAAGAGTTAGAATGCAAACCTGCAGCTACTGTGGCCCTCCAGGCCCGGAGTTCGACACCAATCAATTAAAAGAAAAACGTGGTACTAGGGAGTTGTGGTCCTTTCCGTTTTACAAGACATTAGATTGATTTTTCCTAATGGTAAAATATAGATTACGCTTGTAAAAAATGTGCCGACAGGTATCGCTGGAATGCTAACCTTTCATTCAATTCCAAGTTTTTCCGTATTAAAAACTGGCCACACTAGCTGAATTGAAATATGCTGGGAACAAAACCAATTAATACATATTTACACGCTGTTAAAGGGCTGCTGAAAGACTTTGGTAAAATAATAATTCTGATGATTATCACTATTTTTGAACAGTACTTCTTTCGATTGTTAGGTCACGTTCGCGGCTCGACGCTCTACGTCGTCTGGAGCCGGGCGCACACGATCCTCCAGTGCGAGGGGGAGCGCTTTCCAGATCCGAAGTCGCCGATCTCGTGTAAACAAGCGCAGCCAACCTATCCCACTCAGCAGAACAAGCTTTGTGATCCTGGCAGGGCTCGCAGAACCTGAGACTTGTAATATGCGCGTTTTACCATCGAAGCTCTGATTCGTAAACCACCAGTGTTAGCTCATTGTTCAGTCCTTCGATAATTTGAATTTACCGAGTGGCAGGAGATGCGCGACAATGGCTGAAGGACGTCGCCTGCCTGGCAAGCTATAGCTGCCTAAAAACGCTGGGGTACCACTTGGATCACAAAGATGCATTTTCTGAAGAGGTGCTCGGTGTTTAAGATTGTGCTGAGCGCTTTGTTGATCGTGGCTTTGCTGCAGCTCATTTATCTGTCTCTTCTGTCCCGGCTACACGGAAAACAGCAGCGCTACAAATACTCGGAGCTTTTCGAGAGCAACGGAAACCAGCGCGGGGGTGTGTTTATGACTCGTAAAAACGCCAAGAAAGAGCGCTTGAAATACTCCCTTTCTACCGGCGGCATATTTGACTCGAGCGGCCAGTACCGGATCTATAAAAACATCGTCAAGAGCGACTTCTCATCTCATCAGCAACCAGATGGCGACTCGACGTCTCAGCCCCAGTTTGTTCTGGCGACCCACACCTCCATCAATAACCTTCACCACTTGAACGAGCTGCTGGAGCGCTGGGACGGCCCGATGTCCGTTGCCATTTTTGCCCACACACACGTGGTCAAGTTTGCCACTGCACTCATCTACGCCCTGAGCCTCTTGTGTCCTCACATCCAAGCTCTGGTGGACTTTCACTTAATTTGCCACTCCGGCGATCTTGCCACTTTCCCCGAGAACGATAGGGAGCATTTCGTGGGCTTGAAGGACTGTCAAGGGGTGTTTGCTAAGCTGGATAAACACAGGGATATGTATCAGAACTATGCGATAGCCGGTAACGTGTCCTACCCCAACAACCTGCTGCGTAACGTAGCCAGGGGAAGCATCGAGGCTGCGTACACGCTCGTCATCGACATTGATATGATGCCCAGCGAAAATCTGCACGATCAGTTCCTACAGTTCATAAAAAGGCGAACTCCTCAGCCAGACGAAGTATTTGTGCTGCCAGCCTTTGAAATCCGACACACCCGTAAGATTCCACCTAGTAAGAAAGAGGTCCTGCAGCTGTACCAGGTGGGCGAGGTGCGCCCCTTCTACGAGGAGCTGTGCCACAAGTGCCACGCGCCCACAAACTACTCCCAGTGGCTGAACTTGCATCTCCAGAGACCAGGCGACGTTAGCGACAGCGGTGATCTCGACGTGGCTTACACTTTGTCTTGGACTGACCCCTGGGAGCCCTTTTACATAGGCAGTCAAGACACTCCGCTCTACGACGAGAGGTTTAGGCAGTACGGCTTTAACAGGATAAGTCAGGCGAGTTACCAACCATGCGCGCGGGGCGAGTTGCTAAGCAACAGGGGACGCGACTCCTGCAGATGTTTTCCTTTCCGATTTGAAAGCCCTGAGCACTACGGCTTAACGACAATTTAAAGGTGGCGCCATTTAAAACGTTCCATCAGACCCATTAAGCTTGAGCTGTTTATTGATATGAGATCGATCTATACTTAAAGGTTTCCTTGCTCTTTCTATGTGTCTTTAGTCACTGAAATTGCATGTAGTGTGCATTTTAGTTCTGCCTAAACGTCCACTATATGCAGTCAGGATTTTAGGGCCTATATATTTATACACTCCATGTGTTAATTCCTTGATTTTAGCCCATTTGGTCCCGACGATTCTGAATTCTGACATTTCAGTGTTTGTGGTTTACATAACAAGGCAACTAAGAGCAAACCATAAAAGAAAAATTTGTATGGAATGATCCATACAGTACTTTTATGTACATGTCACGTTAGTAAACACCAGGAAATCACTCAACAGGACATTTTACAATACAATACAACCGATTGTACTGTGTAATTATATATAACCCAGGTACATTAACTTATTTATTATGTACACAAATGAACAGAGTGAAATGAGCAGGAAAATTAATCAAGTGAGCAACTGCAAGAATAATTAATACAAAGTTAAACACATTGTGTCAAATAAAGTAAACAAGTTGTATAGATTGATAGGTTGGTATTGGTGGCTTAATGCTTCCTTTACAGATCTGGTGTATGTTCATTTCTTTCTCTTCGTTATCCGGCATGTGCTCTGATGGAGCAAACAAGTTTTCCGCTATCTTCACTTATAAATTTATTTGAGTGTTTGTGTGTGTATGTGTATATTCTATCCATGGTCACACCAGTTCTACCAAGCATCGAGCGCGAGGCAGGAACAATCTGTAGATGGGACGCCAGCTCATCACTATCACTGCGGCACCATGCTTCCGCATGTTTAAATATTAACAGTATACATTATTTAAATTAAGTTAACAATTCATCTGCAAAATGTAATATACATACTTAAGTGCAGTTAGTCATAGAAATGATATCAAGTATTCATCCCTAGTATTCTAACAGAGTACAGCTCCAAGAGGATAACTCTTGGAAATCTAAATTCGCTTAGAAGCCAGTCATCATCATATGTAAATACGTGCTCACATCTAATTCTTCCATTTGTGATGTCTTCTAACAACGCTAAAGCAGCTATGGTAGTTGAAATAGTCTGGCCATTCCATGCACCATTATATTGTTGCAGAATGATTACAATCAAGTGAATTAAATTTGAAAACAATATGCAATTAATTTAGGAGTATTTGATAAAGCCAGCATCATGGATGCAAATCTAAAGAAGAATGGGAAACCACACTGAAGCAGTAGCACTGCTTTGGCATTGAGTGCCACCTGTTTACAGAACCGAGCAGAAACGTACATACACATGGTGTGATGCTGCAGTGAAAATGTGTGTGGCTTTATGCCAAGTTTAGTTTTTATACATCTCGAAATTGAGTGTGAAACAGGTGTACGCAACATTTTTGTGCATACTAACCGTCTATACATGAGGCCCCTGGTGTGTGTTTGTGAGTTCATTTCTTTCAGGTCATCATCAAACATATGCTCTGGAAGGGCAAACAACATGTTTGCTGTCTTCACTTATAAACTTCTGTGAGTGCATGAGTGTGTGTGCAAGCGTGCATGCTTGCAAATGCCTCCATGTGTGTGTATATGTAAATTTAAATTAAATTATGAGTCTCAAAAATTACTCCAACAAAAATTTAGCAAATAATTAGGCCTGGTGTTATGACTGTAGGGGGCAGACTGCAAAAATCCTGGTTAAATTAAACAATTTATGCAACAGTTATCGTTGTACATTGGTCAGACTGTTTTTGAAGGATATTGAGATAAGTACAGGACAAAACACAATAGACCTGGAGTTTCTAACAAGGGACAAAGATGCAACTTCTTTGAAAACGAGTGGTCAGTTTATGTGGAAGTTATTGTTGTATGTAGTTTTCCACAGTCACACATTTACTGACAAACGCACATAAGATGCCATGATAAAATCCACTTTTCTTAACATTGTTAACGTTGTAGAATCAGACTCTGAACTTAACTCGATAGTGAATTTTTGATCACATCACCAAAATTTACAATAAAGTAATAAAAACTCAATGATGTGTAAGCATAAACAGTTAAATGTGTCATGACATATGGTTTTGTGGGTAATTTCTTTACGTATTTATACAATTTGTCTTCATGTATTTATCTCAATAACACCAAACACAACATAAAATAAGCCCTGAAATGAAAACTGTCACTTTCACCTGTGATAGTTGAGATTGCAGGCTCTAGCAAGTTCCATATTTTGATTGGTGAATCTTCGACTTGTAAATCTTTGACCATCAAGTGCTACATTTATAGGCAAACACTACATTGCAGATGCAGACTTCTGATAATGAATTAAGAGCTTCTTGAATTAAAGTAGCCTCCTCATTTATTAGCTCTTGCTTTTTCTGACCCTTGTATCTTTTAGCACTACTTCTTTATACTTCTTGAAAGAACGGCTCTCATTTTGGTCAGTTTCTGTGTAATGTTTGAATGGCAAACTTTGTTCTTGGAGGTTTCCTTCAGGTTCTCCCATTTTCCTTCCACATTTCAAAGATATACATTATTGATGAATTTTCAAATTTTAATTGGCCTACTACAAGTGTGATTAAGCTCTGTGGTGGGCTGTCATCCTGTACTAGGGTTTCTTGCATGTGAAGGTGTGAGGACACACTCCATCTCTGAATTTGATTAAGCAGGTTCCAAATTAATGGATGGATTATAGTTCTAAAATGCTTTGAAAATAGAAGGATTACCAATAGTTTAAATCCTAAATAGTCCATTGCACAGTCCAGTGGTCATCAATCCTGTAATTGTGGTTTGACATATTCATGTGTCCTGGCATACCAAACTACCAGTTGTGTTACCAAACTTGGTATCACAATTGCTTTTTAGATCTTTAACGGTACACATAGCCAAGGTATTTAAAGCTCAAAGAACTGTAGGATAAACTCTTAAATCTCAAACGGCCTTTTCTATGCATATTATTTACTGTATATCCACTCTCTGGAGATACCCAGCATGGAAGGTCAGCACGACAAGGTTTGCAGATAATTAGATTTACATATCCGTTACATTCACAAGCTCCACTAGAGAGTCTTGAGTTTAAAAAAAGTAATTGTGGGACAGAGTCAGAATATGGTAACCATAGGACAATGGCTGTGTCATTATAGAATGCCAGAAAACCCAGTTGTTTGTGATTAATCAGATATAGAGTAACCAAGCTTGTTTGAGAAGAGCTGAATGTATGATTTAACTTTATAGGGCACGGCCTTTGTCTTTGTATATTATGTTGTATACTGGACATAAGTGTGTGTGAAAGTGGTGCACTGCTGGCAATGATAGTTGCAGGAAAGCTGTCCTGTCTCATATGAAGGAAGAATTTGGGGGATCTATAGGTGTAACAACAGGGCACTCACAATCCCTGTTTTAATGGTTTCCAACATGTACGGAAACATGGCTTGTCTATAAATTGTTGGGAAGCTTTTAGGCCTTGGGCAAGTAACTATAGTAATAGAAGCTGTGCTCCATTAACAGCATTTTTCGACCAATTTGTATTCGTGAACACACTGACAAAATCCTGTCACCCACTGTACATTTTTCACGGCAGTTCTGCCATGTTCCATTTCCTAAAATAGTTGTCATCTCCCAGAAATGCCTGTTTAACATCACCACTGTTTAATGGCAATTTGTCTTCCCAGTTCTGTTTTAGCTGGAGTAGGAATGGGAAATATTGGGGCACCAACTACATTTTCTTTTAAATTCTTTCACATCTCTTCCTCCCTGACACAGAATGGCTTATGCCACTTCTGTGGCACACTTGTTTACATCACCAGCCAGAAAGATTTTGGCCAAAACCAATTTCCCCCACATAACATCCTTTCTGGCCCATTAAATCATTTTATTACTCTATCTTATGCCACCCACTTTAAATGGCACTTTATGTTTAAACGATACAAATGCTTCTGCGTGGAAAATGTATACTGGGTGTATACAATGTCCTCCATTGTTACTGTGAAGCTCAAATCAAATTTGATATTTTTATATACTTTGCTGACATTGACTTGTGAATACAGTGTCTTGTAAAAGTGTTGACATTTTTAAATAAGTAATAGATTTTGTTGTCAGTGTTTTTTTTTTTATTTTAAAACATTGAAATTCAAAATTAGTTTTTAATCTGACGTTGTTTTATTTTAGAAAAAAATTAAGAAAAAAGTAAATATGCTGTTTGTGAAAGAACTGCATTCACGCTCACCATCTTAACATTTTGTAGAGCCACCAACTAATTTTAAGTTTCTGTGTAAATATTCTGTAACATTTTCGATTATATCCTTTCATATCTCTCTCAGTAATACAATAGTGCATTTGTTTTCCAGCAAAGTATTTACAGTAGCTATGTGTGGTACACACATGGACTTTATGAGTTTTTATACTGTATACAAAAATGTTTGGCTGTGCAAAGATGGCAGCTGTCTGAAGTAGTTAATTGATTGTCTGGCAAAAAAAACCCCAATATTCACTTAAAACAATTTAATACCCAACAAAAATATAAAATGAAACATTTGAAACAAATTATGCATTTTACGTTAAACCAGCATTCATATTTCCCCAAGAAAAGAAGCAATCATTCTATAGTAATTCAGATTCAAGCAATATTCCACCCAAAAATACATTTTTTGTGTTATTTACCCAATGTAGTGAGTACTGATGGGTGCAAAAAAGTTTTAATCTCATGTTTTCATGGAGAATGGATATAACAAAGTTTCTGATATAATTGGGGTCTATGGTGACCAACACTAGAGAATAGAAAACAGTATCAAAAAAAATCCATGAAAAAATCTCACATTAGTCATGTTGCAAAATCCACATGGTATGTTGTCCAGTCATATGCTCACAACAACCCAAACACATGTATTTGAAGTAAAGTATTGTTAAATAAAGCACTTCTGGAAAATGCTTAGACATGGCCAAGGATTTGAATTCACTGGTGAGAAGTCCAGCCCCATAACAGCTGTATGATGAAGAGTTGGGGCAGCACCCTGGTGACACCGTATAAATAGAATTAAAAAAAACACAAGGAAAACGTGCAATAATAGCAGTGACATCTTTCCAGGCATAAGTTCTCAAACTGTCTAACTGTCTGGTCTCAAGTCCTTCCAGCAGGAAGAGGCAGGTCCAGGTGGACGGATATCAGAAGTGACACTAGTGGTGGTAAAGCCGTCAACCTTCTAGTCTGCAGTGGGAGGAAGAGAGAAGGCATTAGGACACAGTACCAACCCCTAGAGTGACGGGAAATTATAATTATCAGAGCGCCCTGAGAGATATGTAAAATTAAAGATAAAAAGTTAAAGAAGTGAAAGTGAAAACATTATTAGGAAGAAGATATGCCTTGGACCTGGCACATATCTGAGAAGCATCAACAAACAGAAGGTCAGTTCACCCATGTGGTTTTCACAGCTGAGGGTCTTCAGTTGTGCTTATTGATATAAATGTAAGGATGGGTGATGGGTCTGCAATTCAAATGCTTGTTCTCATCTCAGCATATTTGATTTTCATTTACAACAGTGTTTTCCAGAGGTGGTTTATTTAACAATATTTTAGGAAAAATATATTTATCTGGGACATTGTGAGTATACAACTGGACCATTTGAAATAGTGATTATGTGACACAAGTTAAGATGAGATTTCTTCATGGACCTTTTAGTCCAGTGTTGGTCACCATAGACCATTAATATATCAGAAACCTTGTTATCTCCATTCTAAAAGCAGAATACTGGAATGTCTGAAAAATGACTCCAAGGTTGCCAGATGCTATAAACAACTGAACTATTTTTGTAAAGCCCACTGCATGATAAATGCCATCCCAAAGTGCTTGACATGAACAGCTTACCAACTAGGCCACTCCTGCTCCTAGACTACAAATCAAAGCCCTGTAAACTGTGTTGTTTTGCTTCCATGCTCTTTTTCATGATATATTTGGAGATTTTGTCATGAATCTTTTATCTTTGTTTTTGTAGGCCTGTGAACTTCATGTGGCTGGCTATAAATTCACTGTGCTAAACAATGCATTTCTGGTGCACAGAGGCTTCAAAGTGCCTGGAGAATTCCATGCCAGAAAAGATGAGGAAAACAGACGCAATCGAATTCTTTTTCGGCAATTTAAGGAGGGCCTGAAACTGAAATATCCTGAATCAGCCCAGCATTGCTGAAGGGGACATTCCATATGATAACATCACAAAGCCGTGGCCACACAGCAACCAACTCAAGTCTGAAAAGTGCATAGTTGGGTGAATCAGCTCAGGTTCCCTCATGGAAAAAGAAGGTTTGCCTAAAAGGAGACTTGGGTGTGTACAGCATTCCCCATTGAGGCTGTGACTGAAACACAAGAGCTATTTTTAAACTTACTGTAATTACATTTGCCACATGGAAAGCCCTATTCTGCACTGAATGAAGTATTATCTGTATGAGGTGAGCAGACCTGAACGTGGTGCCCCATGGGGTTGTCACAGAAGAGTCCTAAAATATGACTCTTGTCTTTTTTTTGTGCATTTGGAAGTAAAAGAGCTTAAAATGTTTTCTGTAGAGCATGCCAGTCACTCAGAAGAGCAGCTGACCAAGGCCTCGTCATGAGTATAGGACAGCTGTTTCTTGGGGAGCTTCTGGAAATAGATCTTCATTCTTTCTGAATTCCTTACACGGTGCTGAAACATTCACTGCAGGATAGAGTGACTTCATGTCAGCCAAAGCAGTAATCATGGGGTTATCACTGGAATTGGGGGCGGGGGGAGAAGGTTGACAAGGGCGTCAAAAAAGTGTTTCAAGGACTTGTATTTTTTCAAGTTTTAGATTTGTAAGCCACTTTGACCCATTTACTATCAGTGTCTGGAATTGCTAAAATATGAATTGTACTGTAAAAGACATTTTTCAAGTTGCTATACTTTGATTTTAAGTCTTAACTAATTTTGTCCAATCTGAGTGGGGTAAATAAGTGACAAGAAACTGCATTTGATAAATCCAGAGTAAGAAGTAAATAAGGTTATTGGAAACAAAATATCTCAACTGATATTGGAATGGCTATGTCATTTACCATTTTTCCAGCACCAGTTAAACCTCCTGCATTTGAGTCACAGACACCTGAAAAATTTAAATAAAGTGTGTGAATAAAGTGTTCTGTTCATAAAAAATGGTATGCCTTCATTAGTATGGAAGGAATGAGATTAGGAAGGAGTCCATCCATCCATCCATTTTCCAACCCGCTGAATCCAAACACAGGGTCACGGGGGTCTGCTGGAGCCAATCCCAGCCAACACAGGGCACAAGGCAGGAACCAATCCTGGGCAGGGTGCCAACCCACCGCAGTTAGGAAGGAGTCTCAGATCAAAATATCTGAAGTATTTTTTTGTAATTATTTAAATTGATGTCATTTCTGGCACAGTGGGGTACTACAGTTAGCTTGCATGTCAATTCAAAAATTATTGTTTAGGGGTGCAGGTAGGGTTCTTTTCACATAACTGTGAAAAGCAAATTGTACAAGCCCAGCACAGTACACTCAAATTACAAATAAACTATAGCTTAATTAAAATTTAAATGAAATGCAGCCAAAACAAAATCATGTTAAACACAAAAAAAAACATGCAAAAGTATTTATTTTTATATGTTTTTATATATATACCTGTACACCAGTCAGTCACAGCATTGAAACCACTGACAGGTGACGTGAATAATGTTGATTATCTTGTTACAATGGCATCTGTCGTGGGGTGGAATATATGAAGCAGCAAGTGAACAGTCAGATTTTGAAAGTGATATCCTGGAAACAGGACAAATGGACAAGTGCAAGGATCTGAACAACTTTGACAAGGGCCAAATTGAGATGGCTCAGAGCATTTCCAAAATGACATATCTTGTGGGGTGTTCCCAGTATGCAGTGGTTAGTAGAAAGACAACCGGTGAACTGGCAATAGTGTCATGGGTGCCCAAGGCTCACTGATGCATGTGGTGAGCAAAGGCCAGCCCACCTGCTTTAAACCCACAGAAGACCTACTGTAGCACAAATTGCTGAAAAATGTAATGCTGGCCTGGTGTCAGAACACACAGTGCATTCATTGCAGCTTGCCACAGATAGGTTAGAGCGCCCAAGCTGACCCCTGTCCACTGCCACTGCCAAAAGCTCATAAAATGGGTACATGAGCAGCAAAACTGGACCATTAATCAATGACAGAAGGTGAGCTAGTCATATGAATTATGTTTTCTTTTTGATAATGAGAATGAAGAGATGGCAGCAGAACTCACTATAGGAAGAAGGCAACCCAGTGTGATGCTCTCATCAATGTGCTAGCTGGGAAGATTTGGGCCCTGTCATTCATGTGGATGTTATCATGCATTTCTCTCATGGCCAGTGTTACATTTTCCAGCCCCTTTTTAATACATTAGCTTTGTGGGACCAGACGAGATGGGCTAGCCTTACCTTCCCAAGCACATCAATGACCTCTAGGTGCCAGATGTCTAGCCATCACAATCTGGCTCTGGTCAAAGTCGCTCAGATCCTTATGCTTGCCCATTTTTCCTGCCTCAAACACCTCACCTTCAAGAACTGACTGTTCATTGCCTGCCTAATATATCCCACACATTGACATTGATTTCTACTTGGGAGAGACCTTGATGATGCAGGATGACCATCTTGTGTCTTCTTGCTACTGTATACTCACTTTTGCCAAGGTGTAAGATCTGTAGGTTAACCTTCCACATCTACTGCAACGTTACCCTTTTTAGTATGGTCGCCCCTTGCCCAGTTTTATTCCCTCAATACAGCTGTTTCTGCTTCAGTTCAACACTTTGGTTCAACTTAAATATTATGTCATTGACCATTACCAGCTGCTTGTTACATCTGCATAACGAAGCACTGGGCTGTATACCTGCAAAGATCTCACATTCACATATTTAAATTGACTGACAATTATTTATCTGGGAGTTTAAAATTTTCCCTCCAGTTTATGATAGGTTATATGTAGGTAGCACATTCCAGAGGGTTGGGGGGCCTGTAATTAAATGTTCTGCATCCTACACTAACTTTATTTAGTTTTATTTACTGTAATTTTAAGCAGGTCTGTTTCTTGTAATCACAGTGTACACTTTGGAGTACAGGCACTAACTAGTAAGGTGAGTGGGAAATAAGCTATTTATAACTATATGTGAGAAGGGGGATATTAATATCTACTCTACATCTAATTGAAACCGTTAAAGTCATTTAAGAACTGGAGTTTCTGTATGTAGTCATACTTCTAAGTTCTAGTCATGATCTGTGTTATATGTTTTGAATTAACTCTTTAACAGCCGTATAAAACAACTGAATAGTCAGTTCTGGTTAAAACAAATGAATGTAATTGATTTTCTATATCTTGTATATTAAGAAGCTGCATTCATTTTACCAGTGAAAACAGTTCTTAATGTGTAAATGTGATGACTAAAAGTTATCCATCCAATAATTCACTCATTTTAAATATTTAGTTGTAGGAATGCCGTTTAACCCTCTAGTGCACCCTTTTTTCTAGATACTGTATGCAGTACATGTAGGATCTGGGAGTATTTTATCCGGACTGTTTCTATGGTAACATGAAGATATGCCAATGGGGTGCAACATTCTTTCTCACAGTCTCAGTTTCCCTCCATAACATGAAGGAACACCCACCAGAAAAAAAAGGCTGTCTTCACTTCTGCTCCACTTCCAACTTCACCTTTTCTGTTAAACCAGAATAAAAGTATGGGCAAGATGTCCTCCTTCAACCAGAGCTTTTAGATTAGATTGCACAGCTCTATACCACCACAAACTGTTTACATTGTGCCAAAGTTATTTAAAAATATCTAATTATGTTTATATATATTATGTACATTGTCATGCACGTAAGGAGCCTCAAATCCTCCCGGGTATCTCATTTCACAGTATTGAAACAGTACATTTATGGTGGCATGCAAATGTTTGGGCACCCTTGTGTAAAATGTCTCTTTCTGTGAATAGTTAGAGGAAGAGGAAGATTAAATGATAACCAAAAGGCATAAAGTTAAAGATAACACTTTTTTTCAGCATTTTATGCAAGATATTAGTGTGTTGTTTTTGTTTTGTACAGTTGTACAGTGAAAAAAGGAAAGGAGCACCATGCAAAAGCTTGGGCACCCCAAAGTATATGAAGTCTCAGATAACTTTTACCAACTTTTACCCTACTTGGCTTGTTCACAGTCATCACAGGAAACCCCAGGTGATGCAAATTGCAGAGCTGTATTAATTCTCTGACCTCTCAAACTTTGTCCCAACAATCGGCAACGATGGGCTCCTCTAAGCAGCTGGCTCGCACTCTGAAAAATGAAATAATTGAAGCTCACAAATCAGGAGGAGGCTACAAGAAGATAGCAAAGCAGTTTTAGTAGCTGTTAACAGGAATGGTGGAGGTCAAGTTGAGGTCAGGAAGATCATGAAAATATTTTGAAAGAACTGTTCATTGGATTGCTAGAGGAGGAGGAGGTTAGGAGCATGCACTGATACAGCACATTGTCACACCCACCACATGACAAAACAACTCTGGATCCCAGATTAGGACCCAAGTGCAGCCATGCAACAGGTGACATCTCAGCACCACATTAGTTCAGCTGGAATGAAACCAGTTTGAGGTTTTTTATAGGCAAATAAAAAACCTTGTTTGATTGTAAAAGACCTTCTTGAAGAATTTTAGCAGACTCTGGAGTGGCGGTGTGCTGTTCTGCTGTGCAGCGACACCTGAACAAATATGAAATTCATGGTGGAGTCAGCAGAAGAAAACCTTTCCTGCATCCTAGCCACAAAATTCTGTGCCTGAAGTTTGCAAATAAACATCTAAACTAGCCTGATGCATTTTGGAAACAAGTCATGTGGACTGATGAAATCAAAATAGAATGTTTTGGCCACAATGTGTAGAAGTATGTTTGGAGAAAAAGAGTGCCACATTTCAGCATAAGAACACCTCTCCATCTATTAAGCATATTATTGCAGCCAGTGGCACAGGGAACATGTTATTGTTAGAGGGACGAATGGATTAAAAATATCAGCAAATTCTGGAAGCAAACATCACACTATGTGTAAAAAAAGTTTAAGTTAAAAAGAGGATTAGTTTTAGAACAAGGTAATGATCCAAAACACACCTCAAAATCTACAATGGAATACCTCAAGAGGCAAAAGCTGATGGTTTTGCCATCACCGTCACAATCCCCCAACCTAAACATCATTGAAAATCTGTGAATTGATTTTAAAAGAGC
This sequence comes from Polypterus bichir lapradei, assembly GCA_026402145.1. Lineage (NCBI taxonomy): Eukaryota > Metazoa > Chordata > Cladistia > Polypteriformes > Polypteridae > Polypterus > Polypterus bichir. Next base: position 20,443,734 of record JANRMT010062796.1, read on the forward strand.
AGTGCATGCAAGACAGCCCAAAAATCTTGCAGAATTAGAAGCCTTTGACGAGGACGAATGGGCAGAAATACCCCAAGCAAAAACTGAAAGACCCTTAGCTGGTGTAGCAAGCGGCTGGGGGTGGCACCCAGCCGGAATGCCCAGAAGGAATGGAGGAAGGCTTACGCCTCCTCCAGACCACGAGGGGGTGACCGCCCTGGTGGCTTTGGGGACCACGGGAACAGAGCTTAGAAGCTCAACCTTATAGGGGCCTATGGTCACCGCCAGGGGGCGCCCCGATGCCTGAAGAACCCTGGTCCTCAGCACTTCTGCCACACCAGGGGGAAGAAGACCAGGGACACCTGGAGTGCTTCTGGGTACACAGCCGGCACTTCCGCCACACCTGGGCGGGCCGGCAGAAGGTTATCGGGAGGCACCTGGAGCTCGTCCAGGTGAGGATAAAAGGGGTCGCCTCCCTCCATTCGATGGCTGGATTCGGGAACGTAGCTGGACAGAGCTCAGAGGAGAGGAATGGAGGCAGACCTGAAGCAGAGGCATTGGAAAGAGGCCTGGACTTTGGGGTGAAGTGGGTTGTGTGTGTTTTCACTTTATATTATAAATAGTGTAAATAAACATGTTGTGGTGCTTTAAACGATGTCTACCTGTCTGTGTCTGGGTCATCATCCACACTGGCTACAAAAAGTGTTTACAAGCTATGATACTTGCCAAAGGGGGTGTTTCCAAGTACTGACCATGTTGGATGGCCAAATCTTTGCTTCAGGACCTTTTAATTTTTTTTAGTACTTTATACCTGTGAATGATGGAATATTCCTTAAAATAATATTAATAATAATAATAGTAATATTGCTTAAAATATTAAAGAAATGTGTCATATTTAATGTTATGCCTTTTAGTGATCAGTTCATATTATGCCCACTTAACTATTCACAGTAACAGACAGTTTAAGCAAATATGCCCAAACTTTTGCATACCACTGTATATACAGTAAAGATATTGCAATCAAAAAGGACTTGGGAAAGAGAAAGACAAAGATTTTGGAACTCAGCTAGGCTCTCTGTTTACTGGAGGGCAGTGAAAAAGACAGAGACCAGAGAATCTTATTTCTCACCATCTCAGTCTGATGAGACCAAGATAGAACTTTTTGGCCTTAATTCTAAGCGGTAAGTGTGGAGACAACCAGGCACTGCTCATCACTTGTCCAATACAGTCCCCACAGTGAAGCATGGCAGTGGCAGCATCATGCTGTGGGGGTGTTTTTCAGCTGCAATATGGGGTGCTGTGTGTACATTAATGAGGGAAAAAATTAATTTAAATGATTTTAGCAAATGGCTGCAATATAACAAAGAGTGAAAAATTGAAGGGGGTCTGAATACTTTCTGTACCCACTGTAGCTTAAAATGTAGCCTAAATATGCTTATGGTGGCTCAATAGCTTAAATAGCTAGAAGATTCCAAATTCAAGTGATGTAAAAGTCATACTGATCGATGCACTGTTGTTATTTTTTGGTCATGAGGAGTTTGTGTCTAATTGTGTCTCAAGTTGCTGACAGATGTGAAAGAAATACTTGATGGAAAGTTTCAAGGTAAAATTGTTGGCTGCTTCAGACCACGATGAAGAGCAGGTCTGGAGCTTTGTCTATAAAGTATATTGTCAGGAAAAAACAGAATCATTATAATGTGCAGACAGCATAGCCATGAGATTTTAGTTTAAAATAAATACTTGTTCAATTGTATGGTTGGAGTACATATAGTAATTTTATTTTACACTAATTTCTAGATAAGTGACTTTTTTCTTTCATGATTAACATTCGTCAAGCAGAGGCAGAAATGAGTTAATTTACAACTGGATTGCATGAACGCGATTCTTTCTGTGTTTGACTAACTTGCTTTGGAGATCTATTTTACTGTCAGAAACAGCTGTGAGACAAATAAAATAGGAACATATATAAGTTGAAGTGATCTATGTTAGGGGAAAACATTCTGTGTGAATTAACAAAGTGCTTCTGATGTGCCTTCTTTTGTAACTAAGATATTCTGTACAATCTGTTCCCTGAGGACATTTACAATTTCAATGCAATCATATGACCTTTTAAGTTTTTAAATGTGGAATCATAAAAAGAAGTTCTATTTAATGATAGATATTTGCCAATGACTTAATGTAACTATTTTGGGATGTTTATATAAACAAAGATACAGTCTATATGTGTTAAAGATTATACCATTTATGCTCACTGGTGCAAACTGATGTTTTTCGTAACTCTGTTATGCAATTTAACCTAAATTATTTAAGATCGTTGCTTTATTATACTCTTCTGTCTTGTCATGGTAAACTGACTTGTACACGTGACCAGCTCCCTCAAGGTTGTTGTCTATCTGCGAGACACCCATAATAGTGATCTTAGCTATCATTTAAGGCATGATTTCCCTAAAATCTCTCTAAGGTAAAATTGAAACAGTAAACTAATCTGTAATTGGAATGGTTCTCAGTTTCAAGATAGATAAATTCACAACTTTGCCAATGCATTTCAATGGAAGATTTTGAAATTTTAAAACTTGTATAGTGTGCTTCATTTGAGATATCTCAAAAAGCTGAACTGTCCCAACGGATGTTCTTGAAGAGTAAGTATGCAAAATTTCAACAAACTCTGTCCACTGGGAGTAAAGTTGTTTCATGAAAGCAGAAGGATGGACAGAAGGTGCTTTTTGCATTATAACTGAATGCACCTTAAATGTTTCTTCTCAGTGTGTGTCCTCTTTGTCTTTCTCTCTTGTTGTCTTCATCATGGCTCTCCTTTCTGTCTCTTGAATTATCAAACAAACACATTAAGATAGAGGCAGACTTTTGTTGTCAGACAGCTGGACAGATTGGAGATGGAAGTCAAACACCTAAGAATCATCAGGTGGAGATGTTGAGTGTCACCTATTATGGTTCCACAGGATCAAGGTAGGTGCAGTAACTCCAAAATGGCATCCACCATTCTATCATTTTCTGGACCAGCCTTTTTCCATTACAGGGAAGTAATCAACCATTGGAGGGTCTCTAAAATGAACACCAACTTTTTAATATGACTTTAGTAGCATAGTAGTAATTCCCATTCTCTTTACTTATGTTATGATTTTTAAGACGAGAACACCAATTTAAATTTGAAATATTTATATTTTAATTTAATAATATATACATTAAAAAGTGGCAGCATGGAGGTATAGAAGGTGGCACTCTCTCCTAAGTTCTGGGTTCAGATTCGTGCCCAGTCACTTGCCCATTTACCCTGATCTCAAGTGATCTAACCCCCGAGTACTCTGAATTCTTGGCACATAATAAAGATCTTTAAAACTCATTGGTGATGTGAATGTCCTGAGTTTGGTGATTTGCACATAATGCTGGTGGAATAGGCTAAACGTCAATCTTCTTCTTTTTCTTTTGGCTGCTCCCGTTAGGGGTGGCCACAGTGGATCATCTTCTTCCATATCTTTCTGTCCTCTGCATCTTGTTCTGTTCGAAAATACATGTAAGAAAACATGCAGCCACCAGCTTTCTTTCCAAATCAAAGTATTGCTCTTGAAAACCACGCAGTGGCGCTGTTGCTACAATATAAGGTGTGAGAAACAAGTTTTTTTTAATTGAATTCTTAAACATTACGTGCGATTGTACGGATGACCTGTTTGTCTTTAACAGTGAAGGGGGAAATAACACATGTACACATTTTAATCTCGGTTTTGTGTGATAATAATAAGGATATCGGTTTCCTTATGTGCTAAAACGACTTCGGCTACATGTAAATGTCTTAATTAAGTGCGCACATTTTTAATAAAATATTTAAGTAAAAAACATTTTGAGGAATTATGTTATGTCTGGTTTAACTGTGTATAATTTTCAAAATATGTATATTTCTGGAAACTGTGATAACGTTTGTGGCTAACACCTTTTTAAATTACTTCAAATAATTAGGTAAATACTAAATTTACAATAAGAATATGCAGATATAACACACTTTTTAGTTAGAGTCAGAACGGTGTGAACAGAACACATAATATGCGTTTATGCATTGATAGCTGCGCTTCCTTTCATAAAACAGCTTTATTACATTTATTTTTCCGTAAGCTACAGACATATAGTTATACATTTAAAGATCTCTTTTAAAGAGTACACACTTAACATTTTAAACGTGGATGCGGGCATATTATCGGTGGCACATAGGCGATTGTTGGAATTTAAATCTGTACCGCTTCTTAGTCTAGTTCTATCAAAGCGCCAGTTATCAGAAAAGACTTACTCTTACATTTCAGTATTTCATCCGCAATTTTAGTTAATGGTACTTATCCCATTCAGTCACACCGCTATGTTATTCTTAAATTGAATGGGCTTTGTGTTAAAAAGGTGTCTGCATACAATGTGTAATCAGGCCGTGTTCTACATTTACACATCACACTGCGCAGAAGAAACTCAAGGCAGGTGCACCAAATTTTTTATTTGCTCCTCTTGGTGTGTAAAGGTAATTATTTTACATCTAAATCTAATTTTTGTACTGTCAAAGAAAGATGAAAGATGCTGACTGATTCATGTATCACATCATAAACTATTTAATTAATTACATTTTTCTAAGCTATGCATCTGTTTTTTTTTTGAACCGGCTCATTCAAATACAAGGGAACCTGAGTCAATCTTTGTATTGTCACGGTAAATGTGAAATCAGGTACCATCCTTGAGGAGAGTATCACTCCCTGTTGCCATTAGAAACTTTTGCCCATCAGATCATGTTCATAGAATGGGGAAAAAAATCACGTTGCCAAAAGAAACAAATGCTGCTACCAAATCAAATTCGGAAAGTACTGTTAATGTTCTAATTTCCGTTTTTAGCATTAGCCTTATGACTGGTGGTATAGAAGCAATTAAATATCTGCCCCGCAAAGCCGATGTACAAATTCCGACCTTCGCGCAGTGCGTATGGAGTGTACAGGCTCTCTCCACATCTCTTGTCAGATTTTCTGCGGGTGCCTCTGTTACGCAAAATCTGTATACAATTTTAATCGATCAGGCGTCCCTTGCAATGCCGTAGCCCGTCTAGTGCTGTACTACCTTGCGCTTGATCATCCTGGATTATACAGTACTGTATATAGAACCGCAAGCACACACAAGCTGGTGTGCGGGTACAGAAAACGTGTGGATGGAATAAGCATCCTTCTGAACCCTAAATACTCGTACATTATTCACTGTAACTGACAGATGGGAAGTATTTTTTTCTGTTTCTACAGTACAGCGCAGGTTGGGGGTATGAAGCATATCGATCAGATCCAAGAACTGTTCATTGGTTTAACATGAATATATTGTCTATTGCAGACATTACCATGAACAATCAGACTGCTGGTCCCTATCACATCATCACTGTGTACAAAGCAGAAACAAATTCTGAGGCCTGCTGTCCATCATGACACATAAGATAAAATGTATACTTATTTCAAAGAAATACTTACAGGAACAACCAAATAAATACAGTACATTTGAAACAGCTCTTGGTGTCCAGGCACATCTTCTTTTGTTTCATATCCAAAACGGACATAAATGCTGCATGTTAGAATTGGGTTTTGCCTTTATGGAGCAGTAACTTCAGTTAAAAAGATCATATTCTTCTTAAATATACTGTACATTTTAAAAGATGCAATTAGTGATAAATCTGTACAGTACCTATAATAAATGAAAATTAATGATAAACTTCCATCAAAACAAGTAACTGCGTAGTTCATTTTCTGATCATTTTTTGTTTTGTAGATTTTCAGTGCATAATCAGGGCCGGATTTAGACTTGATAAGGCCCTAAGCTATTTGAGACATGGGGCCCTTTATAAGTCCAGATACGCTGTAGTATATTTAAGTATATATGACAATTGCTCACTTGGACAATTTGTTTTGGGGGCCCCCAAGAAGGCGGGGCCCTAAGCTATAGCTTGTGTAGCTTATACGTAAATCCTGCACTGTGCATAATTATTTTACTTAGTACTGAAGTCTTGCTTTCTATCTTATTTTCCATTCCTTTAACATTAGAAAACCTGGTTAGTTCTTTTAATTTTTTTAAAGATGCCACATGAGAAATACAAACATGGTTGTTTGGACATAATGTGGTACTTCCATGACCTGTACTGCAGCAAATTCAAGTCAAAAGATTGGATTACTAAAAGTTAAAGTCAAGTTTTTTTCTAAAGTGGCAAGCAATAGACTGTAGCACATCCTTTTCACTAATGTACTGTATGAGTTGTTCTATGGGTTATTTGGCTGTTGACTATTCATAAAAAATCTTTTACATTTTTTCAAATACTTTATAATTTTGTTAGTAAATGAAAATACATGCAAAACCTGCACATTTTAAATGTTCACCTAAAATCAAGTAATTTCCTTCAGGATTAATAAAGTTTTAAAAAAATCACATATGTAAATGCAACTAATATAAAACTATAATTTATAATAAAGTAAAATTTTGAGAATATGTTTATACTTACACTTAAGGAATTACCCATTCATTCTTGATCATGGTTTGCAGGGTCACTGTCGAGCTGGGGACTACTCTGCCATTACATTGCTCATTTCAAGAACCAACCATTGACTGAGTGACAGTGTCTCACAGTTTAAAAGATCAAAGTTGATACAACACATTAAACTGAGGCTTGCAATAAAAAAAAAGTGTGAATGCTTACTTTATTATTGCTCTTGTGAACCTCTGCTGCTGAATCCCCATAAACACAACAATTGAAATGATTCTCTGGGGGAGACAGTAAGAAATTTATAATTTTTATTTTTGCTATTCAGATCGTAAAACTCACTTGAGAACATCTCATTCTCATTACTACTTCCAGGCATCTCAAATATTTTTGAATGTTTTACTATATAATCTTTTTTTTTTTTAATTATTACTAGGATTCCCAGCTGCTTACTCCATGGAGTCTGCATATTTTCCCCATGGGTTTCATCCAATTTCCTCCCATAGTCCAAAGACATTGAGGCTAGGTGAATTGGTAATATTAAATTGTCTCAAGAGTGTGTGTGTGTGTAGGTGTTCATCCTGGTGCCGCTGATTGTCTCTGCAGAAAACTTCATAGCTCAGGTTTGCTACAGCAGACAGACACATTCCGAAGTATTCATTAATAGTTAAACTTTGTATTTTATCCATAGATGGAGATCCTATTGAGAGTGAGTTTATTGAATACACAACCCCCATTTTATACGTTTAAATTTGATGTCCTCACTCAGGGGAAATGACCACTTATGGGACTTTGTTTCAGTATATTTATTGATTACATAAATGTTCCCCTAATACTAAAACTCATATTGGCAATGTATGTGAAGCTTTCCTTCAGCTGAGAATGAATACTTTTTTTGTGAAATTAGAGCAATGTGAATATCTTGAAACTTCAGTTATATTTCTGGTTATGAAATCTCCTATTCACTGCTGTAGTAGTAGTGTGATGTACTGTTTTCGCCGTTATGGATGCAATGAGAAGTGAAGCAAAATGACACCTTTTATTCAATAACTAAACAGAGTATAATATGCAAGGTTTTGATGTTGCTCTGGCCCCTTCTTCAGGCAAGTTGTAGTCATCTTACCTGAAGAAGGGGCCTGAGCTGCCTTGAAAGCTTGCACATTATGATCTGTTCAGTTAGGCACTCACTGTTGAAAATAGACTAAACGAAAAGTAGGACAATTTAGGAATAGAACCTCCAACCCCTTTTAAACAGGCATACCATTTTATGGGTTTAAAAACCTTTGCCAAAGATAACCCAATTATTACCCCAATTTCTCCTTTAATTGAAAAGACAAGACACAGTTTTAGACACCCGAAGTCCAAGAGGCATTTTAAGAGTTAAAGGACATATCTTTGCACCCATAATGCTTTAAAGACTGTTGTCTACTTTTTGAACTGCAGGCAGATGCTTCTAATGTTGGTGTAGGCACAGATCTTTTAGAGATTTCAGGACACTGAAAAAATATATGCTGTAGGGAATATGGAATTACTGGACATTAAATAGGCTTTGTAGGAATGACACCATTGACTGAAGTGGGCAGAAAATCCTTTCATGATATATAGATCATAATATATAGTTCTAAATATTTAAAGGCAGCTGATCAGTTAATCACTAGACAAGCATGCTGGTAGCTTTTCTTTAGTAGGCTCAATTTCATTACTTCATTATGGACAAGTGATAAGATTCTGCTCTTTCTTAATTTAATTGGATAAATAATAATCAGGAATAGAAGTTTATAATTTTTACCTTTGATAAGGTGCCAGACTTGATTTGAGAATCTATAAAATAAAGTGGGGATCAGAATATACAAGGACCTTATTCCTGATGGTCTTGATTTGTCCCCCAGATAGCTTGACAAAAGATTCTTTTGTGAGTGAGTCATGGCTCCATAGTAGCAGGACATATGGATAATCACTAAATCTACAAGCGTTTTAATTGTTTTGCCATCCATGAAGGAAAACATTAATAACTATGTAATGGCATGTGAGACTAAAACGCCATTCAAATAACCTTACATCTACCAAAACGTCTTGTTGCTACAAGATAAGAAGCCATTGTGATTGATTATATTGCTTATTTTCCACAACTGAGGAACACACTACTATTGTGGAAATTGTAGGTATGTTCTCTAGGGCTGTGCAATTTGCCTTGCTTAAAAAATGATCCAGTGCTCAAAAACTGCCAGCAATATTCATGCAAGAATAATTCAGGTTGTATGGATTTTCAAAATCCATAATTTTGGGTCAAGGTCCCCAATTCATTTTTTGACTTTAAAACAATTTTGTGCCAGGCTCATGAAACAATTAAATTTAACTACTTGCAACAATCTACAGAGCAAAGATTAAACTGAGAATCAGTCAAGACCACCAATGATTTTCAGTCTGATAATGAAAGAAACAGTCAAACTGGCAGAACGGTCTAAAAACGTCTTTATTACAGCTTTTTTTCTCTGTTTAAGGTCTAGTATGGTTTTAAAATTCATCCTTTTTTCGCGTATTGAAAGGGCTATAGACCTAATGATCACTCCTGGGTACCAACCCCACATGATCCATTTCCACCATCTCCATGAAGATAAGCCCAATGGGCACATTTGGAGAGGGTCATAGTTACTCCTGAGCATACGGATAGTTTTGGTATCTTTAATTATGTCTGTTTCTAATTTTAATTAGTGTAAACTTTATTTTGTGTTGTTTTCCTAAGGAGGACATAATTTTGTTTACCATGGCTATGTTTTTTGCCAGTCAAGGAAAGTCATGTGACATTAATGTCACCACTCTCCTGTATAAAGTAAGATGGTGGGACACACTTTTTAATACCGTAGCTTTCACCTACTATCACAACTTCCTATCTTTGTTTAGTGTTTGAGAAAGCTAAAAGTTGTTTATACAAATAATTTATAGTTGTGACTTCGTATAGTGCCTTGCATATTGCTCACCGATTCTTTGGGTGCTTTTCTCATGTTTTGACTGCTTACCTGGATCTTGATCAAGATTGTGTTTGCACCATCTTGGTGTTCTCTTCTTTAGTTACTTCTCTTAAAAACAGATTTCCACATTGACTTACTCATTCCGAGCCTGTTTGTGTTTATTTTATCTCCTGTATTTGGTCACTTTAATATCTTGCTGTGATCTGTGTCACCATAGAGACAATAACGCTGCAAAGAAACACACAGCTTTGTCAATGGATTTGCAGAAAGGTCCAATATAACATCCATTAAAATGGAATAATGTTTTATTTGAGTGTAACATTTATTACTCCTATTCCATCCATATACTAATGTATATGATGGAAATACTCATGTCTTATATTTTAAGAAACTCTTGTTTTGTGAATTAAAAATAGAATAACCTTTACACAAACTGTAAAATTTACTTTTTAAGTCACATTACACATAATCTAGATGATGTACTGCAATTGGAGCCCTTGGTAATGTGTTTGTGATTGTGTTATTGATTCTGACAGGATCAATATATTTTGCATAATAATTACCAGGAGAAGATAGTAACAAAGAATGGATCAATTCTGGTTGTAAATGAGGTTTTAAATATGAATATTTGCCTTTGTATAAAGGACAGATATTTTTAAGAAAGAACTGGATTCGACAAAAACCTATTTAAGCATAATTGGCCTAAACTGTTTCTTGGACCTGAAATTATATATTTTTATGCTCATCTGACAAGAGCCTTCAAGGTAAAGCCAAAATGATACTTGAGGTCATCTTCTTTGTGAGAACAGCCATTTACAAATTGCAATAAATGCTTTTTTGGTTAAACGGGGGGTGGGTGGGGGGGGAATTGTTTAAAACAGCCTTTGTAGAATAAAATTACAAGTTATACTGTATTGCTTTCTTAGTCTTGTCACATTAACAGTCCAATCTCAGTGCTAACATGCTTATTATTTGGGATGCTATTTACACTTTGAATAAGTGGTTTGCTCATCACAATTAGGATTAAGAGCAAATTGAAGATTAGGGAATTAAAAAGGAAACCTTTTCCTGTAACTTTAATTAGAGGTAGTCTTGAAAGATATGCAGTAACAAAGATGACCTGTGGAGGAGAGCATTTGTGTTGTCTTTTATAATCACATGTGATCAGGGCTTGGCCACTGGTGCTTGCTTAACTGTCCTCTATAGCTTTAGCAGAATGCCCTTAATATAACTCACTTATTTTCTATTTTGACATTTTAAAACATACATCAGGATCTGTACTTGTCAAGGTCAACTCCATTTCCATTTCAGTCATTTGGCAGCATAGACCCCGGCATATATTATTAAAAGTGTCTAATCTTTCTCAGTTCAGCCTGCACTTCTTCTTCTTTCAGCTACCATATTCTGCTGTCCTCTGTTACACCCACCACCTGCATGTCTTCTCTCACCACATCCATAAACCTTCGCTTAGGCCTTCCTCTTTTTCTCTTACCTGGCAGCTCCATCCTTAGCTTCCTTCTGCCAATATATCCAGCATCTCTCCTCTGCACATGTCCAAACTAACACAATCTCGCCTCTCTGACTTTGGTTCTAAATCATCCAACCTGAACTGACCCTTTGATGTACTAATTTCTAATCCTGTCCATCCTCGTCACACCCAATGCAAATCTTACCATCTTCAACTCTGACACCTCCAGCTCAGTTTCCTGTTCTTTGGTCAGTGCCACCGTCTCCAACCCATATAACATAGCTGGTCTCATTACCATCCTGTAGACCTTCCCTTTCACTCTTGCTGATTCCTGCCTATCACAAATCACTCCACCCTGCCTGTACTCTCTTCTTCACCTCCCTTCCACACTCCCCTCATTACTCTGTACTGTTGATCCCAGTTATTTAAGCTCATCCACCTTCACCAACTCTACTCCCTACATTCACACCATTGCTATGATTTCCTTCTCATTCACACACATGTATTCTGTCTTGGTCCCACTGATCTTCATTCCTCTCATCTCTAGAGCATATCTCCACCTCTCTAGGGTCTCCTTGATCTGCTCCCTACTCTTGGTACAAATCACAATGTCATCCGCAAACATCATAGTCCACGGGGACTCCTGCCTAATCTTGTTTGGCAACCTGTCCATCACCATTCAGTCTGCACTCTTTATCCTAAACAATTCTGAAATAATTAAATGTAAATTTCACTTTGATTACATAACTTAGCAAGTGTACCCAATTTTAACATAAATGCTAACAACCTAAATCTCCTTGATTTTACTGTTGGTTCTTACAATGCTGGTTACAGGAAGGCATAGTCATTTGGCTATACTTTCCTGTCCTAGAAATGCTAAACACCTAAGGAGAACCACATTTTAAATTTAGTTGTACACAACCTGTGTGATCTAATTAAGATTGCGTGATGATTTAAAAAAGAGAGAATGTAGAAAGAGACAGTAGACAGCAGTAGAAGAAAAAGTGCTGCAAGCAGCTGGGAAACATGGAAAGAGGCTACAGTTAGCAGTCTTCTCTTAGAAAGGGTAAAAGTTGATATTCAGAATTTCCATATAAAAACTTTTTAGGGTATTTCAAAAGACGTCTTTTTCAGGGACATATTGGAAAGGTGTTTGGGGGATGGATTTGCTATTTTCATCCTTTGTTTGGAAGAAGAATACTGCTACCTCCACCTCATCCTGGTGCTGAATAACATGGAGACAATGACAAGCCATCACTTACTGATCAAGACAGTGCAGGAGGCATATATTTAATGATTGTTTACTGTTTTTCAGCCTAGCCAACTGCCTATTAAAATGGGCTACTACTGGTTCCCCTAAATCTTTATCTTGTCTATTTATCAATTATAATTAAAGGTGCAAACAAGAATACGTGGTTATCTACATTTTTATTGAGATATCCCATTATAGAAGGCTGCTTTATTAAATTAAGGTTGTTTATTTATACAATAAACCAATTAGATCATTTTTGAGTATAATCATTAAAACAATTTTTACTTTCACAGTAAATATTTGTAATACACATAATATTCAGCTATATCTAGAGATAAGGTGGACTGCTTTTTGCAATATGTTAGCCCTGTGACCCTCAAAAGGACAAGCTAATTAAAAGTTAAATGAAGCTCTTAAATAGATTTCTTTTGGTTATATAAAGCTATAAAGCTTTTTATTTTGTTTTTATGTAGTTATTTAAAACATGTTGCGACCATCTAGCTGCTGTGTTTACGGATATTTTTAGCACATCTCTGAGAGTTTCATCTGTCCCCACCTGCTTCAAGCACACAGCCATCATACCTGTCCCAAAGAAAAATAAAGTAGACTGCCCTAATGATTACTGGCCAGTAGCACTTACTCCCATAGCCATGAAGCGCTTTGAGAAGCTGGTGCTAGAACACATCAAGGACATCATCCCTGACAGCCTGGACCCCCTCCAGTTTGCCTACCGTTGCAACAGGTCCACGGGGGATGCCATCTCCATAACACTTCACACCACCCTGTCTCATTTGGAGAACAAGAACTGTTATGCCAGGCTGCTGTTTGTGGACTACATCTCTGCATTTAACACCGTCATTCCATCCCAGCTCATCGCTAAACTCCTGGATCTGGGGCTTAGTTCTTCACTGTGCAACTGGGTACTGGACTTCCTCACCGGCAGATCTCAGCAAGTGCATATTGGTGGAAAACCCTCCTCCATCTTCACCATCAAGACTGGCACCCCCGCAGGGCAGCGTGCTGAGCCCCCTGCTTTACTCTCTCTACACCCATCACTGCGTAGCTAAGTACAGCTCTAACACCATCCTCAAGTTTGCTGATGATACCACTGTAATAGGTCTGAACAGTGAGAATGATAAGACAGCCTACAGGGAGGAGGTCAGACTCCTGTCAGAATGGTGTCAGGACAACAACCTCACCCTCAACGTTAGCAAAACTAAGGAGATGATTGTGGATTCCTTCAAACAGGCAACAGAGCACAGCCCCATCTACATCGGAGGTGAGGCCGTGGAGCAGGTCAGCAGCTTTAGGTTCCTCAGAGTCACCCTCCCTGATGACCTTAAATGGTCAAGTCACACTGCGGCAGTAGTTCAGAAAGCCCAACAATGCCTCTACTTCCTCAGGAGACTGAGTAAAGCTGGATGTCCACCACAACCCTGTGCAGATTGTACAGGTGTACTGTGGAATCCATCCTGACTGGATGCATCACATCCTGGTACAGCAACTGCTCAGTTCAGGACTGCAGAGCTCTGCAGCCTGTGGTGAACTCAGCACAGCAGATCACGGGCACACAGCTCTCTGTGATCCATGACATTCACACTACATGCTGTCTCAGGAAAGTGAACCGTATCAGGCGGGACCCCAGCCACCCTGCGCTGTCACTTTTCACCCTCCTCCCATCGGAGAAGTGACTAAAGTCCATTCGGATGCACACCTCCAGGTTCTGCAATCAGACTCATGAACAATCAGTAACCTTGTGTCACCTCCACTGCTACCTGCACATATACTTCTGCCACTGTCTCTATTTATTCCTAGGATTATGGTTTTATTTATTTACTTATATTCATATATTTATTGTGTGTGGGTTTTTTTTTTGGTCTATGTTCACTGTCTGCAGGGACACATGCAAGCAAACATTTCACTGTACATGGTACTTGTACATATGACAATAAAGAATTGAAATTGAAATTATTCAATTGAAGACTATGTAAAAGCTCACTTACAGTAAAAACTCATTTACAGTAGTGTCTTTTTTCAAAAAGAGTTCTGTAAATGTATTTTACAAATTAACTTTAATTAATTAAAACACTTAAAAATAAAGCTCATTTACAGTAGTGTATTTTTTCAAAAAGAGTTCTCTAAATGTATTTTACAAATTAACTTTAAATTAACTAAAACACACTTAAAAATAAAATAAACAATTTAAAAGAGGGTGCATGTTTCTCAAGTTATTTATCTTTGGCTAACTTTGCAACATGCAAAGAAGAAACCATCAGAGAAATCCTACATGAAGAGCTCATTTTATTTAAAGCTAATGTGAATCACTTTGACCAATCTCAGGTGAAGACAGTTTACCTGCTACATGATTTGGAATGTGACTGGTTAAACCTGAATGTGGTTATGATTCACATTATAAAGTGTCTGCACAATTATGCACCCAATTTTTATTTTAATATTGATGGTTACAAGAATTTTACCTTAAATCAAAAAAACTGAAATTTCTATATCAATGTGTTGGCTTTTGCTATTCACATTAGTAGGTAATGATTTCAAAATCAGTGCAAAGGAAAATCTTTCGATCCAGAACGGGGCTACACAAAAGCAGATATTGGTAAAAAGCTATCATGAATTGCAAAAGAAACAGCTATGCAGTACTAAATGGAATCATTTAGGGGCCATATTGCGTTAGTAGTTGACTCATCTAAGCACTAAGCCATTAAATATACAAGGAGCCATTAGTAAATATGGCACTGATGTCACATTGGCATGATCATGAAATAGCAGCTATGCATGCCTAGGCAATGTTCTACAGGAAAATAGACATGACTAACCATTTCTAGGTAATTCCTTTAAATGGGTAACAGGATCTACACTTCACAATTTTGGAGTGTTTTTAAATAAAACCTACCAAGACAACTGGTTATCATAGGTGATGGTGTTCCACATCCTGACACAGACAGCTCTGAGGATTTGTCAATGGTCTTTGGTTTACACAGGGGATCAATTTAATTTCTTGTGCAAATTTGGATCTCATAAGTTCATCAAGCCCAACACTATGATAGATGCACCAAATGATGGCTACCTGTAAATAGAATATAGCATAATGGACACTGTGAATAGAGCCCCATCTTTGCAAGTAAACAGACACATTATCTAAGACTGATAGTGGTAAGTATTGACATTGGCACCTTAATGAAATTTCCTTCTTCATATACTGGTTCTCTCATGGTGTTGCATTTTGTGGTCTTCCAGGTATTTCCAAACACATAAGAAAGCCATCCTGCAACCACCATTATCAGCATCTCTCCAATTTCTACTACGTATGTATGGACACCATACAATAGGCTGCAATATGTAGGACTGACTATTCAGTATCAAGAAGAACAATTTGTCTGTTCTCCAACTTTCTCGAGAGATTGTAGACCTAATGAACTCTATATTAAGGTATTCTTTAAGAATTGTAGTTGCTGCATCATCATTGAAACTTCAAAAAATCTCATCCAGCTATCTCTCTTTAATAGCAAGCCCACCATGCAGCTCTCTTGTGTGAGTGTGGCAGATGTAGTGATCTAATCAGAAAACACAGCCTAAATCAAGAAGAAAGAAAAAATAAAACTGAGCAAAAATCCACATCACAGTTATTTTATGTTATGTCCATACACATCTCAATACATAGGAAAATTGACCATCTGTGATGATACAAGTTGGTCTATGCTTAAAAACAGCAGAAGGCACATAGGGAGGTGGAGTTTATGGAAGGGGGTGGCAATTGGTAAGAGGCTGGCTTAAGCTAAAGTTTCTTGAGGCAAAGTGTGGCTTATCCCAGCAGGCTGACAAGACCTGTTAATGAGGGGATGGAGGGAGACTTTATGACAAAGTCAATTAGGTTTTGCCGTTTGTTTAATGCTAACAGGAGGTGTTATCCTAGTGGGACGTTGGGATTAGCAGCCTACAGGGAGGAAAAATAGGGCACAAGATTCAAAATTACAGCATCTGTGTCTTAGGTGGCGCAAAAAGGCAATCACTTCTAGAGATCATCTGTATTTTGCTAATTTTAAAAGCAGATAATATTGGATGGATAAAATAAATGTATAAAATAATTGTAATTTTTATATAAAATATTAAACACTGTCAGAGAAGAGCTCAACTGTAAAATTATTATTAGAGTATAATGTAGACTTGCAAGATGTTGTGTTCTTAGGGGAAAAAAAACGTTTATATGTGAAAATATTTCTTAACTATTTCAGGATTATAACAACATAACAAACAACCAGTCGCTTGTCAGCATTAATGTGAGGCAGAGATCATCTGTTGTATATTTTTTACTTATTGCATGTTCACCATTCCCTCTTTTTCAAATTAACTTTTTTTTAAAATTTCATTGTTTTCATTTCAAACAATGATTTAATAATATATGGATAATGCTGTATATGTATATGTATATATATATATTATATAACCCAATACTTATCATTTGATATTTTACATTTGGAAAGAAGCCAAAAAGAGAGCAATAGATGACTTGGATGGAGCTATGATAGGGTCAGCTCTTTATAATAATGATACATAAAAACAGGGTTAGACTCCCTCTAGAAATTAACTGCTCTCCTATTATTATTGCTACATGTACTTCAGCCATGTTGTTTTTATAACTATTGTAAAACACATTTCAGAAAGAACGCTACCAAATTAATAAAGTATAATAATTTATTTTTGTTATTTGTATGGAAGATTCTTGTTACCCGTAAAATGGGCTAAATGGGTTTGATAATGGACTTATAGACCAGTTTCCCAGATTTCCATTTCAGCCTGTTTTATACTTATTACAAGATGTTCCGGAACATCAACCATACATTAAAACAGAGCCTCTGAAGAGATAAGCACAATCCAGTTTGTGTAGTCAACTTAATCTGCCTGTTAATAAGATCATGTACACCATATGAAATCCTGCATGGATAACAGTGGCAAGACAATTGCATTAAGCTGCATCAACACTTGCTAAAAAACATTCACCTATCGAGGTGTTGAAAAGACGTCTTATAGCAATGTATTTTGAGCTGTTTAGTCTGGCTGCCTGTCTGAACATCGATTTTAGACATGCAGACGTCATGCACAATTACTCTGAGCAACAGACTTTAAGTTGGTCACTGGATTGTATTAGTCATTTTCCCAGTTTGTTTCATGCCAAGTTAATATGAAAGTCACAGGTCAGTATTTGCCCCAATTAGCTGTACTGAAAATGCAGTACTTAGAAAAAAAATGTGTTCACATTTCTTGTTGTAACACTGGCATTTGTGCAGCTAATGAAAAACTTTCCCTTGCTTTACTTTGACAGCCAGTCACAATGAGGTCTTATAATTACAGCTTATATATTCTTCATTTAACATAAAAAGGATATCACAACCCACAAAGTAGATTTAGTTCAGTGGATTGTCTAGTGGCGTATTTTTTATAACACTACAGTCACCAGATTCCTCTTGGAGGACACAGATTACCAGCTTCACCTCAGATAGATGAAGTGATGCAGAGTTTCACTGTAATACCTCTTATAAGCAGTAGGTTCAGGAGAGAGAGAAAACAGTGATGTGAGACAAATCAGTATATTTAATTGCGAGAACTGGATAACTTCTTAAACACGTTCGGTAACTTTCCTTAATATGTGAATAACCTCAATTTCTTTTATTGTATTGGTTTTGTGAAATACTTAGCAATGAATGAGACACAGGTCAATCAAGGATATAATTAATACTATATTCCAAAAATATGTTTCATATTATTCTCAACACTCCTAAACCTACCCAGTTCAGAGAGTGATGTGCTCATACAGTAGAAAACAAAATCAAGTAGTACTTCATATAAAGGTTGACAAGGTTATATATTTCTTATATTCTAATTTTCTAATGTTCTAAAGTTAGAATAGCTTTAAGCAATTCTTGCTAAGTGGCACGGTGGAGCGGTGGGTAGCGCTGCTGCCTCGCAGTTAGGAGACCAGGGTTCACTTCCTGGGTCCTCCCTGTGTTGAGTTTGCATGTTGTCTGCGTGGGTTTCCTCCCACAGTCCAAAGACATGCAGGTTAGGTGTGTTGGCAATTCTAAATTGTCCCTAGTGTGTGCGCCCTGCCCAGGGTTTGTTTTCTGCCTTGCGCCCTGTGTTGGCTGGGATTGGCTCCAGCAGACCCCCGTGACCCTGTAGTTAGGATATAGTGGGTTGGATAATGGATGGATGGAATTCTTGCTAAATTCTGAAAAAGTTTTAGACAGTTTCTCATAGAAATAAACTAATTTAAAAAAAATACATCATCTTTTTCTTGTGACACTAGACAATAACTTTTAATAAACCTTTACAATGAATAAACAGTTTCATCTTTGGATAAATATCTATGTCTAATGAATAAATGATTTGTAAATATGTAAAGGCAAAATGCTCCATAAGTTCTTTCAATATGATAAACTATGCAGAAACATGAAATTTCAATTTTAAAGACAATTCAATTCATTAAAAAAATTTGTATATGATAAGTAAAATAAGTTTAATAGGGCCTTAAAGACATTTGGCACCCATAGACTTCACATTAATGATTTCTAAAGAAGAATGATGTACTGCTCAATGGAAAAAAGAAGTACTTGATAGTCATTTGTAAAATTGTTAGTACTGTAAATGTTTAAAACGAATGACTATTTAATGACAATTTGATTCAACTGTATTTGTATGTACATGAACTGATACTTTGTTAAGCATTATACATTATAATGTTTGCCTAAGATTTATTAATGAGTCATTATAATATGTTATCCATTTTCTCACTGGGTTCGTTAGGATTCTTCCAATTGAGTAGGATGAGACAATGAGCAAGCAGTATAATGTAAAGGCCATGTCACATTACATTACTTTTCCAGTGATTTTCAGTTGTAGACCTCATTTACATTATCTTAGTGAGTGGGGGGCATTTGTGGAGCATTCCTGTGACTCCTAGTCACGTAGTGTAACATTCCCAGAAACTCAGTCCAAATAGACTCGCCCTGAGAAAATCAAGCAGGGTTGATCTTATCTTAAGTCATAGGGATGTGCACTGTGGGCATAAGAGCTGACAACTAATGAGCACCCATCTGTAAGTGCAATGCATATAATCCAACTATGAATGTTTTGTACCTTGTGAACAGAAGAGAGGCTTATCCATCTAATGTTTTGTGTTTTATGTACCATGACAAAATGGAAAAAATAAAAAAAAAAAAGGTGCGAGACTTCATTTGAACTTGCTGTACTTGTAAATCGTACATACAGCACTGGTTCCAGCAGGCAGCATTTACTGTAATTGGCTGTCAGAAAAAAGGGTGAACTCATGATTCTTTGGAAATGTGAATCTGTGCTAGAAAGTCATCACATAGTCTGGTAATTTGCCATCCCCAGTGATTTACAGCCATATACATTGACATACTTGGGTGACTGCATTTGTCAAGCTTGACATACCATCTGAGTAGAAATCATGTAATGTGACATTGATATAGGATAGCACAACAGATTTTTCTGACAAATGTTTGTCCAGGTATTACTTGGAATAATTAAATGATATGGAGAAATTTCAAGTTCAAAATGTTTTTTCCCCAGTAGGATCTCAATACAGATCTTGCCCAAAATATATGACCGACTAAGGCAGGCACTTTTTTCACTCATAATTCAGGTCTTCCCTTGATATATTCTGAACAATCTTAGTTGACATAGGTGTGGGCAATCTGCAATTTTATTAACTCTGTTACATCATGCTTTGTGCAAATTAATGATGAATGAATCTTGTTGATGACTGAATTTCATTAATTATCTGAGATTCTAGTTAGAATGTCTTTTTACCAAAGTTGCATTAGATCACCTACGGGTGTACTCCTAGCTGATAAAGTCTGGAATTGCACCTATGTCTTCATCATTACTAGATTAATTCTATCTGATCCCTAGCTGGAGGCTGGAGGAGGTGTTTGGCCACAAAACTAAGTATGCAGCTGTGGGTGCTGCAGAATTTTAGAGTTGGTTTATAATGCATTTCCACACTTTATGGTCCATGGCAATGGTCCTGGCCTGGTTCAGGTAGAGTCGTTGGATCTTCAGATCTTCCTACACTTGTTTGTTCCACATTTTCCTGGGCACAGTCCGTTGTATCCTCCATTGGGTGGGTCACTATCTCCAAGGAGTCTGTGTGGTAGCCTGTTTGTGCTCATTCTACACCCATGGCCAAACCACGTCAGCCACTGCTGTTAGATTTGTTTGTCGATGGTTGGTTGCTGTTGACATCTTGCCTGAATGGTTTAGTTGGTGTTGCAATCACAAAGTGAGACTCCCAGGATCTGTTGCAGACATCACTTTTGAAATGCCTTGAGTTTTTTCAGAACCAGTTTGAACAAGATCCATGTTTCTGATCCATAAAAGAGGACTGACAAGATCAGCATCTGGAAGAGGTGAAGTTTGGTCTTCATGGAGATATTGGTTCTCCAACAGGCACCTTTTCAGGGAGGTGAACACTGCAGCAGCCTGTTTGATTCTGCTGTGGATCTCTGCTATGGATGCCACTTTCTTCTCCTGGACCACTGACCTTAGGTATTTGAAGTCTGGCACCTGATCAATATGGACATCCTCGAGGTGGACAATGGCCTGCGATCCCTCCATTGTTAGCACCTTGGTCCTGTCCATATTGATTTTCAAACCATACAACTGAGTGATCTGGGTGATATTGTACAGGATGTTCATGGCCTCTGCTTAATTGTCGTCAGCAATCATGAGGTCATTCATTAAGTGGTCCTCATCATACTGTACTCCACATCTGTCATGGAATGCTTTTTCATGATGGTGTCGATTACAATGTTGAAAAGCAGTGGAGAGGCTACATTCCCTTGGCGGATTCCAGTTTGAATTGTGAACTCCTCATATAGTTAATTTTGCATATACACCTAGCTGGTTGAATCATTGTACAATGTTTGGAGGAGTGTGATGAATTTCTGGGGCACATGTTCAAACTCTAATGATCTGCACAGGACAGGCCAATGAACATAGTCAAAAGCTGACTTGAAGTTGATGACTACGATAATGGTTCACTGCCCACACCGGATTCTTTCTTCCATTAGTTGACGAATGGAGGAGATTTGATCACCGCAGCCTTGTCTGGATCTGAATCCAGCCTGTTTTTCTCGGCTGGTCAGTTTCTGATGTTTTTGCAGCCTTGACTGGACAATCTTCATAAAGACCTTGCCGACAGAGGAAAGGAGGCTGATGCCACAATAATTCTTGCATTCCTGGTTGTTACCCTCCTTGCAGATGGGCACAACAAAGGCTTTCCTCCAAGTGAGTGGTACTTGTTTTGTGCCCAAGATGGTTTGGAAGAGTGAGTGAAGTTGTCGGTTCAAGCAATCTTCCCTGGCTTTGATCGCTTCCATAGTGACCTGGTCCACTCCTGGGGCCTCATGTATAAATGGTGCGTACGCACAAAAATGTTGCGTAGGCCCTTTCCATGCTCAAAGCGTGATGTATAAAACCTAAACTTGGCGTAAAGCCACACACATTTTCATGCTATCTAAAACCCTGGCCATACGCAAGTTCTCCGCTCGGTTTTGAAAACTGTCTCCACCCAGCATCAAAGCAGTGCTTTTGTTCCAGTGTGGTTTCCCTTTCGTTTTTAGATGCACATCCCTGACACGGCTTAATAAATACACTGATATTAACTGCATATTGTTTATTAGTTTAAGGCATCTGATTGTAATTAACCAGTAACAATATAATGGTCCACGGAATGGGTAAACTATTCCAAATATCATAGCTGCTTTAGCGTTATAACTCTCACTGCACCTTCTTCTTCTTCTTTCAGCTGCTCCCATTAGGTGTTGCCACAGCGGATCATCTTTCTCCATATTACTCTCACTGCACCACCCTGAGTATCTATATCACTGTATCTGAGTGTGGAATCACAGCTCTACAGCAGCTGATTGGAAAGAGAATTATCGGTATACAGCATCAAGCACACACTACCTCAGCCATGCTGTCTATTGATCTACTCTTATACGGCAAACACTTCAGAGCCTTTCCTGTAGGGACAGCGCGGTTCAGGAACAGTTTCATCCCAAGAATTATAAACGCACTCAATCCATCCATCAAGCGCTCCTTGTAGAACTGTTTGTACTTATTAGTACAATTACCTCATTGTAAACTTGAAATACAGTTATAATATTATATTATATTAATATTGCACAACCTGAGCCAGTTTATAAAGCGCGTATTTACATATGAAGACAATATCATTTTTAAGATGAAATGCAGCAAAATATGTTTATTACATTATACAGATAAAATGTTAACATCATTTAAATCAGGCATGTCAAACACGCGGCCTGCAACAGAAATCTGTGCGGCCCACATAACAGATCCTAGTTAGCACTAAACTTGTACAAAATGATTACTATCGTTTGTGATTGAATCATTCTGCATATTCGGCGTTAATTATTGACTTTTCTTACTTCTGCCTTCTGACAAAAGCACGTTTTCCCTTGGCATTATGGTTCCGGAAACGAAAATATGAGGTTTTTAAACTCTCTTGGGACCTGGACAAACAATCTCACACGTGGCAATAGCTGTTCAGGACGCACTTCAGCGTGTCGTTCCTGTTGGGTGGGGGGGATCCCAGATCCCAAAAAAGTTCAGAAACCTCACAATATGAAGAAGAAGAAAAGGATAACTGTGCTGACCACAACATGCTTCCGCATTTAGATAATGTTCACGTTGAATTCCTCCCACCCAATTGCACGGCAGTGCTTCAGCCATTGGATTTGGGCATCATTCACACCCTGAAAGTGTATTATTGCAAGGAAACGCTGAGAAAAATTCTCATCAGCATAACTTGTAGATAGGAGAAGATTAAACTAACGCGAAAGAAGCTATTGAAGCTGCTTCCATTTCCAACATCCTATCTTTGTGATGCACGTTTTCTGCAGCGACAGCAACCAAAATGAGACTACGGAGTAGACTGAATATAAGCAACACACTTCACGTGTCACTATCCTCCATCATCCCCAGATGGGATCGTCTGGTTGCAGGAAAACAAGCTCAGGGCTCTCACTGATTCTGCATTATGGTAAGCTGTATAATTTCTATTACTATATTATAACTTAATAATAATAGAAATGTAATGTAAATTGTGTATAAAACTGCCCTACGAACCCTCCCATAATCACCCCACAAACTCCAACCTCCAACAACCCACCCGTCCCTGGAAAAATTTGCTTCTAGTAAAGTGGTCGTTAATGTCAAAAAGGTTGCGGACCACTGGGCTACACTACTGGCTGGGCTGCTGAGACTGGCCACTGGGCAGAACTAACCATCACGAGTAGTAATAGCTCGCATATTTTCACGTTTTTTTTGCTCTAGTTTTCTGTAATTTTGTGCTAGTATTGTAACGAACAGTTAGTGCAGACTACAGCTGAAGATCTGAAGTGGACGCGAGAAGTTGGTGAGTTGTTTATTAACAGATTTTTGTGATTTTGAGTTTGTATAATTAGTGTAGGTCAGGGGGCTTTTTGCATATTGGCTTATTTTACAATATTAACTTTGAAATAAACTTAGTAAAGTAAAATTTGATTTTTGGAGGATTTGTCTTCCAACATGTATTACTGAGCAATGAATTCAGTGAGCGTTTTCACGATTTCAGTTCACACGAACAGGACTTTGTGCTGTTTACGTCACCATACTCTTACAACGTTGAGAATGCGCCTGAGAATATCCAAATGGAATTGATTGAACTGCAGTCAGATTCTATTCTGATGGCAAAATACAACGAAATTGGTGTGCCAGGCTTGTATGCTTACCTGCCACCCTCGTATGTGCAGATCCATAAGATGGCATCGAGAGTACTGTCT
This sequence comes from Polypterus bichir lapradei, assembly GCA_026402145.1. Taxonomy (NCBI): domain Eukaryota; kingdom Metazoa; phylum Chordata; class Cladistia; order Polypteriformes; family Polypteridae; genus Polypterus; species Polypterus bichir. Next base: position 20,467,777 of record JANRMT010062796.1, read on the forward strand.
ATGTTTGGAAGCACTTACCTTTGTGAGCAATTGTATTCGTTAATGAAAGGTACCAAAACCCCACATCGTACAAGACGTACTGTCGACCACCTTTCATCCCTCATAAAAGTTGCAGCTGCACAAGATTTCAAGCCTGATATTGACAAACTGGTTACTAACAAGAGATGCCAAGTGTTGGGACAAAAGAAATAAATCTCACACTGTAAGACTCCTATATAAGCAATGAATATAATATAATGAATATAATATAATAATATAAGGACTTAGCTAAGAGGCTAAGACTCTAATTGTACGCTGTTGTATGGAGACTGTATGGAAATAAATTGCTTTTCTTTAAACTTTAAGTGTTACATTTTTTAAAGTTTTCAGTATTGGAAAGAAAGCTACAGTAACTTTGTATAATAGTATAATAGTATTTGTTACAGTGCGGCCCGCTGACACACGTATGGCAGTCGAAGCGGCCCACCAATGATAGTGAGTTTGACATGCCTGATTTAAATAATCTGTATTGTTAATAATTAAACATGTGAGAACACAGTGTCGCAGTGCTAGCTAGTTCAGGGATTGTTCCTGGCTAGCACTGTATTCTTGCTGGTGCTGGTGCAACACTGGAAGGATAGATGGATGGAATAATTAAACATGTAGTACGAAGATATTTCAACGTTCCTTAAAAATTTTGAAGAATCGTAGTTCTAAGCTTACAGATGGCTTAACAACTATTACAGAACTGATTGTGTGGCGATTGGTTACTTGGAGAAAGAAAAGGAAAGACTGGAATTGGGGGTTAGTATGTTTGAAAGAGACAGTACTGCTGTAATAAATTATTACATCGAAGGCTGCGCAGCAAGCATCTTGCGGGAGGCAGGAAAAATTTTTGGACAGGGTGCCAGCTCATCACTATCACTGCACCACCGTGTTCCCATGTTTAATAGCATGCTTTAACTCCTATCATCATGAAAATAATATCAAGTATACATCTCAGTATTTTAATTATTCAGAAAGCTGTAATATCACGAATGTAATAGATTCTGTGTCCAGTCGGAGGAAGAGAAAGCCCGTTTAAGAAGCACATAGTGATTCACACACATAGAGCACATTGAAGAACACACACAAAACAAAGCATTTAATGTGCTACTTTAGTTAAGATGGGATTTGAGAAACTAGTAAATTAAACGATTTAAAGATGAAGTTTATGATGTTCTACTTTAATGACAAAATAAACTATGTGATTAAAGTGGAAATTTCGAGTTTAAAGTTGACATTTCGAGCTTTTTTTTCCACTGTGTCCCTATTTTTTTTCTTTTCTCTGTACTCTAATAAGCTTTCATATGACACTCAGACAGTGGGCTATGACTCGCCTTTTCACGGCGTCTTTGATATCTGACAACTTCTTTTTTTATTTTGGGCACTGTGCAACACTGTGAACTTGAGCTTTCGAGTTTCTCCAACACTCTATGTCACTCGATCAACTTTCTTTTGTTGTTTATACCACTGTTTAAACCAACAAATAGTAAGTTTTTCCTTGCCTCCACTTCGTATTCGCTGAAATTCTTCTGTTTTCCCCTGTGCTTTTGCCATTGTCTTTTCACAGAACGCTGATCTTAAGGGCTATTTACATTGATTTGCATATTCAAAGAGGCATAATTCTGGGAAGAGTTTGGGTGGGGCAGCAGGCGCGTGCGTTACTTTTCACGCTGACTGGAATTTATGGAGTGGAAGAATGTGGAAGATGGTGAACGCACAGATTTATGCATCTGGAGTTTTTTGTGCGTACGCAAATTTCCGCTTTTGTCCTTATGCCATGTTTTAGTGTGAATTCTACACACTGCGTTATGCATGAGGCCCCTGGTGCTTTGCTGTTTTTATGTGGCTACTTTCACTTCCTTGATCGTAGGCTTGGCATCAGTCATTGGGACCTTGGAGAGATTAATGGGATGTGGAACTGCTGGTGGTCTGTGGAGTGGGTTATGATTGTACAACTCTTCAAAGAATTCTCTCCATCATTGGAGGCATTTGGCAGGTGATCGCACAAAAGTCCCATTTGCTTTCTTGATATTGTCATTGGTTGGATGTGGTACTTCTGCTTGGACAGTGCTTCTTCAAGATCAGCAGCCAACTGATTCCAGTACACCTTTCATCTCAAATGAGCTGCCTGTAATATTCGTAGCTGACCAATTTTGCCTGCTTTCATTTGTTCACCAGGTCCAGGCACTCGTCTGATACTGATGGCTGTGTTCAATAATGGGCAGGTGGAAATAGGGGTTGGAAACATTTCAGGATGGTTTTTCCTCTTCATATACATCCTCAGATATGGCCAATGTTGCAAAAGAATTGGATAAACTGATTTGGAACTCCTGTTTGCAGGACAGCATCCATCAGCTGCTTCCAATCCAACCTGGCTGGAAGGAATGGCTTCATTGATGTTCGCTTCGTATATTGTAATTTGAGTTGCACCTTGGGGTAGTGAGATGAGGTATTGATCAGTTCCACAGTTGGGTCTTGTCATGGCATGAACATCTTTGAGTGATGAATGAAAGCCATAGTTAATGAGAACATAATACATTATTCACCATGTGAGTTGGTGTTGTAGGGGATGTTGTAAGGCTGTTCCGAACTAACAAATTTTTTGATGCTGTGGTATGTGGCCGGCTTGTCATCCTGGCCAATACCCCCAGACCGCCAGATGGAGCCCTCCCTGCAGTATGGAGGTGCCCCGAAGACCATCAGGGAGTCATGGACTTTGTAGTTTTTATCCTCAGCCCTGCTGGGTACCACAGGGGCCGCAAGAGGGAGCTGCAGGGAGGACCGAAGACTTCTTTATGCCCTATAACCCGGAATTGCGTCAATGGAAGAGCGACGTGCTTCTGGGGTGAAGAAGAAGGACTTGTACCTGACCCGGAAGTGAAATTGAATCACATGGACTGGGGATTGGGAACACTTCCGGGTCAGGGAATATAAAAGGACTGTGGGAGCTCCCAGACGGGGAGCTTAGCTGGGTGGAAGGGTGGCAACGCGTTTGGGAGTCGGAGGATTGGTTTATTGTGTATTGTGTATTAGTGATTGTATGAGTATAGTGGAGGAGAGGGTGCTTTGTGCACTGTGGCATTTGAATAAAGTCGATTATTGGACTTTTACCTGGTGTCTGGAGTCTTGGACAGGAGTTCAAGGGAGTGATACAGCCCTAAACTGTCACAGTGGCGTAGCCGGCAGGATTCTCTAGCGTCTATTGCAGAGGACCTGTTTACAAATTTTCTGTGGACAGAGAACCCCAAGAAGACAACGGCGTCAGGACTCACCACAGCATCGCCAGAACCCCATTTTTCAACAACCGTCATGGGTAAAAAGAAAAACAGGCAGAGCGGCAGTTCAACTGGAGGTCCTGCGTTTCATGTGGCCTACGCTCAAGAAGCACCATGGAGCGGCTACATGTATCAGGAAAAGCATCCAGAAGAGGATGACTTCAAAGAGGTATGTGCCGGGGAAGGATTTGAAAACCTTTTTAAAATAACACATTTTCTCCCTTGCACATACCTCATAGATGTCCAGCCGGAGGTTCTGCGGGAGGCAGGAGACGTTCCCGAAGACGGTGATATACTCCGGTGTGAACAGACGAACACAAGAAAGGATTTCCGCATGTCGGATGTCAGACAGGGACATGTGACCAAACCCGGTGCATTGTGGGAAGGAGAAGGTCCGCATCCTGCTGCTTGCGACTCCATCCTCCAAGAGACGGTCCTGGACTTTCCGAGGGGGGCGGGGGAAGGCGAGCGAAGCACCGCTCACCCCACGAGAAGGTAAGGAGGGCCGGGAAATGACTGATCGGTCTGCAGAAAAATTAATAAAGACAGACCACAGTCTGCCGAAGAAGGCGACCCAGTCCTCGGTCAAAGAAAACTCCAATTCCCAGCAGCCTCCGCGAGACCCGTCAGAGCACGTGCCGACAGCGGACGGGCTCATTGGCTCCCGGCCGGCAGGTATGGAGAACGAGGAAGTGAACCTGCCTCCGGGATTGGTTGGAAGGCAATTATGATACTAGTGGCTTGAGTGTCCACCATAAATCCAATGCCCATTTCTCACCACCAGAGTAGAAGAATATCATTCTTTCATCAATTGTTGGTGGCTGGATGGTCACTGTTCTGGATGCAGGATGTAATTCAAGGCAGAGAAGGCTTTTTCAATCTTTTCTTAAACCAACACAATACTTAACCTGCGGATAACTCTCAGGATTAAAGCACTTAGAGAAATGTATATAGATAATGTATTTGCATCTTATGAACAAATTACGAATAAAATTTAAATTTTCAACAATCTAGTTTTTCCACTCTTTTCAAATTAGAAATTTTGTTAAAGGAAATTTAACAATTTTCCGCACCTCCCACCCATTTCTTTTCCAGAGACAATACTGGTCAGTCTTTAAGATTCAGATAGCATTTCAATAATATTCAAAGAATCTTCCCTTCAGGGAACAGTGGGACAAGGAAAATGAGTGGGAGATAGCCATATATAAAATACACTCTAGTTCTACATAAGACAAACTCTTAATAATTCAACTTAAAATCTTTCATCTATCACACTTATCTTGTTGAAAATTGTCCAAAATGTACCCAAGGCAAGATCCAGCTTGCACGTGTTGCCCTCTAGCTTCAGCATCACTAGGTCATATGTTTTGGGAATGCACTAAATTAACATACTTTTGGACAAAAATCTTTAGATATATATCTGACAGCCTTGATGTCACACTCACTGCTAACTCATTAAAGGTTATATTTGGTGTATGCCCAGATGGACTTAAAATGGATAGGGACAAATTAATTATAATAGCCTATTAGCATGTAGGCTTATCTTAAATCGAAGAATCCCAACTCAGTTTTTATAACTCAGTTAGTAACTGTCTATTTATATTGCAGTATTTATTATGTACCTTTTATTAACTTAATGCAAATTTGTGAATCATCTTAATTGCATCAGTTTAAGGATAATTATATACTACCAGTTGCCATTCTGATGCATCAGAAATTCCATCCAGAGTATATTTTACTTTTCTGTGAAAATGAACAAAATAGACTGGTCATGATCAGAACACTCAATTCCCTCAAGGTATCTGCTTCCCTTTCTAATTTTTTCCCCAAAATGAATTAAAAGCTGTCACTAAAGAATGGCCACATACACTCACCAGCCACTTTATTAGGTACATCTCTTCATCTGCTTGTTAATGCAAATATTTAATCAGCCAATAACATGTTAGCAACTCAATGCACTTAGGCATGCAGACATTGTCAAGAAGACCTACTGAATTTCAATCTGAGCATCAGAATGGGGAAGAAAGGTGATTTAAGTAACTTTGAACATGGCATGGATGTTGGCGCTAGACGGGTTGGTCTGAGTATTTCAGAAAGTGCTGATCTACTGGGACTTTAATGCTCAACCATCTCTAGGATTTACAGAGAAATGTTCAAAAGAAAAGGAACATATCCAGTGAGTGACAGTTCTCTGGGCGGAAAATGCCTTGTTGATGCCAGAGGTTAGAAGAGAATGGCCAGACTAGTTTGAGCTGATAGAAAGGCAACAGTAACTTAAATAACCACTTGTTACAACAGAGGTATGTAGAAGAGCATCTCTGAACACACAACATGTCAAACCTTGAACCAGATGGGCTACAACAGCTGTCACTCCTGTCACCTAAGAACAGGCAACTGAGGCTACAATTTGCATGGGCTCATGAAGAAGGGGTCTGAGTTGCCTCAAAAACTTGCATAATGTAATCTTTTTAGTTAGCCAATAAATTTTGCTTGACTTCTCATGACATCCGTAATGGCTAACACAGTACAACACCCTAGCACTATATGGGCTCATCAAAACTGGACAATAGAGGATTGGAAAAACATTGCCTGGTCTGATGAATCTTGATTTCTGCTGTGACATTTGAATGGTAGGGTCAGAATCAACAACATGAAAGCATGGATCCATCCTACCTTATTTCAACTGTTCAGGCTGGCAGTGGTAATGTAATGTTGTGGGAGATATTTTTTGACCCACTTTTGACTCCTTAGTACCAATTGAGCATCATTTAAATGCAACAGCTTACCTGAATATTGTTGCTGACAATGTTCATTCCATCCCTTCATGACCGCAGTGTACCCATCTTCTGACGGCTATTTCCAGCAGCATAATGTGCCATGTCACAGAGGTCAGATCATCTTGAACATGACACTGAGTTCACTGTTCTTAAATGAACTCAACAGTCACCGGATCTAATAGAGCACCTCTGGGATGAGATGGAATAGGAGATTCACATCATGGATGTGCAACCGACAAATCTGCAGCAACTGTGTGATGCTATCATGTCAATATGGACCAGACTCCTTGAGGAATGTTTTCAGCACCTTGTTGAAACAATGTCATGAAGAATTACAGCAGTTCTGAAGGCAAAATGGGGTCCAACACGGTACTAGCAAGGTGTACCTAAAAAAGTGGCTGGTGCCTCTGCAAGAGAACCACCTCTTTCAACCTTCGCAAACATATGCAGTTTTTAATATCTAGAAAAAATTTGGAATTAACTTGCTTAGAGATCTTTATATAGACAATGTCTTTGCATCCTATGAACAATTACATTCCAAATTTAACATTCCAGCTACACATTTCTTTCACTATCTTCAAATCAGGAACTTTGTTAAACAGAACCTTCCCGATTTTCATCATCTTGCACCCTCATCCATGCTGGGAAAAATATTGCTCAATCTCAAGGATTTAGACACCATCTCTACAATATATGAAATCATTTTACAATCCCTCCCTTTCAAAGATCCAAGAGGACACTGGGAAAAAGATCTCTCAATTAATATATCAGAAAAGGAGTGGAAAGTAGCAATGCAGAGAATTCATTCAAGCTCCATATGCGCAAAGCATACAATTATACAACTCAAAATTATATATCGAGTACATCTGTCTCATCTAAAACTCTCCAAAATGTTTCCAGGGCATGATCCAACCTGCGAACGCTGCAACCAAGTCCCAACCTCACTGGGTCATATGTTCTGGGCCTGCACCAAATTAACATTATTCTGGACCAAAATTTTTAATTACCTTTCAGACAGCCTTGGTCTCACAATCCCTCCTAATCCACTAACAGCTGTGTTTGGGGTTCTTCCAGATGAGTTTAAAGTGGAGAAAGACAAACAAATTGTGATTGCATTCACTACACTTTTGGCACGCAGACTTATTCTGATAAACTGGAAGAACCCAAACTCTCCTATTTTAAGTCAGTGGGAAGCCGATGTGTTATACTATTTGAAATTGGAAAAAATCAAATATTCAGTTAGAGGCTCCGTACAGACTTTTTTCAAAACATGGCAGGATCTAATCAGTAATATTTTAAAATAAGCTCATAAAGTGCAGAGAATTTATTAATTTAGGTATGTTTACAAGCCTTAAATTTCACGCCGTTTGCCTTGCTCTCTCTCTCAGGGCTGGGGATCGATTTGTCCTTAACTCAATTTTTCTTTTTGTAAAAACTTGATCGATTTGTATGGATTGCAATAAAATTAATAAAAATCTATACTAATAAAAGGCAAAGCCCTCACTCACTCACTCACTCACTCACTCACTCACTCACTCACTCATCACTAATTCTGCAACTTCCCGTGTAGGTAGAAGGCTGAAATTTGGCAGGCTTATTCTTTACAGCTTACTTACAAAAGTTAAGCAGGTTTTGTTTCGAAATTCTACACGTAACGGTCATAACAGTCGATAACGGTCAACAACATCCGCCATGTTGAACTTTCTTATTTATGGCCCCATCTTCACGGAATTTGGTAGGTGGCTTCCCTGCGCTAACCGAAACCGATGTACGTACTTATTTTGATGGTATGACGCCACTGTCGGCCGCCATATTAAACTTTCCAACGTCACTAATTTTCCAACTTCCCGTGTAGGTAGAAGGCTGACCCCATCTTCACGAAATTTGGTAGGTGGCTTCCCTGCGCTAACCAAAACCAATGTACGTACTTATTTCGGTGGTATGACGCCACTGTCGGCCGCCATATTGAACTTTCCAACGTCACTAATTCTCCAACTTCCCGTGTAGGTAGAAGGTTGAAATTTGGCAGGCTCGTTCCTTACAGCTTACTTACAAAAGTTAAGCAGGTTTCATTTCGAAATTCTATGCGTAATGGTCATAACGGTTGATAACGTTTGCCATGTTGAACTTTCTTATTTATGGCCCCATCTTCACGAAATTTGGTAGGTGGCTTCCCTGCGCTAACCGAAACCGATGTACGTACTTATTTTGGTGGTATGATGCCACTGTCGGTCGCCATATTGAACTTTTCAACGGTCTTTGTTACTTATGGGCCCATCTTCAAGAAATTTGGTACGCGGGTTCCCAACGCTAACTGAATCCTACTTACGTACATATATACGTCCATAGCTTGCAGCTCGGTCACCGTGTGAGGCGGCGTTGGGTCCCCCATCCCAACGCCTCCCACATTGTTGGCTGCCTACCTATATAAGGCCGTCCGTCGCTCCAGTCTCTACATTCCCTTCCTTGCTTCGCCACGGGATTCACGTCTCCCTGCTGATAACTACAGCCTTTTTATTTAATCCACGGCTTCTCCGCTGTTTTATTGTTCATTTATTACGATTATAGTTATTGTGTAGGTATTTTAGACTTACTTTACATTGTTCAGGTACCCATTTCCTTTATCATTCCAACCGTACCCCCATTAACATGTCTATCGAGGTGATCACCATCGATCAAAGAACTGTCACTTACCGAGTGGTTTCCATGCCCGGAGATGGCACCTACCTTTTCCATTCTCTTTGTTACATATTGCACGGCCATATCAGGCTCACTCTTGATATCCGGAGGAACATTGTGTCTTATGTATTGAATGACTGGGACAGGTTCAAGGTGTAGACTGATGACGGTACAGGAGATAATTATACTACATAGGAGCACTATAAGAGTGAAATGCTTAAGCCCTTCACCTATGCATCTGCATGTGAGTTGATGGCTGCTGCTGAATTGTTCGGTTGTCGCTTCAAGTGTACCGAAATGGCCAAATATTTTACACCTTTCGACAACCGCCAATGCCTCTTAAACATCTTAGATTGACAGGTGACGATTTCAGTAGTGGACACTTTGATGTCTATGAATGTTTAAACTCTCAAAAGCTGGATTGAAGTTATCGATGAAACCAGTTGTATACTTACAATGCTTGACAGATGCCGAATGTCTCTTCAACACAAGACCTACAAATACTGTCATAATTGAAACAAACCATGAAACTCAAACCGATTATGACAGCAGCAATCCAAGCTGTGAGATTTGAAACAAGATTGCTGTTCACATGGCCAACTGTATGTTGCATGCTCAAGAGTAAGCTCAGCACACAGCTTGGTCATATTACAACCGGAGGGCCGTACTCACAATGTGGTATACAAAGAGATTCTTAACAAATAATTATTGGTATATTTTCCCTCAGTTTAAAAAGGTTTAATTTTCTTCTTAATAAAAATTTTAAGGCAGTACTTCGCCGCTGTGAAGCGCGGGTATTTTGCTAGTATAATATATAAATAGAGTATAAAAAAAAAAAAAAAAAAAGGTGGCCGGTGAGTGTATATAACTGAAAATGTTATCAGTTTAACAAGGGAGAAAAAAGACAGTGGGCTGTTTATGAATCATGGTTAATTACCTCCTTGTTTAATAAAGACACAAAGAAGTAACATTCTTAACAGATAATTAATTAAAAATGAAGCAAACAAAAAAATAATAAAAAATGAACAAAAATTTAAAATGCAGTGTTTGTACTAAAAGTCATATTAGCAGTCAGGGTTTCAGGAATTTTAAAGAGACATAAAATAACACTATTCTGCTTCTGATAGCACAGATGTAAGGAGACATGACTGATTAAAAAAAAGAGTTCAATTACAAAATCTGACATTAAATTAACAAATTGGTGGAAACAAAAGCCTCCTGAAACGTCAGCCCTCCAAGACAAAAGTTGTTTACTCCAGCCCATAATTAAAGAAGCTTTCCTCATTGTAAACTGAGGTAACAGACAATATAAAAATAGTCCTCTTTAATAAACAGTGAAAAGAACAACAACACTGGATAACTGTTGAGTCCACAATTACTACTGCATATAACAAGAAAACATTTCTACAGAAACCTTTTTTATTGTCTTTGCTAAGCTGCCATCACCACCATTATTTTTATGGTCTCAATAATAACATGCTGAAGTAGAGAGACCAAGCAAGTCTGATACAAACAAGCATAATGAAAGCCAGATACTGATTATGAACAATTCTATACAATTTTATAATTTTTGAAAATATTTTGTATGTCATTTGTTATGATCTTTTCTTTTTATTGCCCAGAATGGGCCAATTTGTAATGAAATTTAGGTGAATTTTAAGGTTTGAGGATTTTTATTCTAAATGTCTAAAGCATAAAATATACCCTGCCCAAAGACAACATGCTTATAATTAATGCCTTTGATACTGCATTCAAAAATCTCCCATACTGGGCTTTGTTATTTTCTACCAGTCATATTGATCTCTGATTCCATCTCTCGCACATACAATTTATAGACAGAATTTTGCCACATGCAGGTCTAAAAAGATATCAAAAATGAGAAAATAGATTCTACTGTGTTCCGACAGGTGTGATCATGAAAATAACGGGGGCTTAGAAAGAAAAGGGCTCTTAGGCTTGAATCAGTGTGCAGACCTCTCCTGGTTGTATTGAGGGAAACAAAGAAAAACAAGCATGTAGTGTGAAGGTTAGAGGCAGTGAGACTTGAATAGCTCATGCATAAGAACAGTAAATCCATAATGAGCAGAGCAAGAGTTGGTAATAGGTGTATGGAAAGGCACAAAACGACAAAGACAGCATTTGAGATTAGGAACAATATATACATTATATACACCTGTTTATCCAGAGCAGGATTGCAGGAAACCTGGATCCTACCCCAGCAGGTTTGGATACAAGGCAGGAAAATGGCATGCAATATGTATGATATGGCTAATGTTAAGAACAACAAGAATGATATTTCAACTATCTATTTTGATAAAGAGAGAGAAAAACTGAAAAAATGGGAACAAATATTTAAAAACAATTCTTCTACTGGATTATTTTCACAATATCAGGTATTTTGAGCTGTGAAAATAAACTAAAAAAAGATAAATTAATAAATATAGAATAAATACAAAAACTCATTAGAATGTTTAGTTTTTCACCAGTTGATGGACTCTCTTCACCTACCTACCTGTAGTTAAGTAGAGACATTGCCAACTCAAGAACTTTACAAGGTTTGTATTGCTTCACTGTTAAATTAATTTTTTAAATCAAAAGTAATTGGTCAGTAACAATATGCTGACCTTGTATGATGACCTAGTCAGTCTTTCGATCAGTGTTGTTTTATTTTCAAAAAGGATTTCTCCTGTGCGAAGTGGCATATAAATTATTGTCAACAAAACGCAGGCACCTGAGAAATAAACTGAAACATTACTCCCTTCTGATTTTTCTGTCCATGCAGTAAAGGTTTTGTTGTCCAGCACATTCTGATTTCAGACTTTTGAATTACATCTTGATATACAACAAATGCAAAGAAAGGCAGCACAGTAAATAGCTTCCATTTCACACACTTTATGCTTCTGTATTCAGCTTGCTCTGTCACCGCAAATGCTTTGTGAACATCCACCCTTCTTCACCAGCCACCGTTCACTGGATGAATATGTGCGGGCAGTTCGTGGTGGATTACCGTACTTTCTGTTTTAGAGTTAAAAGTTACAAGGGCTAAAGACTAAGAGCAAGAATATTCATTCAAAAACGAAAACCAAAAATATTTTTAGTAAATTATTATTTTGTTTCAGTTAGTCTTTCCAGGTACTTTATTAGTTTTATTTAGTTTTAGTTTTTCATTTCGGTTTTGTTAATTATTTAATTTCAGTTTATGAAAATGTTTTTTTAATAATAGTTTCAGTTTTGATTTTAGTTTTCGTTAACTATAATAACCTTGGAGTGGTGTTTTTTGGCAAGTGTGGGATGAATGAGTGAAACCTGTAGTACACAAGGTTGGACAGATGCAGTGCAGTTTACGAGACAGGCAAGAATGGGAAGGACCCACTTCTAGTACATCTTGGCAATGTAAATTGGCACTAAGTAAAAATAGCTATTATAAGTACATATTGGAATCTGAAGTACCACCACCACAGAATATACTATACATGTAAAACACTGCTACCTCAACTACTGTTTTGTGTTTGCACAGTGGAGGTAAAAAGGAGAGAGACAGCAAAGTAACAGCACACAGAAAACAAACTCTGCCACCCTAACAGCCAAGGCCCTATCTACCAAGTAACTTCGTCAGTTTTCCATCAACGTTATTACAAATAAGCACTTTCCTTCTCATCTCCTAACTAAAGACTTAGCCTTAAAAGACAACCTTTACGTTTCCTCTGAAGTTTATGAATTGGCCATATTCAGATTATGGGGTGGATCAATGATGCCTCAGAGCAACCAGGCCACAGTATGACCCATGAAGCCATTACATGCTTGAGTCCTGAGTTAGTCATAAATTAGGCCAGACACTAATTGTTTCTGGGCTACTTGCTCTATGTTATACTCAGCATGACCACAGCTACTGCATGGGGGTTTTGCTGGCTAACGTCTGACACACCATGAGACTAGCGAATACTTTATCTTACTCTGCATTGCCCCCTTTCTCTTTTGACTCCTGTATTTCTACAATGGCTTAGAGCAGGGGTGTCGAACTCCGGGCCTGGAGGGCCGCAGTGGCTACAGGTTTTCATTCCAACGTTTTTCCTAATCAGTGAGTAGTTTTCACAGCGAATTTAACTCCTTTTCCCTTCATTTCAATAGTCCTGTTTTTAAGGATTCAGGCCTCTGAATTGATTTATTTCTTCATTAAATGACAGCCAAACAGAAATGAGACGTGAAATAAGCCAACAGATGACCAGCTAAACTGGGATTTTAAACTCCAACCAATTTAACTTCAACCAGTCTCTTAATGAGAAGCTGATTCTTACTGTTAATTAAGCCCGTTATTTAATTCAATGGCTTGTTGCTGCTCTCATTCTGCCACAGCAGACATTTCCAAATCTGTTGATTTTTTTGTTTTTTCTAAGAGCATCATCAAAATGTTTTGGTGACCTGAGAGATCAACCTTACAGAAACCATCACCTTTCTTTATTTTCAGATATTGTGTGATGGGCACAGGTGAGCTGGTCATGTGGTGGCTTGTTTGATGTCTCATTATTGTTTGGCTACTAATTAAGGAAAAAGAGACAACTAAGGGGCCTGAGTCAAGTTAATTAAAATGAAGGCAAAAGAAGTTAATTAGCAGTAAAAATGGCTCACTAATGAAGAAGATGGTTAGAATGAAAACATGCAGCCACTGCGGCCCTTGAGGACCAGAGTTCGACACCTGTGGCTTAGAGTATGGGAACATAATCTGCTGAATGACACATTCATGCACATAGCCACACTAACACAAACATGAAGCCTATTTACTGCTGATGATTAACCTACCACACACTATGATCTATGAGACTTGGGGGTGCAAAGACTGGCACACTCAGAGATAATTCTGCATACACATGGTTCTGGTGTCTGATTCTCATTGGAGCACAATCTTCTGATCCTATAAGGCAATGCCACTAAACTCAGTGCCATTGTTCTACCCTGATTCTGTAATGCAAAATCCAAAAGAAGAATAAAAATGCAAACAAAACTGAAAATCTGAACAAATGTGCAAACTATGCAAAGTGCTTGTTAAATGAAAATCATAATTCTAATTTTAGTACAAGAATCACTCCACAACTTCAATTTTGGCAAGGAGACAATAAGGAAACCAAGAGAATGTGTTTATTAAAATACAAAGGACAAATAAACCTAACAGAAGCAAAACTACTGTAAATCTTAGCCTACCTATTCAGGACTAAATACTGTCTACTACTTGGGATGACTCTCCCACTCGAAAGAACTTCCAAGAACTCTGTAATCTCTCTCTCCTACTCTCCTTCTCTCAGCCTTTGTGTCATTTCTCCATTTCCCCCAAAATATCTTCTCCTGAGTCTTGATTAAATTATGCTCAAAGTCACTTTCAGAAAAGCCCTGAAATTTCTTACGTAGTTATAGTTGGCCTTTTTGCTACCGGCAAGTAGTAGTTCCATCTAAAGCAGAGGAGTCATACTCAAATCCTGGAGGGTTGCAGCAGCAGCAGGTTTTGATTCTGGCTGCTTTTAACAATTAGTTATCAATTACTACTGCTAAAGTAACAGACTTATTTTGTACTGATTTAAATGGAAAAATAGATAAGTAGATATATAAACAGATTTTTATTTGTGCCATAGGGGAAATATGGCTTTGTACAGAAGCTCAATAAATAATTGCCTTGCCTTTTTAAGATTCAGAACACTTCATTGTTTATTCTTTTCCTTAACTTGCAGCAAAGCTATAGTCTTTTTCACCACAATACAAATGGGTAGCATCTGTGACTTTAATATGGAAGCAATGCTCAACTTGACTTAGGGATAACTCAACTACTTTATGACTAATGGATATTTTAGTTTTTATGGTAAACCCAAATCTTATCACAACCTGGTGCAAAATCATTTGTTTGTAGGAAAGAAAGGGTGTGATCCTCCAGTGTACCAAATAAAGCTGGATCAATAATTCTTAAAATCACTAATGTCATACATCATATACAGTGTATTTTTGGTTTATGACTCACAGGAATGGCCAAGGAATGGGGTCTCTGAGGTTCTTGGAGCTGTAATATCCAGTGGTTACTTTATTACTCCTGTTATCCCCTCTGTTTACATTTTGTTTAATAGAATAGCGGAATCTTCACACGCTAACCTCTAGTGATCTTGTGAGATAACAGGTGTTATTCAAGTTGTTTAGGAATGCTTAAATGGGTTAATATTTTAGCTTATTGTCACCTAATACTTTAATGCTCATTAAATCCTGCTTCAGAAAGATCCTCTTGCAGACTTGATCCAGCTCAGATCTGGCCATTGCAGCTGCCATTCTCCTTGCTGTGGACTTGTGACCTAACTTAGGTTGCAAGTGGCAAGTCTCTGCAATGCATCCTGGGAATGCATCAATGGAATAAATACATCCATTAACAAGACCATTTTAGCTTTGGCTCTGAAGTGTCTCCCTTCTTCAGCTCTGACTGAGCTTTAAACTGCACCACCAGCAGTACCTTAGGAAAATACTGCAGTAGACATGGTCAGGACTTAGTGAACAAATAGAACAGAGGATAATGACATGCCAATAGACAGTAAAAATATACAGTGTGTAAAGTATGTACACTAACATAGAGCATATATAATGTACAATAAATCTATGCAACCATTGTATTTGCTGAAATGGCAAATATTAGATTCACTAGGAACCAAATTTTTTCCTATCAGGAATGGCTACAAGTCAGGGACCAACCCTGGAGGGGACCCCAGTCCATCTCAAAGTTCGTATTAGCAATTATTCAATATGTCAGCAAAATGCTGACACACATGTGTTTGAGATGTGAGAGAAAAAATGGTTTACCAGTAGAAAAACCACAAGAAGATGGGAGAAACATGCAAACTTTACAGAGATTTTTAATGGGCAGTGTTTGAAACCTGTCTTCTGTAACTGTAAAGCAGCAACACTAATTTTCATGATTGGGGGATGGGGTTAAAACAACTACAATTTAGCCCTTAATTTTTATTTAAAATGAATTTTTGGCTTAATCAGTATAGTGTTATCATAACTTTTTTGTGCGCTATTTCATATTGCGTGGCACCACCATTTTGTGCAGTTTGAGTGATGTCATATAGGTTATTTTTGCAGTATATGATTGCTGATCATATGACATAAACCACATGATCTCTTATATCACTATTTAAGATGGCAGTAAGCTATCACTAAAAGCTCATGTTTACACATAAATAAAAAAAACTTTCTGATGTGATAGTGTAGACAGGGTTTATGAATTTCAGTTATTCAGGATCTTGAATAACTTTGATTTTTGCCTGTTTTATGTCCATAGCCTTTTTTTCATCTCTGGTCTTGTTCAGCTTTGCCTTCTGGCTTGTCCTTCCATCTCAGTTATAACAATAACCACTGCACCACCATTCCTTGTCTTAGAAAAAACAGTGCATTGTGATTAATTGATTGTTTAGACCAGTCATTTTGTTACTGACTCTTCTGATAACTTTATTTGTGTTGGGAAATGGTGCTTATTTTTCTCTATATACAAAGGATATAATTGCAGAAAATAAAAGTTTAAATTAAGAGTGTAATGGCTATTTTTGTTCACCGAGCTTTGAACATGACATAGTCACTTCATGCAGACTCCACCAAAAACTGCTGCCCTGATGTATTCATTTTGAAATTAAGAAAAATGCTTATTCATTTGGTGTAGAAACCTAATAATCCTTGACTATTTAAAACACTGGGTTAGTAAAAATAATTCAAAAAGAGGAAACATAGTTTTGTGCCAGACTTTTTTTTTTATAAAGAAGTACAGAAGGATCAACAGGGTGTGCCACAAGCCACTGGTTCTCTAATTTTTTTCAACATGACCCATCTTTCTTACAGAAAAAACTGAAGGAAGGCTCTCAGATTACCTTCAGGTATACCGCTGGCTCTGTGCAGAATGATTCCCTCCACCCATATCCTCACCATATCCCCATCTCTGAGCCAACAGTACAACTGAGCAAAAGGTCTAGGAAGAATTCACTTTGGGAAAGTTGAGACTTTCTACACACTCTATTATAAAGATTACTGTGTTTTGTTCAATATTAAAAAAAAATTAAAAGGGATTGTGTTGCTTGCCATCATAATTATTTTCACATATTAAATGTATTTATTTTCAGAAGCTAAAGAAAACATGTTTTATAAAGTGATTTGAAAGTGTGCTTACTATGAAAAGTCCATAAAATATAACAATTTATTTGTAATGTTAATCGTAATTCTTTAAAAAGTGCTTATTGATAATGCTACAAAGGCAAGATCACTACTATGCAAAACATTAAAATATGCGGTTACATTCACACTGAAAAATAAAGTTAAAAACACAATGCTTTGGCTGATAAGATGTTAAGTGGTTTAACCATTTTGTACTGTATATTCTTCACTACACAATTAATGCTTTTATTTTTTGATAGTATTTCCTACCAAATATAGAGTATAATACTCTACTAAGACTTTACCTTTTCAAACTGGCTTAATCAAGTCCTGAGTCATGGGAGGCTGCAGTCTATCCACCAACATTAAGTGATAGGCTGAAAACAGCTCACTCACTCATACATCTACACTCAAACTCACATAGCATCAATTTTGAATCACCATTCAACCTGACCAGCACATCTTTGGGGGTGTTTGACAAAAAAAACAGTGTCCAGAGAAAAACTTATGCTGACATGGGGAAAAATGAAGACTTCATACAATGTCAATAGCTGGGTACTGTATTCATATTTGGAATGGAGGCTGTGAGGAAGCAGTACTAGCCACTGCACCGTCATGCTGACCACCAATATGAAAACTGCAATATTTCTTTTGATTGACTATGTCATATCTTGTGAAATTGGTTATTACAAACAAAGTAAATATATGTATGAATTGCTGTAACTATACTTTTGATTTTTTCACAGTGGTTTTGCTTGTGCTCATTATGACAAGTTCTAAGATTAATAATAATATTGTTTTGCATTGTTTGTCTGAGGATTTGTGGTAGTGGGGGTTGTGCAGTGGTTGTTACTAGTTCCCAGAGATAAGGTAAACTAAACTGCAAGACTAACTCCATGTTAAAACTTGCTTGCTTGCAACTTTTTGCTGTAGTTGTAAGAAGGCAAACATTTCAAACAATACAGTATATCTGGTAAATTCATCTTTCTTTACATTTCTTACTCTTTTTCAAACCATTAATTGTTTTCAACCAAGGCCTGCCATTTTTCTGTTCCAAGCCTATACTTCCAGATGAGCTTATATGAAAGCTAACAACCTTTACTTAAATATATTACACTTTCAGTGGTCTCTTCATGATGATCTTACTCCACTCATTTTGTTGATTTTTGACATCACTCTAATTACCACAGTGTGAGTGGAGGGAAGCTAGTTACATTCATAAGTTAGAAAAGTTCAACTTTTTTCCCTTTTACAGACCGATTTCCCAGCCTGTTTATCATCTTGTTAACAGACAGTTTCTGCTGACAAGATAAAATTTTGCTGAGGAATTAAAGTACTAGTAATGTTAAGCTTAAAAACATGATGGTTGCCCTGACCTACTTCATTCCATTCAATTGTAACTTATTCAATTATCTGCTTAATTTTTTGTCTCTATGACAGACTTTGTTTACTTTTCATTCTCAAACATACATTGGCTTCCTCATTTTCATTCACTCTCTTCAGCTTCTGTTGAAACAAGATCCTCTTCTAATTTCCCCTTGTTTGAACAATAGTCACAAATAGTCTAACAGTTGAATGCCCACCATATAGAGGTGTTAATGGGACCATGTTGGGAGTAATTAGCAAGTATTGTGGCCCAAGGTATTAACTCAATGTCCTTGAGTGTTCATGTGTGTTTTAGACTGTTTGTCTGCTGAATAAAGTGGTATACTGGGGGGTCTAGCAATTATTAGAAGATAAGCCTAATTGCTTCTCCTCCCCGCTGTTTGTTAATGGGGACAGGGAGTGAAAAGAGATGTCAGCAAGAACCCCTTAAAGAAAAATCAACAGCAGACTCCAAAGCTGTGGGGGGTATGGAGGGCTATATAAAGCACTATTAATTGTGCTGTATATGTTTTGGGTTAATAGCATGCCTTTTGACAATGCAGAGTGTGAAAAGCTGGGTCACTTGGCTCAGGACACATAGATTCACACAAAGAT
The DNA here is from genome assembly GCA_026402145.1 of Polypterus bichir lapradei. Classification (NCBI taxonomy): domain Eukaryota; kingdom Metazoa; phylum Chordata; class Cladistia; order Polypteriformes; family Polypteridae; genus Polypterus; species Polypterus bichir. The sequence goes on from JANRMT010062796.1 coordinate 20,486,678, forward strand.
GTTCTTGAGATGGAATTGAATGCTGGGATTTTAAAAGCAGCTTAGCTTTGGGGCCTTACACAAGTCTACCCCCAACAAAACCACCATAAGCGCCACTGGAATGACAGTTTGACTTGAATATTCAGAACTGTAAACATAGAAACAAAAGAACAAAAATTAGCTATATGCAAAATAATAATTATGAAAACAAATTTGATTTAATAAACAGTGAGTGGCCCAGAGTATTCTGAAAAAAGTGCCATATTATCTTTCAGGAGGAGAATAAATTATCAGCATTACACCAGTTATTTAAAATTACTATAGCCTTAAAAATGCTACTTATTTCCCCAAACTCTGTACTGTATATGTGTGTGGGACTGGCTTTAGTCCCTGGCATCACAATGATGACATGGCCGCCTGATTTAGTAAAACAGCAATCTAAAGTCTTTCCAAATATAGCACAGCCTTCTCCCTTGGACTTTTCTGAGAACTTAGCACAAGGCCGGCCCAGGTTAATGTTTCATCTTAAAGGATTAGCAAAACTGATTGACTAAGATGTGACTGTCTGTTCACCTCTTTAAACACCTGTTTCTTTAAGAGAAACAGAATATACCAGGCTACCACATTGCGAAAGAAAACTGGAGAGTAAAATGGTTCCTAGACACATTTAAGTAGTCTTTTAAAAATATGAGGTACATATAACTCCTGATTGGTACTTTATCATTCAGCGTTCTTATCTGTTCCTTATCTTGTTCCTTTGAATTGTGCTTGTCTGCTTTGTAAAGTAACCTTTAGTGAAAGAGTTCTCAAGCCATCTAACCCATTATGTCCTAACACAAGCATGCTTTGAAAAGTAGGCTAATAAAGACTTCCCCATAAAGATTGAGCTGTTTTAGTTTATTTTTAATAGTGACATTAAGTATGATAATCAGTCTACACTAGAGACCATAGCAGAACCAGCAACCAGTATTAAGCAGAAATAAATCTTGAACCAATAAACAAAGAACCAATGCTCTTTTTAGGTTGAAAAGGTCACCGCAAGATACAAGAAAAATCACAAAAATATTATCTGATCATGGCTACATTTGTGTTGTGCACTGAGATAGTGCTCACTGTGAAAAGCTCTGCTGTACCAACAGATGAATAAGGTTGGTAAAAAGGGGTAATCATTACACCATCTTTATTATTTTTGTTTAGTGCACTGCACATTATTGGACACCAAAGGTGCAGAAAATGGGACTGTTAGTAGAATACTATATTACTCTATTTTATTATGCCTGTAAAGGCACATATAATTAGAGATACGACTTTCCATCTAAGTGCAGGAGGGATAATCTTTTGGCAGCAAAAGTGTGAACCTATTACATTGGGATAGTTCTTTAATTTAGACAGAGTGTGACTTGTAATTAAGAAGGCTGATTATTAAAAGCAAGGTAGGAAGTTTAATCACCACTGGAGAATGTATGTATTTAAGAAAAAAAACACATTGGGACATTGTTGACTAAACCAATTGAATTGATGACTTCTTTTCAGAGTGTCTGTGGACAAAAACTGAATTTGGGTTCAATGAAATGGTTCCTGAGTCTTCTGTAAATATAACTATGTGCTCTGGGAATAAGATTAAAACAAAGAAGTTGTCCTATGTATTTTCCTGTTGATTTGGCAGGGAGGTAGCTATTTATATGTTTACAGGGTCATTGTTGCATGTACAGAGTACTTGAATGTGCTAATCAACATGCGACATGTCAATATACAGCACCTACTATTCAGTAAGCAATGTTTTAACACTGAATACCATACCAGCAGACTTACAAATTTATTTTTACCTACGGGGCCATTAAACTGTTAACTCATATAATCATCTGCTTGACCAGTGACCAAAACACATAAAATCACATCTGCTATCAGATTAACAGCCAAAAGATCATTTCTATTTAGTGGTGGAAGGAATGCTTTAAAAGAGATAAAATTAACAAAGATGAGATAGCGTTATAAAAATATACATGAAAATGCCATAGATTGCAAACCTGCATCCTTCATAACTTTGAATGAGACTGTCAGAGTACAGATGAATAACGGAAATACTGTATTTGGCCTAGTGAGCCCACTGGGTAAAAAGTTACAATGGTCTCCCTGTGCTTTCTTGGATTTTCTCAAGTACTTGTAATACATGGATATTGGTATCAGTGGTGGCCTGGTTTGACAGTGCCAGGGAGTATGTTTTGGGTGACTTCTGTGCAGAGTAATTTACATGGTAAAGGATTATTGTGGATTATTGGATGTACTATACAGACTCTGACTCCTTCCAGAAGAAGATAGGCAGTTGGAAAACTAAAAGAAAATGAATGGATGAACAGATGAATGTATGAAGTATCCATTCTATCATTTCCCGAACACATCTTGCCATTACAGTGTTGACTACATGCTACATAAACTGAACCAAAGTTCAACACAATCTATATTAAAACAAACTGAAAGTATGAACCTGTTGCACTGAACGGTGTATGTCTACCCTTCACTGAAGAATTTAATATACAGTAGCTTCCTAAATTATAGGTAGGTTAATTTAGCACTATAGGGGTTAGCTGATCATTTTTTTCAACTACATGACTGAACTGATCAGTGCAAGGTCACAGGGTTCTGGCCAGAAGAGCATCCGCTTGTGGCAGCCAGGCTAAGAATTCGCTACATTGATGTCAGAGTGGGACAGAGGGTGAATATGAATGGTAGAGAGATCAACCGAGTTAAGGAGATAATCTACAGCATTGAGCAGTGTATACATGCAATAACCCTATACTAAAGGAGATTGATTATACTTTCCTGGACTATATTAGTGTTCCTTTAGCACAATGGGCTAAGCTGTTTTGTACTACAAGGTTTGACTGGTCAGCATGAGGTAACAGCTGTGAGTCCAGAAAAGGACTATATTGTGGAGCTCTATGCAAAAGAAATTAATTAATGGTGTTAAAAAGGAGATAGTATTGTGGGGCAGCAGAAAATAGCATAGCAGAGTTTAGGAAAAAATCAGTTGTTCAATATGTTGAAGTACACCAATATTCCCTTAGTTTGGCTAATTATAGTCAGTTTGTCTGGTGTAGGTTATATGTTCAAGTTCAGGACAGGATCTGCTGGCAGCAGTTGTGAACTAAACTTGTTGTGGAATACAGAGTCCATTTTTTATATTCCTTTAAGTGTTTTTTATGTTTCACAAATGCAAAAAAACAGTGGTTTAGACTCTTTCCATTTTAAAAAATATTTTGCCATGCAATAATAAAGTAAAAAGAGGCTTTATTGTATTATCATCATTAAGAGTTAACATTAAGAAGTAACAAAGATTCCATTTTGGTTGGTTAAAAGACAGGTTAAGAGCTTTATCTAAACAACATATCAAGTTGATTAAATTGGTAAGCTAAGACATATACATGACCTTTGTGCTAAATCTATGCTAAGCTCATTGATAAACACCACTAGCATAAAGAAGCACAAGAAATCAAATGCAAACACCTTATCAACCATCAGAGAGTAAAGATGAAATACTTGCAAATCCCCAAGTGTAAAATTCATATTATTTTGCACCACATAATTTGTTTATGTTTCAGTGTATTGAAAAATAATACCAGTATTCAACTGTATTTCTTGATCATCAGGGTTCTCCAGGATGGACAATGACAATTTTGCAGGCACAAAGATCCTAATTACAGAAGAAACAATGAAATAAGGAAATAAGGCAATAGGATCTAAAATGTATTTATTTAGAAATCTTCTACTGCATACAGTACAGTATGTGCTGTTATCTTCTTCTTAATTCTGTGTGAAGTACAAGACTAAATACCAGATGCTACCTCAGAACACCCATTTTTTTTACCCTGATTCAGAGAAGGAGGAGTCTCTTGCACAGAAATGGGATAGAAAGGCATTGATTTCTTGGAATTCTAAACACTAAACACTGCATTTATCTCAGTAAAACGTGAATGAGTATCAAAGGTGAATAGTGGCATTTATGTATGTATTATGTCCAAAAATGTCTGTGCTGATAAGTACCATTTACACTATGTTATAAATTTCTCTATTATAAAAGAAAATCTTGAGATAAGATGAGACTACTGCTAAAAGATTTTTTCAAGTCCAGCGAGACGAGACTATTGCCAAGAGATTTTTTCAAGTTCCGACCTCCTCCTAACCATTTCAGGTTAACGGCCCATTCCCACGGTCCTCTCACCTCTCATTCGTGTGAATGCTTTTGTCAGATACAGTTCCTGCGCTCTCAGCTATTATAAATTTTTACAATCAAATTAGCAAATTGGTTAAATGTGTATCAGTACACTATGCTGAAACAGTTGGTGGTGATTTTGCGGAAAATGAAAACATCAACTTACAATATCCTGTAGATTATCCTCAACTGTTAACACCGTCCGAATTACTGTTGAAAGAAGGATGTATTGTAATGTTATTGCATAATTTATATAAAGGATGTATTGTAATGTTATTGCATAATTTATATATAAGTGATGGGCTATGCAATAGGACAAGATTAATTGTATTCAAAATTGGTTGAACAATTCTGACATGTTAAATTTTTTACAAGTGACAAGAAAGGTAATGTAGTACATCTTCTGCAGATAACATTAGACACCAAAGGAGATCTTGATATGCCATTTGTATTAAAACATTTACAGTTTCCTGTTAGAATAGCGTTTGCTATGACAAATAACAAATGACAGGGACAAACATTTGAAAAAGTCGGTTTAATTAAAAGAGAGAAAGAAACGATATTCACTCATGAGCAGTTATACGTTGTCACGATGTAACTCCAAACATGGAATCAAAATTCAATGTGATATTGACGTCAGTAAAGCTAATTCCAAATATTGGTTTTACTGAAGTTTACAGTAAAAATAGAAGTTTAAAAAGTATTTGCATGTTAATTTCAAAGCCAAAAAGAACAAAAACGTGTAATGCAATGAATACCTCTAACACAATATGAAACATAATTTTCTTACAATTTATTACATTTTAGTATTTTTTCCTATAGCTAATTACTCACTGTAATGTAAAATAGTTAGGTCTATTATGCATATGTAACAATTCCCATGAAAATAACAATCTGTTTAAATTGTATATCTGCTTCCCCAAATGCGAGCGACAGAGCAGCAAAGTGGCTAGCGCATAGCGCCTGCATGGGGGTTGGCGAGCAAAGTGAGCAGGGGCAGAGCCCTGTAGTTTTCATTAAAGTTGGTTTTTGTTCATATTCATACTTGCTTATGAAGCATCGATATGTGTGGTATAGGAGTACACTAAAAATGGAATCCTTTTGAAACTGTAGTGAAAAGACTTTTAAAGACACCTTTGTTATGATTTTCAAATTGCTCTCTAAAATTGTGTTCATATATGAGGTAGGTCATGCCTGTAATATCTGGTGTGTGGTACTAATGAAATTGTCCTGTTTAGCAGGATGTAAATGAACCTAATTTAATGCCACCAATATTTGGGCAAATAGAAATAATCTTCACATTAAAGGTTGCATCTTCATACATCCATCCATCCATTATCCAACCCGCTATATCCTAACTACAGGGTCACGGGGGTCTGTTGGAGCCAATCCCAGCCAACACAGGGTGCAAGGCAGGACACAAACCCCGGGCAGGGTGCCAGCCCACTGCAGGCATCTTCATACATTTATAGAATAATTATGACAAAATCAATTTTAAAGGTGAGATTAAAGCATCTAGTTCATTTGATTATCTAATAGATAACTTGTCCCAGTGTCTCTTTTGTGGCTTCTGCTTTAAGTACATTTTCCTGCAGGTTGTTACTGATTTCTACAATCTTACCTGTGAAGAAGAACTTTCTAGCTTTCATTGTTAATGCTGTTTTCCTTAATTTGAATTTGACCACGTCATTTACTATTCAACTGGGAAAATTCTAATACATTATTTTTTTTTATCAACGCCTTTGATAATTTTGAAGACCCAGTATTTGGCTCTCAACTCTTCCCTGCATGTATGAGCTGCCTCTGGCCTTGGTAACACATATTGTGGACTAATGTGACAGCACAGGCAATTACAAGTAAGAGCTCATGCTTCAGGAGTTGCATTAGGTTTTGACATTTACCATTGCTAAAACTCTCCTTATTCAGTCATGTGTTTTAGTACTGTTGGTTAATTTCTGCAGAATGCCTTTGCCTCTGGTTCCTTGCTATTGTTACTGGTGTTCAATATTTGATATTCTGCTAGGTTTGAATCTTGACATAAACTCATGAAGAAAACAAAGTGGCCCCTTCCTGTTTTGTGTTATTATCAAACAACAAAACAAGATGGGTGGGGTGAAATATTGAACAATTCATATCAATTCACCATTCACTTCACAATCCAACCCTGCAGTTACTATGTTGTATATAAATGTTGAGATAAATTTCGATGCTGTTGTGATGCCATCTTTTTGGATTAAAATAACAAGAACTGTCTATAGTGTTCCAGGAGTGACCATATTAGTGAATATATTGAAGCACATTGTGAAGTTCAAAAATCAGTATGTATTTTGTTTTACTCTAGATTGTCATCTTTCAATAGGAGATAAAATATTTACTGTATAACTGGCATACATACAGAAAAGAGAGGCCTTCCATTTCAATGAATAAAGTACCAACTAAGATGCCTTTGTGGTTTACAGCTGGTAACCACCTCAAGGATCTACTGTAGGAATTGTAAGACAGTGCCCCTCTTATGTTTTAAAATTGCTTCTTGCAATGCTGATAACATTACAGTGTTTTAGTAAACTACAGTACAGTGTCATTATGCTATACATTTTATGTAATTTGGATACATCTTTTATTTATCATTCTTTACAATGGTGAGTACATCAAGATCTTTAAAGTAAAAAAGAGGAAGTAGACTAGACCAGAAAAAATAATTATTCAGTGGACATCTCCTTGCTTAGAGGTTTCAGCCTCCTGCTACACATTATCCTTTCCAAATAGCTGCCGACCAAGATCCACTTCATTTGGCATTTTAGATATGATCAGGTTTCTGCCAGATGCAGCACAACTTAAGACTGATTCTCCTTAGGTAACATGACATTCTGGTGAGACCTCACCAAAGCCACACTTTAAGTTTATGTCAGGACACTATAAAAAGGACATTGTAGCCTGGGTAAAGTTCAGAAAAGGGCAATTAGATTTACCTTGAGGTCAAAATTAGCAGATTGTCAGGACATGTTGGACCAACTAAACCAATTTGCTTGGGAAAGTGGATACCCATTGGTAAACTGAGAAGAAGCCGTTGAAAGCCCCACAGTGGCCATATCATTGGCAGCTGCAGTTCCCACTGAAACATTTCCTGAGTATACCCTTCAAACAAAGGACCCAGTGTGACCTTGCTTTAATGACAGCATTCATTTACTATTTTTAAATCTAATCAAGAGAATGACACTTGAATGCAAACCAGAAATTGGATAATTGGATACGAACTGAAGGCAAGTTCAGGACAGTTTCTTCACTGTGAGGGAGTCAGAAGAACAGTGCAGTAAATATGTGCAGGATTTTATTACCCATTTATTTTCAGTATTGCTCCTTGGATATAAGGTGCCTTTAGGAACGTGCAAGATGACTAGGGGCTTGGAAATTTAATGCAAAGTGGACTTAATTTGTGAAAAAATACCCCCCCAAAGGTATTGTTCTTTAGCAGGCATTGAAGGATTCAAGGGGTGATGGCTAATTTCATCAAAACATTTCCATGGATGGAATATTCGAAGAAGAGCAACAAGATAGAAGAAATTAAATCCAATTGTTCATTTCAAACAATTTTCAAAGCCTGTAAGTGTGACATTTATGTTATCTGTCAAAAGTTGATGAAAATTCTTTAATTATATACTTGCACTGTTTAAAACCATTTCTTTATTTTTAGATCATTGGGTCTAGCAAAATAAAAGTACTACAAGTCTAATCAGAAGATAAACATGATTTGTGTTGGATACATAAATTGATATCACAGTTATAATCTGAGAAAACGCAATGAATAGTACCCGTGATTCACACCTCAGGGATGTTTACTTAGTGGTCAGGTCGCAGTTTGGAGTTTGTGTGTTCTCCCAATACCCACCGAGGGGTTTTTCTCTGGTAGTTAAGGGGGTCCTCCCACATTCAAAAGATATGAAACTAAGGTTAATAGGAAACTGTTAATTGAGTTGTGAGAGTGGATAGCTTGTTGGAGGAGCATCCCATCCAGGATTGACATTTGTCTTGCGTCTGATAGTCTCCATATCTCAACAACAACGCATAAAAAACAAATTATGGAAAATAACCTGAGGTTTTCAATTTAATCTGCATCATCCAGCTTTTATTTATTAGTAGACCTGGTCAAGATGTCTTAGACAACAAGACCTAACCTTAAAGCCCCATATATAATAATTTGAATTTCTTATGTTTTGAAAAGTGGCACTGTAAACTGGATTCTATTCAGCTTAGACACATTGCTCACATTGAAAAGGAACTTTATAAAGTAAATTAGGTATTATTGGTTTAGTAATTCCAATGATTATATTAGCACTGCAAATCTTCTGGTCCTTAAATTGGAATTAATTTATCTACATGGACCAGGAAAGGAATGAAGATGGTGCAGTTGTTTGGAGAAGATGAACTAATTTGTAAACACAGCTGCACAATGTAAGTAATTAAAATAAAATCTAATTAACCTAAATGATATACAGTGTTTCCTCAGGCATTTTAGGTCAGTGCCAAAACCGGACAGAATGACATGTAGCATAAGATCGGATTTGAGAACTGTGTTTTTTCCCTTGGGCTTCTCAGCTGGGGGTGTCTTTGTGAAGTAAATCCAGTAATTATATATAAATAAAGTGAAGCTCATTATCACTCTGTGGCTGAATTACATAGGCTAGTGCATGCTTGCAGCAAGCAAAACAACAAACTCCACCACATAACATTTGATTACTATAGCATGAAAAGTTGTCAGTGACTGGTATTGTTCATTAATAAGAATGAAATTGCAATAAATTTTTCAGTTGATATTTTTACATGAATGCACAAGAAAAAAATATAAATGTAAGCTTAACATGAATTGTCCTTAAAATGCATTATACAAAAAGATACTTTTATGCTACATATGGTTTTAAATGAAAACTACACATGTAAGTAATTCATTAAATTAAACATGCAATGCCTAGTTATTACTCTTCATTACAATCCATCCATTATCTAACCCGCTATATCCTAACAACAGGGTCACAGGGGTCTGCTGGAGCCAATCCCAGCCAACATAGGGTGCAAGGCAGGAAACAAACTCTGGGCGGGTAGCCAGCCCACCGCAGGGCACGCACACACCAGGGACAATTTAGAATCACCAATGCACCTAACCTGCATGTCTTTGGACTGTGGGAGGAAACCAGAGTACCCAGAGGAAACCCACACAGACACAGGGAGAACATGCAAATTCCACACAGGGAGAACCCAGGAAGCGAACCCAGGTCCCCTAACTGCGAGGCAGTAGCGCTACCCACTGTGCCACTCTCTTCATTACAATACACATTAAATTTTATGTTGCTGGTTTCATTAATAAAATAATGACTGATGCACGGTACATAGTTATTGGAGGTTTCTGCTTTAATGCTGTTAGGTTATTTTTTATTTATTTCACAGACATTTTTTAGGTGGTTAAAAAAGGGGGATTAAAGTTTCAGAGCATGCAAAGAAATTTTATGGTTTAGCCAAAGTGTCATTCTTGGTTTGTTATAGTTTGGCTAGGGTTCCATCACAGGCTCAAATTTATTTTTTTTTCCTTTTGTTTTGTTGTCTTTTGAGTACTCTTTTGCAAATTTATGTTATTGTTTTCTTTCTGTTTTTATTTTATTATTTCTTAGTGAGTATTATCTTGTTTTAATTATTTTAAATTGTAAATGATTGTGTATTTATTTATTCTTTTGTGCCTTGTCCTCTGTATGTTGTACATAAGGGCATAGAGACTACTAAGGCTGCAGCTAAGGGACCACCCTTGGCATTTTGCTAAAGCATTACCTACTTTACCACCTAACATTTTTTCGAAATTTACCATTGTGCTTATCTCAAAGTATAACTTGCTGGATTCCTAAAAAGACTTTTCTCATGTGTTATTTAGGAGTTTTCTTTTGAATATGTTTCCTGTGTGTTTTACTACAAATGTTGCTGGGCCATTTTTTGCTTAGATGCTAGTTGTCTTGTTTTGTTTTTCTGCTTCATTTTCCTTGCACAATCTCAGGCTCTCACTTTCTAGTCCCCTATGCCTCAGTTTGCACATCCTAGTGGTGTCCGAACCAATGCTGCCTCTAAGGAGAGGCCTGCTACATGCACATTTTTTCTCGTGAGCAATATGTTTTAAAAACCAACAATTTTTGAACATCAGTATTATCAATGCATTTCTGTACATAGCACAAAAAAATAACGTGATTATTTACTGTACTGCATATTTAATGTTAAATGTTGAAAAATGAACTGAACTAATAAAACAAATTTTTTATAAAAAGTTTATTTCTACTCAAAATTTAATTGAATATTTAAAAAAAACTTTCATAAGTTATAGAATTTAAACAGAATTTAAAAAGTTTAATTCCCATCACATTTTCCAGTTGTTCAGTGATCTCTAGATTTTCTTTTTATATTGTTCATTAGGCTAAATCCTCTTTCACAGTCCGCACTCGAGGCCTGGAATGTGCCGCAAATGTCCAAAAGTGAAAATCTCTTCTTGAAGTAATACTATTGTTAAGTAAATGTAACTATATCTGAAAACCTCTTTAATGTTCCAATTTCTAAGTTTCCCTTAATCAGCATTAGGAACCTTTTTTAGTGGTTTAAATGCAACCACATCTGCCTTTGCTGATTTAAAAAGTCATTTAACTTTTACCTTAACAGATGACCTGCAGAAAATTGTGGAAATAGTCCTTAGTAAAGTCTCAGTGTCACTCATCAAGGAAATGTTTTTCCAAGCATCATCTACAGTATACCCATTTCCTCACAATGTGCCGCACAATGTCGCTGTGGTAGTGTGGAATGGGTTGCTACCGTCTCAGGTAAACAGTCCAATCTGGTTTAAATTTAGACCATTTTCCATATAAAACTACTGTATTTAGTAGCTGCAAGAGTAGACAAAATATAACATGCTGTTATTGTTATTATGCTGAATGGATTGGCATTCATTCCTAAATTTAAAACATAAAATTAACAGTTTTGAAAGTATTATGTCAATTAGATTCTGTTAATCTTTTTCTTTCAACAAATCTTTCGATTGACTTTTATGGTTTGTGACTGAATCAATAGAGATATCTCGTTCAAATTGAGATGGTCCACTTTGCTGTTGCTCCATTCTTTTCCTGATATCTAAATAAAGATCATGCTTTCAAACATATTTTACAAATTACACCGTCCATCTCCTAGTAGTTTAAAATTTCTCCCAGTAGCACATGCTGTCTGGCACTTTGAGTTAAGTCTGTTTTTGACAAAACATTCTGGCATAAACAACTCGGTTTAACCCCCAAAAACTGTTACTTCAATGTACTACTTGAACTCTCTTCACAAGCAGCAAAGAAACAATGGCATAGCGTGTTCCTTATAGCACAATTTTGTTTAAAATTCATTTGAATCAGGTTGATAATTGATTTAGTTTAATTTTTATTACATTTCATAGTTTAATTTTGTTTGAAAGTCATATATTTTTGTGACCATGTAAAATCTGTCAGCGACAATCCTGAAATGAATGAGTGATTGTTCACATGCTAAGCTTAGCGGGACCATTGGTCAGAATAGTGGATTTCTGTGAATACTGCTATTTTTGTTTAGATTTTGCGTTAGGACTTGTTTGCTGTCGATTGCCTTTTAATCAATTCTCTTTGCTTTTCTTCAACTGTTTTAAGAATTTTTGTCTAATTTTTGTTCACATGCTTTTCGATATATTTATGGACATTTTGGGATGTTTTGTCAGCTCTCCTTACTTAGTGCCAGGCTAGGTTTAGATGGGTAGGTTGGTCAAGGTGCTGGCCTGTCTCTTGGCCTATTTTTGGAGACTTCACACCCATTCCACCTTTGTGAAAATTTCTTTTTATGACATCCAAATTCCATATTTGGGAATTTTGTAGAGTACCACAAACATAACCAAATATATCAGCATATATATTTAAATATAATTATTTGAATTTGCAGAAGACTACTTTTGACTTTTCACACTGTATAGTTGGGCAGTTCTATATTAACTCATATGTAAGGATTTTACTTGAATTTTTTAACTCTCTGAACATTTTCTCTACCCACTGGTCTCCATTATTGGACTAAAGAGAGCTGGAGTCTATTCCAGTGGCATTCATTATAAGGCAGAAACCAAGTACAGATGGGATGCAAATGCAGCTTTATATTCTCACTCCACACTAAATGCAGTTATTTCAATTTTTTTCTTGAATGTCAATGTGACGAACATACATTTGTGAAGTATAACATAGTCAGATTTGTAAAACATGCATAGAGATTAAGCCGTATAAGAACTGTAATAATAAGGCTTTGTAGGTTTCAAACTCTATTAATCATATTATCCATTCACATTGTTTTGTCCTTTCACTATAAACACCTTACATTAGAATTAGATTATACTGTAAGTTAATAATCCATCCCCTTTTCAATTTTTCTACCTGCTGGAAAAAAAAATTAAATGCAGCACACTATAGAAAACTCAAATTTGTTGAATTTGCTTCACCTGTCTCTCATATTTACTGTGACAGTAATACTTGTATTTGTGTTTTTTATTTGTATTTGTAGTTTTGTGTTTTGCATGGTACAACAACTAGTATCGCTGCTTCACAATTGAAAAAGACTAGATTAAAATCAGACTGTTCACCATTTGCATTGTGTTTGCACATTCTTTTCACACCTGCTTTTTGCCTCACAAACTAAAAAAGTAAAGGTTAGGTTGAATGTCTACTCTACGTTGTCTCTGCATGAGTGAATGTAGGCATGCCTTGTGATGAACTGACTCCCGGAAAAACCGGAGCGCTCGGAGGAAACCCACGCAGACAGGACCCGGGAAACGAACCCAGGTCTCCTAACTGCAAGGCAGCAGCGCTACCACTGCACCACCCTAGATTAATACATTTTGTGTAATTAATACAAAGACAAATGATATGGTTAATTGATTGGCCTCATCTTCTCTGTGGGCTTTTATGTTTTTTTATGATTCAACAGGCACCACAACTTAGGATGTTCTGCTATAAAAGAGAATCTACATGTTAAGGTAAGTGGCACAGAAATGCTTGCTCATGGTTTATTTTAACTCCCATTTTTTATGTTAAAGTTGACATAGTGGGGCATTAAATACCTCTGGTTCATCATAGTTAAATGCTCACACTTTGATCCTGATACTGTCTATGTGGTGCTTACATATTTTCTTTATTTTTTTTTGTGCAGGTTAGCAAAATTGAACCTTTGTGAAAAGGTGTATGCATCACTGAGCTCTTCTCTGTAATGGACTGATGTTCCTGCCTTACATTCAATGTTACTAGGATGCGCTCTGCATCTTAATAAGCACAAAATGGACAACTAAGAGGATGAGCGATTATAAGGTTATGTGACAGTGCTCTAGGATTGACCAGCACCCTTTCTTGCACCTGCTGCCGACCAGATGTTTGTTTACTACATCATTCTATACTATGACACTATGGATTGCTCTCTGCAGATTTATTCAGTTTTTTCTTCTGTTATTTTTGTATGTGTGTGACTGGTGGATGACCTCACTGGGTACATATTTGAAAATATGTATCATGTGTCATTGAGCAAGGCAAACTTTTTTTTAAATAAATACATGAACAGAACATTTGTTTTCATTACTCAAATAATCTGACAAATTTTGTTCTTATCGTTATAAAATATATTTTTTTAGCCCAGTGAGACTTTGTGAAAGGCCTCCTGGGAATCAGATAATTTAACATTTCTTTTTCATTCACTAAGTTAAAATCACATTATTATACTCAAAGACCATGTGAGTAAAAACTTCAGTCATTAAGCAGGAATAGGTAAAAACCATAGAAAAATGCTTCTGCAAATAAAATATTGAGATGCTGCTTTAATGAAACACCTCAACAGTTAAAGCAACAATTTTTTTCAGATGCATCAGAAAAACTGTGAAAGATGAATTATCATGAAAGTACTGTAGGATGTAGATAAAATCAGTATGTCAGAGCCTTGGGAGAAAGAGAAAGATTACATTGAAAGATGGACGATTCAGTCCATTTTTAGAACAAACCACACACAACAAAATCAAACATAGGCAACCTGTCTTTAAAATATTTCAGTCAAGAAAAAAGCAGGCTGGTCAGATAAGGCACTCATGCTACTAAAGTATTGTGATGAAAGGCATAGTATCTTGGAAGATGCTAAAACGTAACCATAAAAATCAAACAATATCACCATTAACAGAAAAGTCTAGTGGGTTTAGCAACTCAGTTTATACAGTATTTCCAGTCAGTGGTCTACAGAAATTCCTGGCACCAGTTTTTTAGGAAAAGGGTTCAAACAGATCCAGGCACTGTATGTTTGTGTATTCCTCCTAAATCCCAATGATGTTCCGGTTTTATTAGTTGGTGACTCAAAATTGGCCTAGTGAGGGAATGTGTGTATACAAGGTCACACATGTGCAAGTAGGAGGGAGTTAAGGGGCTTAGAGAATGGTACTGACTCACCCGACCAGGGGGCGGCGGGGTGCACTGACTTTCTTTCTAAGTTCCCTGCAGACCTTTCCCGGGAAATCCCACCAGGTTCTGGTGTCTCAACTCTGAACATGTCACTTCTTGTCCCGGCCCCAAGGATGATGTCACTTCCCCAAGACTCCCTATAAAACCTCACTCCCCTCCTCAGGATTTCAGTTCTGTTTTGGGCTCAGTCTTGTAAATTGCTATTGTCTACAATTCTTTAATTTTGCATCTAGGAACATATTATACAGGTGGCTGCCCCAAACCTTTACCATGTCTGGAGTCTCACTGTGTCACAATACATTATATTGGAATTCTATTTTTGTTGCATCTGCTTTAAATTTAATATTGTCAGAACAGGCTCCAGCTCAGTGTGTCCCTGGAAATGTGGAAAGTGCATACAGAAAATGAATGTATCTGTCAAATATTTATCTCTGCATCATTCCCAACAGGGCAATACAGGGTCTGAGATTTCTGAATATAATAATCAGATAGCTCCAAATCTGATTCTTCTTTTAATGAAGGTTGTAACAGCTTGGCTAACAATTTTATGTGAGGATGAGGGCAGTAAAAATCATTACCAGCTTAAGAAATTAAGAAGGGAACCTTTTGGAAATAACACCCATCTTGTGCTCTTTTACAAGTTTATACTTCTGATGACAGTGATGGCTGGGGTTGAATAGGATCATTCTGAGCCCAAGGATTTTACATCTAACAGAAATAATGAAACAGAAACCTACTAGATTCTTTGTATTCAGTTGTAACACATTTGATAAATGAATTTCCCCTTCAGGGATAATACATTTATCCTGACCTTGACTTGGTAAGAGCAAAGTGGAGTGAAAAACAGGATCAGGGTTTGTAGAAAATTTCTTGACCACAGAGACACACTTCGCTATTTGCAATAGAAAAACAGGTATAGGTAGTTCATAACAATCCTATAGGCAGGAAACCATGTTGT
The DNA here is from genome assembly GCA_026402145.1 of Polypterus bichir lapradei. NCBI lineage: Eukaryota > Metazoa > Chordata > Cladistia > Polypteriformes > Polypteridae > Polypterus > Polypterus bichir. Next base: position 20,502,327 of record JANRMT010062796.1, read on the forward strand.
ATAAAGCTCAGGGGGTATCTGTCTATTCCAAAATGAGCATTACACAAGTGCTAAATGCCTCACAGAAAGTGTCTTAAGATTACACAACAAAACATTCACACCCTGCTATACCACCATCTACCTCATATCTATAATTTTTTGTATAAAGCTGCCTCAATTTGTTAGAGAATAGACATTCTTCTATAAGGGATGAGATAGGTCAAGGTCAGCCAAATGACTAGGGAATATCTGAAGATATGAACCTGGAGGTACCCAGCCTACTGAACAGAACATGTTAAAGATGGCAGACAAATTAACCATTTGATTTGTTAGTGAGGAAATTGTTTTGAGGCATTTTTATTGTAGGAATTTATAATGTAGAATGTCAGGCAGTCCCAGACTCATGCCTGTAGTTGCTAGTTTTAATTTTATTTATTTTCTCAATCAAATGTCAGCATCTTGTCATCCACTTCTTATTTATTAAAACGTGAAGATGAAAAGTCATCCTGCCTTTCATGTTGACAATAAATTTATATAAATACTGCCAGTTCTGAGGCTACCACTGACTCATAGTGTGTCCAAGTGTATATCACTAAACCTGCCAGTGCTGACTTTATAAAAAATAAATATAAATAATTACCTGGAAAATACCTTGGGAAAATGTGTATACTACGTATACTACTAAGTTTGTTAAAAAAAATTGCACATTGAACAGGACTAAGTATGAAAACATCAATTATTAAGATAACAGAGGTTGTTCCATTACACTTTTTAATGCATATATAATTCAAATAACTGTAAGCAGTGATGGACTCTGAAAAGTAGAAAACCTCAACAGAAGTTTTTCAATGAGTATGGCACAAGGGTACATCACTTAAAAGGGATGTTTCAGAGAGCAAAATTCCAACCAAAGAAAGCTTAGCAATGTGCTCAGCTTAGGGTTTACCACTGTATTGAAACTAGACACCTTAAATGAAGCCCAGATCCTCTCAAAATGCAGGGTTTTTTTTTCTCCTCACACTTTTGCATCTTTTTTAAGATTAAATTCCATTGTCTTCTTAAAGGAGAACGCATCTTCAGTTGTCTGAACCATCTTACTTCAATATTGGGTTGTGGAGGTTCTGAAGTGTATAATGACAGGGACCATTTCTGGACTAAATACCTGTTAATGTTATGCCAAATAAGAGGAGGCCTTTAACCTAATCTTTCTTTATGATACAGAAGTAAAACAAACTACCTATAAAAGGTTACAAAGGCACAGGGCAAACTTAAAAATGTCATACTAAAAGAGACTGTGATGGTATATGGGCGATTTATTAACCTTTTCAGCTTAAAGATTTTAGGTGAGAGGCCAAAGCCTGAACATCTTGTCATGCTGAACAGAATGTGTAGTTTACTCTAGGAAAATTAAAAGCATTTTGCTTTTAGCTCACATTGGGAAGAACAGAGCAACTGTCTTTTATTAATTTTTTTTTTAAAAAAAGACCTCATTTAGTTTAGTTCAGTTGGTGCTTTGTTGTAAAAATGGAGAATTTTATTTCAGTTGCTTTTCTGACACTTCTGTAAACAAATAATTAGGAACTAAGGAATTGGACCATCTGGGAAATGTCATCTGGGGCCGAATGAAGACTACATTAACCAACCCAGGTTGTATAATTCTTTGTATTGCTTATATTTTGTTGCTACTGGTTATTATGCAAATAAATACATTATTTAAGTAAAAGTTTGAAGCCAGTCTCTGATTATTTTTTCTGAGCTGAGATTTATCATTCTTCGTCTAACTATGGACCCTTATGGTCAAAGAAAACATTTTGTGAAGCCCTGTACTGGTGGTAAACTGGGTTGAGGTAAAGGATTGAAAGTAACAGTCCGGGATTGAGAGTCCCAGTCTGTAAGCATTGGGTTGAATACCTGGGTTACAACAGTGAAACAGACAGTGGTTACAGGTAGCATTAATATAAACTGGTTTTGACATTTCTGTCTATTCTCCCGTTAAGAAAAGAACTTAAGAGCATAGTTGGAACCTTTTGTGTTAGATGCATGTAATAGATGTTCTGATCACACAATAAAAAAGATGGGATTTGAATCTAGTTCTATTAAACCGTGAAGCCGCAACACCGACTATTTTACTAAAATGTCATCAGAGGATCCAGTTGCTTTCTCTAATTAATATATCATTTCCAGGAACTTTCTAAAATGATGGATGTATGTGAACAGGCCACATTATTAATAATGCAATTTTTGTAAGCATCTTAATTCCTGCAATTGTGATATTCTGTAAACAATTATATTCATTTTTTGAACACTTCTTCAAAATTATGTGTGCTTAATGCAGCAAAATAACCAATTTGCATTTTATAAAGAATTTCATTTAATAAATATTCCTAATGGCACTTTGCTTTTGCACATTTCAGTTATAATCCATTCATCCATAAATTACTTACTAAAGTTTAGGGTGACTGAGGCTAAGAGCCTTTCCCAGCTGGACTGGGTACAAGGCCGGAACCAGTCCTGGTCAGAATATCAGAATAATAGCAAAGAACACTCACTTACTTACTAATTGCTAATTTACAGTCAATTAACATAAAATGCAAGTTTTAAAGATATGAGAGGAAATCTAATTAAACCTATTATTTCCTAATATACATCCATTCATTTTCTGTACATGCTTAATTACATAGTTCAGGATGGCCTTCCCCAACATTAACAGACATATTTGAACTCAGGTCCTTGGATCTCTACACATTATTCGTAAAGTAAAAATGGATACATTTCTAAACAGTCATTCTGATTTCCAAAATAGCTGAAACCGATTTCTTCCAGTGATTCTCAATATTGGGCTTTACTGAGTTTACTGTTTTTCAGTTTTATTTCTCTTAGCTTACTGAATAATTCCATTAATTCATGTGTTCAACGAATTGTGTTCAAGCACCCATTTTTTAAATGCAAAGTTTTCATTTCAAGTTCACAGAGGCAATGATGTCTATCCTGCCAGCTGTGGATGAAAGGAAATAACTAAACATGGAAATGATACCGGTCCATTTTAGGTTTTGTGCACACATGCAATGACACTCACACTAGATCAATAAAAACATGGATGTCTATTAAATGTGGAAGGAAGCTGCAGTGTATGAAAAAGATTAAGAACATGAAAGAAGAAATTATGATCTAGGTTTAACAATGCTTATGTCACAATAAACTGATGAGCCATGGGCCATACATTCAGAAGCAAGAATGAAGATGCACACTTTATAGCTTTTCTCAGTTTTTACATACTACTGGACAATCACAGAAAAAACATAACCACTTCTGGGCAATTTAATGAAGAATCACAAAAATCCATTTGTATTAGTGCCAGCCATATGTTATTATGAACTGAAACTGAAATTCAACAGAAACCCAAGGAGATATGAAGATTAAATTAATCTACTATGGATATGGTGTCCATATTAGGTCACTGCATAATATGGTAAAATTTTCTGCCGTCTACTGATTCAAAGTAAAATTAGGGTGTGACAAATAGAAACCTTTTAGATGAAGATTTAGTGTGAGCCAAAATCTTTATAAGTATTGGCCCAACTGGAGGATGTGATTTATTTTTATTTTGTAACATTTCTGCAGCAGTTTCCCTTCGTTTAAGATTAACTCTAGCACTCCTGCTGGGTGAACTGTCTTAATTTTTTAGCCTAACCATCTACTTGAGCTTCTAACACCTGGAGGCAATTTGTTTAGTAAGATTATAACTCAATCTGATATAATGCATTAATCTCATTTTCTTTTGGTTTGAGGTGCTGTTAGCTCTAAGCTGGCAAGCTACATCAGGCTCCTGCAGGCATGGTTAATAAATGAGTGTGGACGGGGCAGGGGGGGCAGCAATAAGCGTCTGAGCCTCACATAGGGATTACATGAGATCAGAGTGATCCACAGTGAGCTCATTTCTCTCTTTAACTACTCTGAGGTAGAACAGGAAAAAAGATCCACAGACCACAAATTAGGAATAACAATCACTCTTCCCAGAGGGCAGCTCACATTATGTGATATTTTAAACATTTGTTAGCACTTCAGGAATTTGGCATTCTGTGCTGATCACTGCCCTGTTTTTTTTTCACAAATAATTGCAAATGTTACAATGACCACTTATTATTTCTTTTTTTGACCTAGAGGTGAACCTGTATCAATAACAATGCCTGAGTAAGACTAATTCTGGCTCTTTAAACAAACAATTAATAATGAAAATGAAAGTAATTTAATCTGGACATCTTGAAAGTTAATAAGGTCTTGCTTCCTGCATGCAAAATTAATTGTGTAATATGCCTATGGCATGGTTACTGAAGAGTAGTTAAATGTTTCTATTACCAAACAAAGGCCAGCTAATTTTCTTGCGTCAGTGGTGAATTAACAGATATAAAAGCTTTGTAAAAAAGCTCACTATGCAGGGCACTGTAACAGTGGTGAAACTAGAATTTTACTTTATTAATGAGTTATATCAAGCATATAAGCTACATAAAAAGTCAAAAGTCATAAGAGTCAACAGAAATTGTAAGGCCTGTGTTGACCAACTTTGTGGTGTCCTCTGTCACCTGCTCAGTCTGTCCCTAAGGTATCAGAAAGTGCCACTTCTGTGGAAAAAATCCTGCATTGTTCCTTTTCCAAAGAAGGCAGGGACCTCTTCACCTAATGAGCACAGACAAGTGTCATGTATGTCTCACATCATGAAGTCCTCTGAGAAACTGGTCCTGAACTGTATGAGTCCTAGAGCACCAGGGCCCACTGCACATTGCCTATCGGACAAAGACTGGAGAGGAGGATGCAATTATCTCTCTGCTCCAGAAAGCTTATTCTCACCTGGACAAAGCTGGTAGCACTGTGAGGATTATGTTTTCTGACTTCTCCAATGCCTTCAATACCATTCGAGCCATCTCTGTTAATCAGTAAACTCAGAGATAAGCAGGTGGTGTCCTGGATAATGGACTGTCAGGCAGACTGTAGTTTGTGAGACTCAAGGACTATGTTTCTGATGCAGATGAGAGTAAACCTGGAGCACAACAAGGAAGAGTTTTGTCTACACCTCAGACTATAAATATAACACCAGGTCATGTCACTTGCAGAAATTCTCGGACAATTCTGCACTTTTACATTGTAATGATAAAGGGGATGAGACAGAGGATAGGAGCCAATTGGAAAAGTTTGTTTCTTGGTGCGAACAGAATTGTTTGCATCTTAACATTAACAAAACCAAGGAACTAACTATTGAGTTTTGCTGCACCAAAAAGCCTCTACGTCTGGTCCCAATTCAAGAAGTGGATGTAGAGGTGGTGCACTCCTACAAGTACGTGAGGTTCTACATTAATGACAGGTTGGGCTGGTTTTGGAACACAGATTTACTATATAAGAAAAGGTGGAGCAGGCTTTTCTTTCTTAGAAGACTGTGTTCTTTTAATGTGGGAAGTGACATCCTTCACATCTTCTATAACTCTGTGATGGCCTGTGTGACATTCTACGCTTTGGTGTTCTGGGCAGGTAAAATTACTTTATGTGAGTTCCACCAAATCAACTAGCTAATTAAAAGGGCAAAAACTCAGTTATAGGATGTACTCTGGATCTCAGGGAGGTAGTAGTTAAGCAGAGAATTAAAACAAAACTGACTGCCATTATGAACAATGATGCACATTCTCACTCTGACACCCTAACTCTGAGTACTTTCAGCCAGAAGTGTGTCAACAAACGCTACTGGGGCTCCTTTATACAAATAACAATACATATGCATAATGCCTCACTATGAATATGACAGCCAAGTCAGAAATTTTCTTTTTAATTGTATGGCTTCATAGTAATTTTGGTGTGTTGTCAGACCAAAGTGTATATCTATCTATCTATCTATCTATCAATCTATCTATCTATCTGACTATCTATCCATCTGGTTTCTGTAAAAAGCCTAATTCCCTGAGGACAAATACATTTCTGTCTATCTAATTAAACTTTACAGAGTTGTGGGAATGACAACATTAACCTTTTCATTTTTATATCAAATAAAATATATTGTATATGTGCCTCATAGACTACTAGTAACTGCTAAAACTTTAGCAGGTAGAAACACCAACAAGCTCCATAAGACTTAACATTTAATTATTTCAAAGGAAGTTCTCATCTGATTACTTACCATGTTAAAAGTAACATATCCGCACATTCTAAAGATCAAAGCTGCTGTTTGATTTTGAGGTACAGCAGGAAAAGAGCTTTGGCAAATTGTAGTATCTACATTCTAAGTCTCTTATGGATTCTGTGGCTTTAACCAATGCATGTGGTTCTTAAAGACAGGATGAATTTATGCAAAAAAATCTAACTCATTGTGTTTCAGTTTAGGTACTCATGACCTGCATATTATTTCAAATTACACTTGATTTGTTTTCATTAGCTTATAGACTGGTAAAGTAATTTGTTCATGGTAACAGCTTGACAGGCAGCCTTGTGGTTTAAAGCTGAAACAGCTTAGCCTTTTAGACTACACTGCCTTTCCAGTATATTAATAAAAGGTACAGTATTGCTGCAGATCAAGTGTGTAATTATAAATCTTCAATCCTTAAAAGTTTTCCTGTAAGCCTAGTCTAACTGCTAAACCAAATCACAAATTATAATGCTGATCATTCATACAAAGTGCTGTCCCCCTCTAATAACATTATGTTATGCTTAAAACACTCACCTCATAGTATTCACCAAGCCTCAGTAATGAACATCCATCCATCCATTATCCAACCCACTATATCCTAACTACAGGGTCACGGGGGTCTGCTGGAGCCAATCTCAGCCAACACAGTGCGCAAGGCAGGAAACAAACCCTGGGCAGGGCACCAGCCCACCGCATGACGCACACACACACTCCCACACACCAAGCACACACTAGGGACAATTTAGGATCGCCAATGCACCTGCATGTGGGGAGAACATGCAAACTCCATGCAGGGAGGATCCAGGAAGCCTACGCAAGTCTCTTAACTGCAGGGCAGCAGCGCTACCCACTGCGCCACCGTGCCAGCCCAGTAATGAACAGTAAATCCTAATTTCAGTGAAGTTTTATATAATCCCAATGGGTTATACAGAAAACAGATATGTAATTATAACAAACATAGGTTGTTTCATGGATAAGTATAATCATTATGACATAAGTTAAGCCAAATCAGCACTAATAACAGGTAGGCATGCTATTAACACATAAATCACAGTTAAGAGCTGGGAAAACTAAGATAAAGCCTCATCAATGTAACACACAGATATTATGCCAGTACCTGTCCAGCCATAACTATCATTTTTAGAAAACAAAATGACTCCATCTAATATAATTTCTGCTTCAGCTGTCTAGGGTTGTTAGGTATTGTATTATCTAACTCCAGTTTAACAACTAAGTGGGGAATGCTTGGGAATACTTTGGAATAAATCATTTGCTATAGTCCTGAGGCTATACCAGAATACCTTATCATGGAAGCACAATCTAGAATTTCCTCTGATCTTAATGCTCAATTTTTGTGACCATATCTATGAAGCACCACAAATTTAATAACCCATTGGAATGGAACACATTGAAAATTTGACATCCATGCAGATGCCCACTTTAAATCAGAATAGATACTGTCAATCACACCTTTAAAAAACAAACTATATATTCTATCTTCTCACTACAAAACATAACACTCAGTATTGGTATACACACAACTTCAAGAGCTTGTACATTAATAACTTTTTAAAAACTCTTCTCATGGAAGAGAAAGAGAAGAACATTTCCTTTATTATATGCAAACCAGAAACTTTAATAGACACAAAACAGCTCAATTTCTCATCCAGTGTTGTTCACTTGCTACAAAGAAGCAATTACAAAGCCAGACTACTAATAAAAGAATTGTGTTAAAACTGAAGCAAGTAGGCATTTAGTGTTAATATGAGTTGTGTAAATTTAGAATAACCTCAAGGGTCATACAGTGGAAACAGAAACCTTAACAACTTTATAAAAAAAAAAAAAAAAAAAAAAAAAAAAGGTACCTTAAATGAGATTTTGGCAGAACTTCATCACAAGCTAGCCAAATGAGCCTGATGAACTGGATGGTCTCCTACTGTTCAACAGAGTTCTTACTGTACAGTATATACCAGTACTCTGTCCATAACTTCCCAGTACATAATATAAAATAGAACCATTATAATAAGAAAAAATATTGCTCGCATTAGAAAAAATCCATACTTTTCTTTTTTGATCTGGGCTAATTCAAATCAAAATTCTACACTGAGCATATCTCTTTCCAGTTAAACCATTACATTTGACAGACTAGTGAGTGATATCTTCAGCTCCTGTTTCTTTTTACTGCAAGTTCTTGTTATGCCCTTGACTTATATCCAAACAGATTACCATTTTCACCTATTCTTTGCATACTGTCAAGATTACCATGGCTCATCAACTTTTATTATCTTTGGTATAGTACCAGGTGGAATAGCATTGCACTATGACCAAACCAGCAAGACAACATGATTATACACTATTAGGTCAACATCTTATTTTGCTTACATAAACAAATCCCTATATGCCTACCATGTTACAGTGTGAATGAGATGTACTACTTAAAATAAAATAAGTAAAATAAAATTAAAAGCTACAGAAAAGCTCTTTAGCCTTTAATTATCAAATCCTCAACCAGCATTCCTTAAACATAGTACCATTTACATTAAATGACTGTAAAATAATATATTTAATTCACATTTCCCTCTTATCACTGTACTTTTCTTTTTATATGGAAAACGGTGCAGAATGGGTCAAATGCATTGAAACATAAAATATACAACAAACTATATGCATTTATTTGATGTGAACATTTTACTTATCTTTACAAAATTATTAACAAAAGAACATCATAAATAAATTATGAGAATCTGAGTATTTCACCATTTATTAGGGAGATATAACATTACAGACAAGTACAATTAAACTTTTATCTATAAATTTTGGCTGGTGCTTCCTCTACTTACAGTAAAGCCTGTCCTGACAGCTTTAGCTATAATGAACAACCAACTTGGAATGAGGAGCCAGTCAGAATCACTCACACTGGGTCAATTTACATCTGACAATTAACACAGCATACACAGCAATAGGAGCACCTGGAGTAAAATCAGGTGAACAAAATGAGAACTTGTAAATTCCACACAAGCAGAAACACTAGCTATAATCATTTAGCCACAATGCTGCCTCAGACTAAAATTTAAACAGGAAAATTTAAAAAACAAAGAAACAAAAACACAAATCAATAGTGTAAGAAATACTGTCTACTAATATGACATTTTTTGTCTCTAATAAGTCCTAAATCACAAAGCAGAGTCCAGGACCTATTTTTTCATATCCTATCAAGTGGGCACATTAAGTGATTAAGTGATTTGCTAAAGATCACGCTATGAGTCAGCAGTTAAACTAGGATTTGAACTGAGAACTGTCCGACTTCCAAACCTTGGTTTTAGCCACTACATGATAAAAACGCTCTATAAAAACAGGTTGAAGAAAACAACAGTGAACAGTAAGTTAGCAGAATGCTGGGTGAGCTCCACATATTGAGAAATATATATATATATATATATATATATATATATATATATATATATATACTGTATATATAAATAAAATATTTACTACAATGAGAACTTCTATTTTATTTTAGTTTATTGACTCAATCATAATAAAGCAGTATGTCTTTAACTAAATAAACAAATCCTGCATCATAACAAAATTGACACTTGCAAGACTTCCTAACTGGCAAAACTCTGTCTATAAATTATGTCTTCAATTCCAGCCAACTACAATATTGCCTACTTTGTTCTTGCTTTTAATTCATTTTTGTTGTGATGTGTTTGTATTTTGTGTAATATTTTAATCAACATGTCTCATGGTCATACAACCAGAATTCAGAAGATTGTGAAGTAGTTCAACATGCATTTTAGATTTCCACTGATATAAAAAAAATATAAAAGGTTTTGGCTTTGACCAAGAGCTAAGGTCAAATAGTGGACTTCAAAATACAGAACAGAGATAGATAGATAGATAGATAGATAGATAGATAGATAGATAGATAGA
>JANRMT010062796.1:20512414-20601869 GCA_026402145.1 Polypterus bichir lapradei
AGATAGATAGATAGATAGATAGATAGATAGATAGATAGATAGATAGATAGATAGATAGATAGTTTATTTGTAGAATAAGCAGACTTCGAAGTGCATCTACAAATATTTCTTTAGTCTGTCTTCTGAACACAATTTATCCACAATAGGTTCACTGACAACCAGAGACTAACCAGGCAGCATAACTCTACTGTCTGGAAAAGTAACAAGCTGTCTGAAATAACATTACTGCATTGTTTGTATTACCACAGTAAGTGAACTATATAAAGTGACATGATGAAGTCAAGTGACTTCTCACCACAGCTACTGTAGATAGTCAGTTCTAAACAGGATGAAATTTATACCGGTGCTTTACTAATTCTTAGCTCTGTGCTGTAACTTCTTTCAACTTTGATCACCCATCTCCATGACAATAATTAGGAAAAGTTGTCTAAATAAAGATGCTCTAGACAAAGGTTTAATAAAATAAACATGGTGTTATTCATAAATAAACTTCTAATCTACTTTGGATGAATAGCTAATATTAATAATAACCAAAAGTTCAATGTCAATTTATTTCCTACAAATACTAATATATGTGGTTTGATATTCTTTGGTAGTTTGTCCAACAACAGAAAAACATTGGATCCTTATTCAGACAATTACAACTCTAGTCGCTTTTAGATTTCTTGTGCTCTTTTTATTCCCCCAAAAGAAATTGGCCACAACGATGTGCAACAATGCTCTCGTGACCTTGAGCTGTTAATGATCAAATGCCACCAGACAGTTTACTTCTGTCACAGTGGAAACCAAACAGTCAGATTACAGTGGATAATATTCAGTAACCTTGCCTCACCAGCAGTGTTAGACGTGATCCATAATAGCAATGAATCACTGAAAGAAGACATAGCCTCTTATATCAGCCTTGTTGAGTCCATCACCCCACTTCACCACAACGGTCTTGGATTTATCCATGAAGGCTATGCGTCACACAGACACATGGTAAGACAGATCAGCTTTGTCACACTTCCTTTGAAGCCCATCAACACTTCAAGCCAAAAGTCATGGCAAAGATGACAAATTACACTTAATGAAGAACAACAGCTCATAATGAAGGATTACTGGGCTATGAAATAAGCTTCAGACTGCAAACAAAATCAACAAAAGTATTTAATTATAAACATTTATGATTAGTTGCATGATGTACAAATACTGAAAATGTCTCTACAATATTTGAAAACATTATTTTTTATGTAAAATAATATGGTTTCTTCACTTGACAAGAACAATCCAGTGAATGCTAACACTTGGTACAATAAATTAAACACAGAAGAGCAGACCTGATGATTTGAATAACTATAGGAGAGAAAATAATAATAAAAAAATCTGAGTCTCACTACATATAAAACAGAGACAGATATATTTATAGCATATATATGTCATGTATTAAAGATGTATATTAATTACAAAATCTGTGAGTGCTTATAAAGGAGAAACCAAAAATAAAGTAATTTCAACCAAGACTAGAAAGAAAAATAAAACACTTTTTTGTAAATTAACACATTATTTGTTTTTAGATAACTGAGAAAACCTTCCAGTGTTCATAAGTTTATTTTGTAAACAGAACAATTTACACAATCTTGCTTTTACCTGCATTTAGAATGTAACATATGTTTCTGTTCGAACATTATACACTTGAACATGTATAAAGTATCATTTAAAGAAGCACAAAATATTTTTGTCAGCTGTAGTGCAAAGAGATTTAACTTTAATTTACTGTACTTTCATAAACAACAACATAATAATAATAATAAATACCAATATTAAAATATCAATTAAAAAATTAAAACTAACTGAAACATCAATTTAATTTTGTTTGCAATTTGCCAAGATTGGGAATAAACTCAGAGGACAAAACCTTGAATGCTTAAGGCACAAGCAAAATGAATATTAACATCTAATAAAACATCAGCAGCTACTTCAGTGATGCTGGTACTAGGATTAAAGAAATTTCCTTAACAGAGTAAAACATACTGTAACTGTATGTCTTTAATTTGTTTCGGTAAGCCTATAAGTATAGCACAGTAATCGAAACAGTGTTAATTTGTCAACAATGTAGAGAGAGAAAGAATGATAATTTAGCAAAATTATAAATGACAAGTCTCTGTCATCATAATCAAAGATAATCTTAGACTACTGCCTTTATTTTACTGCTAATAATTATATTGTTCATGTATTCAAAAGGATTGTAATAACATTGTTAATTTATTCATCACTGTACAATGTATGCACTGTCAATTACTGTACCAGAGTGCAGTGGGTAGGTCTCGTTATACACTAACAGCCTGGCTTTTGTCCCCTTTCCACACTACACACTGTGGCAGTGCTGCATCTTGTGCGAACTTGAATCACTGCAGCTTGCTTCTCCAGCTCCATGAAATTGAACAGGGTAAGTGACATGTTCATCTATAAAAAAACACCCAACAACTTATGTACTGTACATTAAAATGTATTTGCTTAGTAGGCACTTTTATCCAAAAGTATCCCATAGTTGCATTTTCTGAAGAGAACAATGATTCCGTATTTTTCTGACAATGTCATTTATCAGCAAACAACCACAATGATCCAATGTCTACATTTTTGTCTTTTTCTCTTGAGACTTCAGCACAGATTTTAAATCTGCACCTAATCCTTATTTGAAAAAATGTTATGTTTATGAAATTAAAATCTAAAGTAGAATTAGCCACATATCCTCCATATACAACAACTAATAAGGCCAGGTTTATACTTCACGTGACGCAATGCATGCTTCAGCAGACGCTCAAGCTACGCAAACGTTGTACTGTTTATACTTGTGCACGTACTTTACGTAAACCTGGAAGAATCCACCAGGTGGCAGTGTGAGATATTATCACGGTGAGAACAGGTTCGGCTTCGCTGTGTTGTGAATTGCCTGGAACACCCATTAAATTCCGATGACACCTTACCGCAATATCTCTGAAAAGGATGTTTAATGATTAAATACATCAATCCAGGGAAGTGTCCTTTCCAGCAACCATTGGGCACGAGGCAGAAACAATCCCTAGACAGGGCATGAGCTTATCACAAGGTGAATACAAGCACTCACATACACTAGCGTCATTTTAGTGTCACCAAATCTGCACATCTTTGGAAGGAAACCGGAGCATACTGTGGAAACGCAGCAGGAAAACATGTAAACTCCAGGCAGCGAATACCAGCGACGTGACTCCCTGCGAGCACCGTGTCACCCCCTTGTGTGTAATTATTAACAGTATTCATTATTTAAACGGAATTAATGATTTATTTGAAAAATGTAACATATATACTTTCATGCATTTCATCATGAAGGTGATATCAAGTATAAATCTAAGGATTCTAAATGTGCAGAGAGTTGGAATATCATAAATTTAACGTGTTCTGTGTGGTGATCTATTGCTGTTTGCCGCTGTTGTCAGGTCAGGAGGAAGCCCCAGAAATAAAAGAAAGCACAAAAGATGGTATGTGAGACTTTTAAAATATATCGTGTCATTACGATCGGGAATATGTGACGCTTGACTATAAAAGCACCACGAATTCATCTGTATGTCGGCATTTTGAACCATTCATCAAACATCGAAGCACACATTTCGATCCTGTAGGATCCGCATAGTGACTTTCTGTCACATGTAGATATTAAACAGAGACTCTGATGTCACATTCCAACTTTTATCACATTGGGTCCCCCGACTTTTTGCTGGTACTGCAATTCGCACATGCATCGCGTTAATTTCGGAGGACCTGCTCAGAGGATGCGCCAAATGAATGCTGGGAACATGTAGCAGCCATGATGCGGGTGCGTACGCATTCTGAGCGTGAAGTATAAATGAGCCCTAACAGTACATGGATCTCTTCATCACTTGAATTGGAATCTGCTGTCTAAGAAAACAATTTCAATAATATGACATTGTAAAGGGTTATTAAAAAACATTTTATGTGCATTAATAATATATGTAAATATACTCTATTATCACTGTTGTATTTGAATATGACTCGCTGTTACAAAAATATGTAATGATCAAAATTGTGATAACCCTTTGATGAAGTGACTAGGAAATTTAAAAATGCTCCAACTTTCAAACCAGCTAGTCAACTCACCGAACGCACCAGAACATCATGTCATGAGTTCATTTTCTTACTTATTCTTTTTAGCTTCTGTTACAGCAACTATGAAGTTCTAGTCCACAACTTTAAAATTCTCAAAAGGCAGTAGAATTCCTACATTTAAACAGTGAATCGTATACTAAAAACAGCAGTGGAAATTTAGGGTAAGAAATTTAAGATAGAAACAAAGAAGCAATTCTTTACATAAAAACTCATGGAAATCTACAATGAAGTACATAATTAGCTTACTTTAGATCCTTCTGCACAACTGGGCACATCAGGCAACAAGCATTTTCCATTGATTTTGGTCAACAAGCTGTGGTTTTCACAATTTCCCATGTGATGTTGACAGTGTTCAGATCATCTTGGAATGTTCTTCAGTTGGTTCTTAGGGGCTTGCTAACTTTTCTTCTTCCCTCCAGGGGGGCCCATTGGATCACAGTCTTTGGGAGGTGGCTGTCTGCCATCCACAGGACATACCCCACAAAACACATCATACGGTACATGATGGTCTCTTCCAGACTGCAGAAGTCAGTCCTCCTTATAATTTCAACATTTGTAATGTGGTCACAGTAAGTGACACCCAGGATTCTGCTCAGGCATCACTACTGGAATACATTGTACCTGTAGGCGATCCCCTTCATACTCTTTCAAGTCTCCACATAACAAAGTTCATCATGAGAAGGAATAGAAATGGGGAAAGAAGGAAGCCTTGTCTCATGCCCATCTCGATGTTAGTGCATCTATCCTCATTTTTTATGCAGACACTGGAGTCCTGGTAGAGACTCTTAAAGACGTTGATGTATCGTGGCAGGATGCCATATAGCTTCTTGAAATGTTTAACAGTGAATCCAAATGGACACTGTCAACAGCCTTTTTGAAGTCAATAAAGTTAATCTGGAGTGGCTTCTTTAGTACATCATTATATACTTGAATTTCATACCCTTATGTCTTTAAAAGTATATAGATGAGATAATGGGACAACTTTGGTGTTAGTTATCCAGATGAGCATGAAGGACTGAATGGACTCTTCTTATTTGTATTACTGGTTAAAACTGCCAAGGCCAAAGTTTCTATAGATTAACCTCTCCGTGTCACTATTTGAATCAGTACAATAGTTTTAAAAGGGAATAAAGATCAAACACAGAACGCGTCTATAACCTCTTCCCACACATAAAAAAAAATGTGGCTGGCAAGGTTACAGGTATACTAGGACAGGTCCCTAAAAGATCAAGGCACAAGAATTGAGAGGAAAACAGCTCCAGAAACAGATAATTCCATACACATAAATGTACGATTCATGTATACTCACAAATAAAAATATTTTAATTGTTGTGGAAATATGAAAAACTACAAGAACAGCACAGAATAACCTTTTGAACTGTAAACATTCAGAAAGAAGCTAATAGATAGGCATATCATAGACATATAAATTCTTAAAATTTCTGATTACAGTCAGAAAGAGAGGTTCATAAGGACTTGTTCCACTTATTCAGCAAATATTGTAAAATGTACTTAAATAAGGTGATAGGAGAGGAAGACACAATAAACTTGCAGCTATCTTTTGTGTTTCAATGATTTAATCCGAGTGCTCTCTTTTTTTGTAATTCATTAAGCAATCCAGCTATCGGCCCTTCTCTCCAAACAATGTTACCTGGACAAAACCTTAGTCTCAGACAACGAAATAACTTTTTTCTTTTATAACAAAGAATTGTATTTGATGAAGTTGAGGTGGTGCCCTCACAGTTGTTGTTCCAACTCAAAACAAGCATTAAAACTAAACTAAATGCTTTGTTTTTCAATAATGTTCATGCACTTTGTCTTACACCACCTACACTAAGGCATGTGGCTGCTTTTGGGCTAGCATGCTCTTGTAAAAATACCACAGCACCTACAACGTAGAAAGGGAAAGGGAAGGGTGATCGCCTGGAAAGCGGCAACTATAGGGGGTTTAATGCTGCTCTCGGTGCCAGGTAATGTCCTTGCTAGGGTAATCCTCAATAGAATCCATGATCACCTACTTACCTACCAGCGACCGGAGCAATCTGGTTTTACGCCTAAAAAAATCTACCATCGACCGTGTCCTGGCACTGTTCTCATGGAATGCAAATGTGAATATCGCCAGAGTTTCTTTGCAGTCTTTGTAGATTTTCCTAAGACATTCAACTCAGTTGATCGAGCTGCCCTGTGGGACAGGGAGGCTTTGATTGGGGCTCTCGAGAGACTGAGTGAGGAGTCTGAGTGTCTGGGCTGGTGAGTGTTCTAGGTAAAAACCAAGATCCAGGCCTTTAAAGACCTCTTGGGCACAGCCATCAACAGTGTGTCTGTCTGTGGAAGGAGTTTTGACCTTGTCAAGAGGTTTACTTACCTCAGAAGTGACATTCATGTCTCTGGTGACTCTTCCTATGAAGTCAGTAGAGGGGAGAGCATGGGGGACATGAGGTCACTGGAAAGGGGTGTGTGCTGCTCCCAATATCTATACAAAAGGACGATGGTTCAAGTCTTTAGAGCCCTGGTACATCCTGTCTTGCTATATAGTTGCAAGACATGGACGTTATCCAGTGACCTAAGATAAAGACTGTTACTGTGTCTCTTTGGAGAATCCTTAGGTACTGCTGGTTTGACTTTGTGTCGAATGAGCGGTTGCTCATGGAGTCCCAAATGAGACACACTGCCTGCATTGTGAGGGAGCATCAGTTAAAGCACTTCGGCCATGTGGCGCAAGTCCCCAAGGGTGATTCGGCTGGACCAGGCCAAGGAGAGGTGTCTCAGACTGGAAATGAGGTGCTCATAATCTGGTAGATGTAGAGGACAGCAAGGTGCCCAAAGGGGCACCCCACTATCAATATTGTATACTATGGTAAATGAGAAGAAGCTGATTTCTAACACTTGGACTGAGACAGTTGACAGTATTATTCAGTTAGGGTACCGAGATAGTTAAATGGAAGCCTCTGAATTACAAAAAAGAACAAAATTCAGAAAAGTTCTATTTGAAAAAAAAAGAAACTATTTCCTTAATGGTATATTGTTTGATGAGGGGTGGATAATTTGAAAACATTTCCTTGAGCAAGTCTTAGAATTCCTCCTATACAACAAAAACACACATTACAAAATATGAAGTACTCTAATGTTTAAAGAGAAGAAAAAGAGAATGAGAAAGAAAACTGAAAGAGAGAGAAAGCAGGAAACTTGGATGATGTAAAATTTATGCAGACCAGCTGTTAACAGAGGTGGAACCCAACAACTGTAACATTTTTTACAAGCAATTGTTGGCGTTTGTTTTGTTTGCTTTTACACCAACTTCCTCTACTAGCCAGCTCCTGTGCGAAAATAAAAAGGCCTGTGTTTTCTAATCTGTAGCCTGAATTTAGGTAATTTGGGTCATGCATGTGGGAACAAAGAAGAAATAAAATCTGTTTAAAAGACAAAAAATACAGATAGTGACTAGAGAGGTGATAAGTAGTTTGTAAATCTTACCAGTTTTTGGCAAATGTGCATATCTAGAATCAAGCATTTATTAGCACAGCATGTTGGGAGGATTCATGAAAACCAAGAATGAGATTAAAGATATTAAGTTTATCTATACCAGGATGGTCATGTGATGTTGCAGGCACACGTGTGATCCATATGCAAAAGTCAATCTTTTGATCCCATCAAGTAAATTTCAGTATTTGTTTTTTTTCATTTCTTTTCATTAATAACACAGATGTATTGATTGATTTTACCATTTTCAATAGTGGTGCCATGCTTTAAAAAATATAAGGTATCAAATCACTCATACTGTTTATATGGAGCTTAACACATGGTGAATTTTGATCATTTTTTTTAATATACTGTATGTTGTGTCATTATTACTTGCAATATAGGTGATTCAAGAAACTACACAAGAACCTTCACAAGAACCAATTTGTTGTGTATTTCATTTTGAAAGTATATTAGTTTATCACATTGCTGTATAAACAAACAAACATAACTTGGGTGTTACATTTAAATACATATAAAAAATCGTTTAGTAGTATATGAAGAGGCGTTGTAGTTAGTGGGACTTAAAAGTGGCAGTATATATCAGCAGATAACCTGTAGTTAAAATGCTCTTCAGATTATACAGCGCCTTTCCGATGGAATAGTTCAACAATACTCAGAGTTCTTGTTGGTTTATAATCACGTCGTGGGTATTATTGTGTCCCGTTGAAGCGAATTAATTTCTATCTTTCTCCTAAGCCTAACAAACGGATCAGCGTCGATATGTGGCTCCAGGCCGGCCCCCGCTTAGCTGTTAATGTGCGAAGAGATAATCCAAGTACCCCCTCCCCCAGGCCCATTACGATGCTAATAGTACCTCAGGTATATATACAAGTAAAGATGGCACATTGATCCTTAATCACCAGTCTTTAATACTGCAACACCGACCAGAGGAAACAAGGGCATTCCTGGACATGAAAAGAGGCAGAATATATTTTTTCTTTACCCGGTGTGCTTTGTCCACTGTGAATTTTCAATTTTATTTACAAACTAAGTATTAGGATTTCGTTTCATACAGTGACTACAGCGTTACAGGCATGCAACTCGAACATTGGACTTTCTGAAATATTTGCAACCGCAAATTAACGGGACATTTCTCTTTTGGTATAAAGAAAAGCAAATTAACCCGTTAGCATAACCAAGAACGGATATCGAGGATTGCGGTTTTTTTTTTTTTTACTTAAATTTTCTCACTTTTCCAACTACAGAAGGACATAATGCTATAATAAAGCCAGTCTGAATGAGGTCAAGATCTGTTCGTTAGAGCCGAGTAACACTTGCACAGGCGTGTCCCTCACTTGCTGTTTTACAAGCAAAATGTTCCCTTTGCCCGGTCTTCCCATGTTCACTCCGGAACAGGTGGCGCGCGTTTGCGAGAACCTGGAGGATACGGGTGACATGGAGCGCCTGGGCCGCTTCCTTTGGTCTCTGCCCTCTGCCATGCCCGGCTCTGCTACGGATGCCCTCAATCGGCATGAGTCTGTGATGCGTGCTAGGGCACTGGTGGCCTTTCACAGTGGAAATTTCGAGGCTCTGTATCAGATCCTGCAGAGCCACCGCTTCACACGTGAATCACACGCGAAGCTACAGGCGCTCTGGCTGGACGCGCATTACAGAGAAGCCGAGAGACTGCGGGGGCGCCCCCTTGGGCCAGTAGAGAAATACCGCATCCGCAAGAAGTTCCCACTGCCGCGGACAATCTGGGATGGCGAACAGAAGACCCACTGCTTCAAGGTAATCAAATATATCTTAAAAATAACAAGTCAGTGTTTTACTTGCCTGATATGCTCCCTTGGGTTAAAATTGTACAATTAGTTCAGTTCCTTTCAGGGAACTGCTTATTACTACTCTGAAAATTAAACTGTGCACAAGTCGAATCCAAGTAGCTGTTAACAACTAATATCTTACCTGTGCGTGAATAACGTTAATTTATAGAATTTTACAGTTCACGAACGCAAATAAAATGCAGACGGAATCAAGTCATAATACACTAAATCTCTAGACGAGTATTCGCTCTTATTTAACATATGAGTATCTAACAATCCACACAAAACGTTGTTGGTTTCCAAATATCTACAGAAATACGATCAGCTTTTACGAAAATAATGTAAGCCTTTGCTGTTTATCATGTAAATGCTTTCTTGTGTTCGCTTGGTTTGATTGTACTTGTTTTGTTTTTGAAGCGTCATTTGATAGAGCGCTCAGTGAAGTTGAGTTAGAGTTACCAATTTAAAGTATATCTTATGGACAATATTTAAATGAGTCCTAAGCATTATTGTTAAATTAGTCCAATTTTTCAGGTACTGAAACTTCATGTCAGATTGTTTAGCTTAACGCATTCATGTTAATAATACATTCCACGTACTGTACTCCAGTTCAGGTGTTTCAAGTACGGGTATTCTAGATTTTATTTCTCCAGCTCATGTGGGAAAATCTTTTGGATAACCCAACTTTTGGTCCGGAACTTTTCAGTCTAGCCTAATTACACCTTTAATTTTCCCGATTTAGGATAAAACTGTCAGAGCTATATTTAGGCAAATAAATGCTTTAGGATCAAGTTTGTGAGGTTTTTAATCCAGTGTAGTGCACTAAAAGCTATGAGTGCATTTAATCAATTGATTACAAGACAGTTGTGTGGGAGAAAGTTGTGCCATAAAAAATGAATCAATTAGGAGTGAACATGTCTGAATATAGAGGATGACACAAAACATCAGGAATCTATACTCCAAACAGTTTACACAGCCTGGGGATTCAAACTCCTCTAACAATACAAGCATGACAGCTTTTCAGTATTTTTCACAAATAATAGTTAGCTTGCACACCTTTCTTTTTAAAATATTTTTACTGATTTTAATTAGAAACAGATAACATTCCACACAGTCAAGTCAAATGTAACAAATCAAAGCAAAATTCAACCCCCACCCAACCTTTCTTAATTTGTGACTTATTTTTTGCAGAAAGAATTTGAAGTCTTACCTCTGCATTCTACTTACCTGTTTCTGTCTTGTAAAAGTAGGCCTAGAATTTTGGTTATGTTGTCTTTATTAAACATCCTGATAGAATAATAAGATGCAGCTTTGCCTGACATTTTTGTCAGCTATAAATCCACAATTTAGTTAGCACAGGTACTGCAAAAAAGGTAGAATTTTGTATAGATTACTACAGCTAATGTGTAAAATAATTATATACAAATTCAGTTTATCATAGCATGTGACCCTAAACAACATTCATGCAAATTATTTTGTAATAAGTATTACATAATGGTGCAAGATAACAGCAAGAGTAAAACAGCTCCTAAAATACATTAATGCATTTTTAAAAAGTATTTGAAAGAGATATTAGACACTAGATGCGTTTAATTTATTTTTTTATACTATTTGCCCATATTTACCTTGACATGCTTGATGACAAGGGCTAACACAGTACCTAGTTTCATGAGTGTGTTTGGAGATAGGAGGTCCTTCTTGTGTCTGTGTGGGTTTTTCACTAGATATATTCTGAAGGTGTGCAGCTGGGTTAACTGATAACTACTTGAATAAGTGAGTGTGGTTGTGATTTTAAGTGTCTCCTGTGATGGACTAGGACTTATCCAGTATTTGTTTTAACCCTGTACTCAGTACTAGAGAGGTAGATTAGGAGAAATGTTCTCACAAACAAAAAGGATTTCATCACACAGAGAATTATACAACTTCTTTAAGTATGTGAGGTTAAATACTATTTATGATCTATTTTGAAAGTTATATAGGAATAATGTATGCAAGCAAACACTCATGGCAACTACTCTCAATCTGTGCCTACAGAATACCCGTGTGTGATTCAGATACACCCAAAGCACTCTTCTTTTTACACCCAAATTGACAATCATGGTCTTCCATTTTGAATAATTACTAACATTCTCAGTACAGTGGAACAATAGGACAGAAGTATCTTTATGCACCCATCTATTAGTAAATTAAAAATAAAACTGATGTTATAAAGTCATTCTGTAATATTTTCCTTTATATTTTGTATGACAATATCATCACAAAAACACAAATATATAAAATAAAAAAAAACTGTCAAAGTTCAAAATTTTTCATAACTCAATTTCTTGGGTACTCAAGTTTTCAGATTCAACCACTACTTCTCAGTTTTATATTTGTCATAATAGGACTTGAGTATGGCCTGTAATCAGTCCCAAATCCTCGAGCTGCAATGCCAGAGCACAACAACATTCCATTTCCAGAAGGTGCATACACACTTCCTCTCACCAGAATGGAGCCCTTGATCACACCTGCTTTTTCTTAACCCAAAGGGGGACGATTTTTGTTCCTAATTTATTGGATTTGATGAATGGAAAGAGCGTTCACCTTGACTAACCTGGTGAACTTAATATACCTGTTATATACATTATGCCTTCTATAGCTTAGGTGTTAGAGAGAAAAAAATGTATGTAATTTGATTTACTTCATCTAAAATTTATAACTTGCCATATGCTGGCATTGATAAAATACAGTGTTAGTGAAGGGCTGTGTAAGCATGCATCTGCAAACAAAATTTATGAAATACAGTATGATATGTCTAAAGTTTCCTTTATGCGTCTTTTGATTGATTAGATCAATAACTCAATGAAACCAAAGTGAGTATTCTAAATCTTATCGCAAGAAATCTGCAGGTAGTTCTATAATGATTCATAAGAGATCCCTCAAGCCAATGTATTATTTTAACCATTGAGTTAATTGTTTTTTCTTTAGTTCTCAAATTGTGAGTTTTCAATTACTATGTGCATCAAGGTGTGGCTATTACAACTTGAATTCAATGCTTTTTTATGCATATTGGTGAAAACAAAAAAAAATAATGAAATGTGAATTGTGTTAACTAAAATTAATATCAAATTAATCTGAAAATGCTTCAACAGTTTACATAGAAAATTAATGAATAATACTGTGGTGGGCTGGTGCCCTGTCCGGGGTTTGTTTCCTGCCTTGTGCCCTGTGTTGGCTGGGATTGGCTCCAGCAGACCCCCGTGACCCTGTAGTTAGGATATAGCAGGTTGGATAATGGATCGATGGATTAATGAATAATATGAAAACTATCTATATACACAGTAGCACACAGTATCATGGATGAAAAATCTTGCACCTGCATTACAAACACTGACACATTGTCCACTCACATACAGCAACAGAATATGATGCTGGACTTAGGGTAGCTTACATTATTTCAAAGTCATCCACCTAAGTAATACCTGTGTTTATAATGTCAAGTCAAATGTGTCATTTGTACTGAGTACAATGACATTTTTAGCTGTATGTCTTCTCATTAAAGTTGACAAATAGCAATGCTAACAAAATAAACACACAAACAAAAAGTATACTAGCGTGTAGCACATACAGTATATACATGTACAATGTTATAATATATATACATGCATACATGCACACATATACACACAAATGTAAACTACTTGGATTTTACTGTTCAGTATTTATTCTTAATGATTGACTATTCAGCAACGTTAACACTTGTGAGTAGAAACTGTCACATAATCTTGTGGCATGTGTGCCAGTGGACTAGTACCATCTGCCAAAAGGTACAGTAGGAATGATAGAAATGGCTGTGCAGGATGGCATAGGCCTTTAATTATACCATTTGCCTTTCTTTTTTTAATCTAAACACAAATTTTATTAACATTTCTAAGGCAGTATGTGTTGTAAATGTCCTGAATAAAAGGCAGCTGAGTGTCAGCAATATTCCCTGCCACCTTCACTTTCTGCAGTGCTTTACAGTCTTAAGCAGGTGTCTTAACAGGATGTGATGCAGCTAAGTGAGAATGGACTCTACTGGGCACATGTAGACATTTGAGAGAATAGATGGAGAAATGTAAGCTGTCCTCACATGTCTGAGGAAATGGTGACGCTGGTGAGCCTTTTTGACACGAGCCACAATGTGTGGTGTCCACTTCATTTCCTTGGTGATAAGACTCCCCAAGAAATTTATAGAAGCACACTCTTTTGACAGCATCCCCTCTGATATAGATGGAAATGTGGTTAGCTTTCTGAAGTCTACCACCAGTTTCTTGGTTTTGCAAACATTAGTGAGCAATATTATCTATTTTACTATAATCCTAAACTAAAAAGTACCAAAAATATAATTTTAGCTTTTGTAACTTCAGGCAGCTAATTTATTTTTGCATCTAGTCCCATAAAATGGATTAATACAGACTAACCAGGGAACAAGACACTCAAGATTGGAGTTAAAACTGAATATTACAAATTGCAAGCAAAACACATTTCTTTAAATTGATGCATTATAAAAGAGCAAAACAAAAACAATAAGTATATAATTGATGTAATAAACACGCCCAACCTCATGACTGTCATTTAAGTCCATCAACAGAATTTCATCCCTCTCTGTAACTCTGGAACAGAATAGAATTCTTCTTATTCAGAACTTGCAATCCTGTTAAAAAAATTACAGTATACACAAATAACAATCTAAAATAAACAAATTACTCCTGTTTGGCACTTTACTTTTGAATTATGGAAAAATAAAATGCTATTATATACACATTAATATGTGTCTGTTAAAATACATTGTTAATCATAAATGTTAAAAAAAACACTGTATGTTTAGGTTAGCATATACTTAAAAGTTGAGTAAATGTGTTTCAGTAAATTGAGTTTGTATTTGTGTGGATTTTACATTTATGCACCTTTGTTATTTGCCTTTACTAAGTTAAACTTATAATGAACAATCCTCTGCCCATCTTTGTTATATGAGCTGCTAAAATTTTTTTGATTAGTCATTAAAGGTTTAAAAAACCCGAGGACACTTTTAAACTCTAAAGCACAGACAGCTATTTTAAGCTACACTTCAATTTACCTAATAAAGACTGTGTAAGAAGTGCATGGAAATTCTGCTTTGATCGGGGAGCTACAATAAATACTACTTATAATTATAATAGTTAATTATAATGATATTATCCCAGTTTTAACCAATAAATAGAATACAGTATTAATGTTAGAACACATCATTAAATAGTAATACAGACTGACTTTAGTTTTTCTAAGTCAGTAAAGGTGACTCTTTGATTTGATCCTGTGGCAAAGTAAAATTGACATTAATCATTCAAATAGGAAACACAGGACTACTGGGATCAAGGAAAGATAATCAGATAATAAAGGGTCCCAGTGAGGTCTATCCAATTTAGTGCTATGACAGAAGGGTGCAATTTACATAGCGAGTTCTTTTTTTCACAGTAGTAGAATGTTGGCTTTGTAGATTCTCTTACCAAATATTGTTCACACTGGACAGCACTTACGATTATAATACAATCACCTTGGTAGATAGGTCTGCTCTTTTATAATCCAACTGTTCCTTTTTCAGACTATCCCAAATCATTTCACAGTTGCAGTGGGGTTGGGTCTATCACTACAGTATTATAAGCAAGGCAAGGACCAACCCAAGAGTGAGTGTTGGTCAGTTGCAGGGCACATTCACATTTGCACAAAGATGGCCCATTTATAAAGTTCAATTAACTCCACATGTACATGTTTGGGAAGTCAAATGACAAAGGGAAACACACATTCACAAGGAAAAATGATATGTTTCACACAGACAGTGATCTGACCAGGATTTAATACCAGACTACTTTAGCTATAATGCAGTAGCACAAAGCACTGTGTCATACATCTTAATACCCTTTCATCTAAATTTTAAATCATTTTGTATTTATTAAACAGTGAAGAAGGCTAAAATAAACTTTGACCCTTTCAACTTATGCTGGTCATTATGATTTTTCTTTCTTGTCTGGAACAATTTTTTTAAATTTGCTTACATGAGAGTTGCATGGCAGCATAGAAATTAGTGGTTCGATTTTTCAGGAAGCCTTTGATATACATTTTCATGTTCTCTTTGTGTTCAAGTTTGTCAGTGGTTTTTCCCTCACATTTCAAAGACATTCTTATTGTTGTAAATGCCGCCTCCTTGGGATCATTAATGGCTTTTTTTTTGGCCTTGAGGTAGTTTAAGTAAGCCTCTTTTCCTTTTTAAGTACCAATGCTTCTTACGTGTTAATACTTCCTAATGGGATATTAGGTTATTTTTATAAATGTTTTAAAGATTCTATGTGCTCACACCTTGATGTCCTAAATTATACCAGACAGCATCAGAAGGTAAACATAACAAACAGTCCTGAGACCAATGGAGAAAAAATTCCTATTGCAGTGTGTCCAATTTTTTTGAATAACCATGTCTGATAATATATAAAAATGACAGAACTATTTTTGCTTGATTGACAGTTTTATATAAATTTTCTTGCAATGCACTTTAAAAACACTTTTATGTTTTCTTATTTATTCCTACAATTAGAGCACTGGCCAAAATCCACATGTTATACAGTCCAATATAGACCAGATTTACTGGTAACAAGAATAATAATGTTACTATGGAATTAGTAACAAAAAAAATCAAGTAGTAATGAAGAAATCACTGAGATTTCCCTGATTTGATACGATTGAATATAACTACAGCAAATCATTCAATGACAGAGAGAATGCAATTTTCGCTATTAAGCCCAATTGTAGATTAACATTTCGTATTCTTAATTTATTCACTTTCATATCCATGTTACTTCAGTGGACAACAGGGTGCAGACAGTTGACTTCTTTTTATATTTGTTTCTGTATCATTACTCCAAGATATGTATTGATTACTAAGATAATAATTACAAAGGTAATAACAGTACACCCATACACTGTGAACTTTGCAATTCTATTAATCAGAAATGACATGCTTTTCAGTTTAAAAAAAAATGATGAACACATTTTATAACAAAATAATATATTAATGAAAGATAATCCTGAGAATTTGGCAGTAATTAATACTTGGATTAATTTATTTTGTTCATGGGATAAACTAATTTTCATGACATGTTGAGGACAATTTCTATTTTTCAGATTAATGCACATAATTCATAGTTTTGTGAAGTTAATTTTGTGACATTTATTGTTCTATAGTATATTGTTACATAGACATCTTCTGTCAGTTTAATATATTTAAATAGTTATTTTAGCATTCTGAAACAATAAACATTCAACTAATTCTCAGAAATAAAATACATTACAGTATTTGACAATTGAATACTTTAGTGACCAACATGGACTTGCTAGCAATACTATAGTATTTGCAAATACAAAATAAGTATTCCATAAAATTACTGAGGAAGAGATGTTTTTTTCTGTATATTTAAAGTTTGTTTCATCTTTATGGACAATAAATTTTATGCTCTGCTTATTTCAGAATTAGGGTCAAAGCTTAAACAGACAGCAACGAGCATAAGATAGAAACTGATTAAAAGCCACCAACCAACATTAGACATGTTTTGGATTTGTGAGGAAAAATCTGGAAACACGTGTAAAATATACATTTTTCATATAGACAGTGGATATTAGTATGACTATATTGTACATTTTTACTTTATGTTACATTATATATGCAAATAAAAAGTAAGCAATTAATATACAATGCATGATCTAAAAAAACAATTACAGTACAAATGTAGTACTTTTAGCACTTGTTTCTAGGAGGAACTTCTGTTCTTTATTTGGCTCTTTGGGCAGTATAATCAAATATTCCTTATATCATTAAAGCAGCTGAAGTAACTTAGGAGTATATACCATTCATTCTAGTAAATAAAAATGTATTTTATAGTACTTGATGAAGTTGAAGAACATTCATTCAGTTAGATATCATATTACTTTAATTACACAGTGCACAAATACAGTGATAGAGTTGTACAGAAACTTCTATGCTATAACTCAGTGAAGTGTGTTTAAGGTAAAACATCATTTTTACATTGCTTGTTTTCAGAAACGTATTGCTGTCACAAAAAGCCAAAGAGTATTTTGCTCAAGCTGAAAAATTTAAATACTCCTTATATGTTGGAATAAGGGTGGCACGTTGGCGCAGTGGGTAGTGCTGCTGGCTCGCAGTTAGGAGACCTGAGTTCGTTTCCCGGGTCCTCCCTGCGTGGAGTTTGCATGTTCTCCCTTTGTCTGCGTGGGTTTCCTCCAGGTGCTCCGGTTTCCTCCCACAGTCCAAAGACATGCAGATTAGGTGTATTGGTGGTTCTAAATTGTCCCTAGTATGTGCTGTGTGTGTGCGTGGGCTGGGGTTTGTTTCCTGCCTTGCGCCCTGTTTTGGCTGGGATTGGCTCCAGCAGACCCCCGTGACCTTGCAGTTAGGATATAGTGGGATGGATGGATGGATGGATGGATGGATGTTGGAATTAAAACTTTTTTAAATTAATAATGAGCCCATATCTTTTAAAGCTGTTTTGGACATTACTAACTGAAAACATCAATTTGCAGGAAAGAACTCGCAGCCTGCTCCGTGAATGGTATCTGCAGGATCCATATCCTAACCCTTCCCGGAAACGGCACCTAGCTCAAGCAACCGGGCTGACTCCAACACAGGTGGGCAACTGGTTCAAAAATCGTCGCCAGCGGGATCGAGCAGCCTCTGCTAAGAACAGGTCAGTGTACAGATAATATTTCAAAATTCTGTGCAACAAAGATGTCCGTTTTACTCTGAGGAGACCCATTCTAATGGAGGAGCAATAGATAGATAGATAGATAGATAGATACTTTATTAATCCCAAGGGGAAATTCACAATAGCTCACATATACCTGTACAGTATGTTACACTGACAGATGTATAATTACCTTTGTCTTTCATTTTTTTTTATTTTTAAAAGAACAGAATCGGTAGATGACAGTAATGTTAACTTTAAACATTTTGTGTTATTTAGACTTCAACAGAATGCCAGCCTTGTCTCTTCCAGTGTTTCTCTTGACTGCTCCAACCGTGACTGCCATCCACATCTCCAGACGGGTTCTCCTTCCCATCCAGGAAGTCCTGAGACCAGCGACTGCAGCATGAGCACTGAACAAAGAGAAACGTCCACCCCTGACATCTCTGTGTGCAGCGACAGTGACTTTGAACCCTGATTTTGATATCTGCCAATAATGCCCAGCTCAAGATTCCAGCACTATCAAACACTGAAGAAGGATCTTGGCTTTTGGTTTTTATGTTTGCTTCACTCTGTCATAATCAGACTTGCATTTATATAGCGCCTTCTTCCATATGGGATCTCAAAAGAAACTGACACATCAACATGTAATCACCTCAGAGGTGGATTTTGGTGGTCATATTGTGCCTGCACATAACACACCCAAATTATGTTTTACTGCTTTAATATAAAATAAGTACAAGTTGACAGGCTGTGCCTCTAGTGTAATAGTGAAGGATTTCTGACCATGCTTCCTTAAAAGAGGGAAAGGATCATAAACTGGGAAATATACCAGCCTATAGAATGAACTGTGACTATGTTCTGAAGCACACTACTGCACACAATCAAAATAATGACTGCTGCTGAAAGATCCCAGTGAGGCAACATGAAAATAAACTGAGCCCTTAATTTAATGAAACATACATTTTTTTTTCAAAAAGTACTTGTTTGCATCTTAATTGAGCAACTGTGCTATACTATTTGTCCACAGGTGGTATGAAAGAAATTTCTTGGGATCAGAACATAAGCAAGCTTATTCAACTCTTGAGAATAAATCAAAATGGTAGCTTTAAAATTTATTTAAAATATTTGGTTTCACTTTCTTGTAGGGAAAAAGAAGACAACAGCATTGAATACTGCTTTCCTCAGGAGGTGATATAATAAACATATAAACAAATTAACTATTTTGACTTTGATTGGAACAAAACCACTAGGGTTCCATGGATACCAGAAAATAATCTAATGTGTTCTTTTGTTTTACAAATGTTGTATTTAAGTGCATTGTTATAATGTGAAGCATTAATATACAGTTTTAGTATCTAAATCCCATCGCCTCAGAAGTGATATTTATGAATTAGTTATGTTTAAAATTATGTAAATTGTATTCAAAATGTTTTGTCAGTTGCTTTTTTTTGGCAAAATCTTATAACATTTTAGCACTCAGTCCATTTTAAAGGAAGTGAAACATATTTGTGAATATAATATCAATGTCCACTTAGTATTTATTTTTAAATCATCAGTAAACTTTCATTTATATTTTTGACAAATTATATATTGCATTTGGTCATCACTAGACTGCAGTAAGTTAGGGAAAATTATGCCATGGAAGTGAAATTTGTCAAGCCCACAAACACATAACAAAACCTGTCTGTTGACCTTAAACTCTAAGTGGAACCAGGGAAAAATATGGGCCACAGACAGGACATATAAACCTGAAACTATGTCAGCTTAGTTTCAAAATAGTTTGGTTAAAAGTCTAAGTGAACTCCTGAGCTTCTTTGATTACTTTGTCTCTTGTTAAATGCATCTAGTTTCTTATGTTACGGATTCTGATGCAGACAACCAATTTTATCATTTTGTTTTCATTCCCAATGATTTTCTTATAAGCGACAGCTGTGCTCTTTAGCTGTAGTAAGCTCTGAGATATAATACAGCTATCTCGGTAAACATATAAAATAAATTTTCTGCTGATGAAATTCTGTAGAATGTTTTTGCTTGACGGATTTGCTCATTTAAATCTGTTTGTGATTAATCAGATGCATCAAGATCCGTGAAAACTCTGTGAACAAAAACTTAAACATATATAAAAACTTGATATAATTTATTTATGCAACAATTCAGTATCTAAATTTTTCTAAAGCGCAGACTAATACCCACAGACTCATAAATATTATAGGTAATTATACATTCAAAAAGAGTATAAGTACCATTTATTGATCATTACTAGAATAATCTTGTTTTACTGAGCTATTATTGACGAGTGCAAAATCTGTGTTTTGTGTGACTGTTTCAATTGAAGCTTAAAGAAATTCCTTTAAAAACCATAATCCTGGCTATTTTGACAGTATAAACACCTGCAAAATGCCAGTTAGTTTCATTATGGCATTGCATAGAGTTAACACATATCTGAAATAATTGGCCAAGAATATTAATGCTTGTAAGACGCTATATAAATGCAAATTGGTTTGTTTTTTTGAAGACATCTACTTGTTAGGAAACTCCCCAGTGATCTTGTCTGCTTTGCTGCTGAGTGTACTCAAATTTGCCACAGAGAAGGCACAGCAGCACTGTAGTAAAGATGCTGAGACCATGGGGTGATGGGGAGCATCTTTCTTAATGTTTGTTGATGTTTCAGTGTATTGCCTTCAGTATTGTTCATTGTGCTTTACTGTGTTTTGATTGTGTCTTCAAATGCTGTACCATGTTGTACTGTGCTTCTTTTTGCTTCATATTGCTTTTGTCTTTCTTTCCCTTGTGTTAACACACTGTAATACAGATTTGTGTTCATTGTGCTTTGTCACAGTAACAGTGTGTTAGCACAAATACTTCCCTATGTATTACCACATTTGGTATAATTGTCTATGTGTTCTCACACTTGACTATACCCCACATGTTACCTGATGTATTTATGTGCTAGCACACTTTGAACTCCTGTAAGTGTGGCAACCAATTTTCTTTGTCATGTTGGTAGACTACATCAAGTTCCCCGTATTGTTTTTATACTTTAAATAACTCTTTTGTTTTTAGCACACTATACCAAACAAGTTTGTGTGTGAGCAAATTCCTGTTTGTTTGCACACTGAAGCCATCTCCCTTGTGTATCATTCACCTATGTGTTTTCTTGCTTGGCCTGTTTTACTCTGTGTTCAGCACCTCCGTGTTTTTCTTTTCTTTATTTCCGTTTATAACTCAAATATACTGTACTTTGCCTGAACCTTCTAATTTCGATTCTTGCTATCATAATGCTCTTAACCAGTATATTTCATCGATGAATCATTAATATATTTTAGCAGTATGCTGCTGAAAGGATCCCACAAGTGACAGCACACAACTTGAATCCAATTTGAACAAAATTTGTTCTTAAATGAATAGCAGTAACATAAATGCTTATATAATTAGAAATACACAATAGGTGCAATGAAACTTACATCGGTGGTATGAGTATAATCACAGAAACAATTTAATTCCACAGATCATTTAGTCTATTGCTAACCAAAATCAGTAATTTCTTGGATCAAGTTACAGTACCACATAGCCCTACTTTTTTCATAACTTTCATGTTTTTTTTTTTATATCTTCAGAATATTCTCTGGCCATTCTTTACTGTAACTCAGACCTTTAAAATTCTGAGATTTTGCTCTACTTTAAACATAGTTTAATGTTATTTATTGCTCAAGTTTTCTAGTTTTCACTCTTTATAGTTTCTTTTAAACTACTGTTTTTCCTGGTTATGTATTTTATAAATCATTTCAGCTTTTCTGTTTTCATCTCAACAACCAGTAGGTATTCACAAGTGATTCCAGGCTATAGCATACCCCCCCCATGTTTATTACCTGCATGTCCCCTTGTTCCCCTGTTATTCATATTTGAAACATTGTCGCTATAAAGTGGTCAGTATAGTCCCAGGGCACAATTCTGACTGGCTTAGCGTATTTTGCATGTCCTATATTGGGGCAGCTTAATTCAATTCAAAAAAGGAAAAGAAGAAACACAGGAATTTCAAATTTTAAAAATCAGCTCCAGAAAAAAGGAGCACAAAAAGCAAAGCAAAAGTGAATATAGCTGCTAAAGTGACAGCAGCCATACTTGTGAAGCACGCAATGTGACATTGGTGTTAAATGGCAAAAGACAGTTGGCACAAAAGTTTTTCTTATTTATTGTTCCTGTGCCTTTAAACAGAGGTAAGGGGATGGTTATTTTGTTAATCAAAATGACTGACACCCCTCACTCACTCGCTCTGGGTTTCTCAGGACACAAATGGCAACAAATGTTTTTGGTAACACTTTCAGCTAACCGATCAATAATGACAATCAAATATATTTAACCTAGCTTCATTGGAATTAGTGCAATGGTTACTGGAATTATTTTCCTGCTCATTGAAAAGTGTTTCCAAAATTTTACTTTGGTTTTTATTGTACTTAATTTTGAAAACTAATTTCTTTTATTATTACAACTGTGTTATAATGAGCTTCAGTGGTTCAATCTCTGATTTATCATTATACTTTAATTGCTTATGATATGACCAGTAAAGATCTTTTTACGAAGGTATTTTCACTGGTTTCAGTGGTCCAATTAAGACATTTTAAAGTGTTGATGTCAGGTGAATTGTAATATGTAAATGTTTTAAACTATTTACTTAAGATCAAAAATGCCAGTACAATTCACATATTTGAGTCAACTTTAACCTATATGATGAAATGAATGAAGCACATCACTGTTGCTCACATCACTTACAAGACAAACTGGAAACTGTAGTGTTTTCTACTGCAGGCCAGCTTTTAACAGTTGTTATTGCAGGAATTTATAAAAAATGACAGATTATTGTTATCTGTAATTTCTTGTTAATTATTGGTGGGTTATATAAGGTGTCACCAGATTTCTTTTTTGTATGTATATGTTGTATATATTTAAAATAAAAGAAATTATTTTTATCCATATTGTTTGTGAAGTCAATGAACAAGGGATTGTTTTGTAAATATTTATTAATAAAGAGTAAAAAACTTCTTTCAAACTGTCCCCTTGCAAGTAAGAGTGGGTGTGTGCATAAGTTTGCTCAAGTGATGCCAAAGCTTCTGAGTTTTGCTTTGGCACAACAATTTGTGCAAAAGAATAATACTAATAGCATTAAATACAATGAAATAAAAACACTGCATAGACATTGAATGTATTACCAAAACAAGACAAAAGCAGAAAACATTATTATTGTCTTTAGTTAAAAAACAAATATGAAAAAGTAGGGTTTGGCTTGAATAAATTAATCAGGTGGGGATCGAAACCAGAAGCAAAAGAAAAAAAACACACTACTTTCACTGCAGGAAATACGGGTGGAAAAGATATCAATGTCAATGTCAATTTATTTGTATAGCACATTTAAAACAACATAGGAATGCTGTGGCCAAAGTGCTTTACGATAATTGAATAAAAGAAAAACATAAAATTAACATGAATAACATAATTAGAAATAAAATAAATGAACATAAATAAAATAAATAAAAGTAATGTTACATAATCACAATGAGGAAACCATCAGTATTACTGAAGATCACGGAATGCAAGTGAATAGAAATGAGTCTTTAATCTTGTTTTGAACAGTTCAATTGTAGACGACTCCTTTATGTAATGAGGTAAAGAGTTCCACGGGCGAGGAGCAGCAGCTGCAAAAGCCCTGTCCCCCTTAGTTTTACACTTGGTACGAGGGACAACAAGAGGCAACTGACCAGAAGATTTAAGCAGTCTGGATGGCTGGTGTAAAACACACAATTCGGATAAATAGGCAGATGCAAGCCCATGTAAAGATTTAAAGACTAGCAACAAGATTTTAAAATCAATTCAAAAACTGATAGGCAGCTAGTGTAAAGAAGCTAATATTGGAGAAACAGAGTCTTTACATACTTTATTGCCCACACTATCACACTAGACAGCTAACAAGCTGTACCCAGGAGCCAGATAATTTCTGCTCTACTAGATCCACTCTGTTCACAACAATTACAATTGAAGTGGAAGGGTCTAGGAGCAACAACAGCTTATCCTAGAAGTGTTAGCCCTATGCAGGGCCACTGAGTGCTGAAGTGCATAGGGCATAAAAATCACCTATCCTCTATTGTATCATTCACAACAGAGCTCCAGACTACCTGTGGAAGCAACATTAGCTCAAGAACTGTGCATCAGGAGCTTCATGAAATGGGTTTCCATGGCCAAGCAACTGCACAAAAACCACTATGTGCAATGCCAAGCCTCAGCTGATTTAGTGTAAAGCACGGTGCCACTGGACTCTGGAGTAGTGGAAACATATTCTCCACTGTGATGAACCATTCATTATCTGGTAGTCTGATTGATGAAATCGAATTCGGCAGATGCAAGTATAACGCTACTTACTTGACTGCATATTTCCTACAATAAAATTTGTTTTTTGAAGGTCTGGCATAGGCCTAGGACTAGGACTCAGTGAAGGATACTGTTAATGCTACAGCATATAATGACATATTGGACGATTGCACATTTTCAGCTATACTCACTGGCCACTTTACTGGGTAGTAATAAACTATTAGGTTAGACCCTCTTTTGCCTTCAGAACTGCCATAATTCTTTGTGGCATAGATTAAACAAGTTGCTGGAAACATTCCTCAGGGAATTTGGTACATACTGACATGATAACATCATGCAGTTGCTGCAGATTTGTCGGCTACACATCCATGATGCAAATCTCCTATTGCACGACATCCCAAAGGTGTTCTACTGGATTGAAATCTGGTGACTGTGGAGGCCATTTGAGTACAGTGAACTCATTGTCATGTTCAAGAAACCAGTTTGAGATGATTTGAGCTTTGTGACATAGCACATTATCCTGCTAAAACTAGCCATCATAAAGGGATGCAGTCATAAAGGGATAGATATGGTCAGCAACAATACTCAGGAAGGTTGTGGCATTTAAATGATTCTCAGTTGGTATTAAGGGGCCTAAAGTATGCCCAGAAAATGTCCCCCACACCATTACACCACCACCAGCTTGAACCATTGATAAAAGGCAGGATGGATCCATGCTTTCATGTTGTTGACGCCAAATTCTGACCCAACCATCTGAATCTCACAGCAGAAAATCGAGACTCATTAGACCAGACAACATTTTTCCAATCTTCTATTTTCCAATTTTGGTGAGCCTGTGCGAAATGTAGCCTCATTTGGTTGTTCTTAGCTGACAGGAGTGTTCTCCTGCTGCTATAGCCCGTTTGCTTCAAGGTTCGATATGTTGTGCGTTCAGAGATGCTCTTCTGCATACCTCGGTAATAACAAGGGAGTTATTTGAGTTACTGTTGCCTTTCTATCAACTTGAACCAGTCTGGCCGTTCTCCTCTGACCCCTGGCATCAACAAGGCATTCTCACCTAAGAATTGCTGCTCACTGAATATTTTCCTTTTTTTGACCATTCTCTTTAAATCCTAGAGATTGTTGTGTTTAAAACTATCTGTAGAACAGCAGTTTCTAAATACTCACATCAGCCTGTCTGGCACCATCAACCATGCTACGTTTAAAGTCACATAAATCACCTTTCTTCCCCATTTGGATGCTTGGTTTGTACTTCAGCAGGTCATCTTGACAATGTCTATATGTCTAAATGCATTGAGTTGTTGCCATGTTATTGGCTGATTAGATATTTGTACTAATAAGCAGTTGCACAGGTGTACCTAATAAAGTGGCTGGTGAGTGTATGTATCAATGGTTTGGGGAAGGCACTTTTCTGTTCCAGTATAGCTGTGCTCCTGGGCACAAAACCAGATTCATAAAAACATTGAGGAACTCAAGTGGCCTGGGCAGAGGCCCGATCTCAACCTTACTGGACACCTTTGGGATGGAATAGAACACCGTTTCTGAGCCAAATCTTCTTGTCTAGAATAGTACCTCAAAATGCTATTTTGACTGCATGGGCACAAATTCCCCCAAATCACCAATTCTTATAGAAAGTCTCCCCAGAAGAGTGGAGGATGTTATAGCACTAATACAGTATTCTTTTATAAGCACTTTAGTTGCCTACTAATTAAATATTCACATGGATGTGTTTATTGTACAAAGATTTGTTTAAACAACACTCGCAAAATTCTAAATCCTTTATTCATCAAAATTTATTTACAATATACAGCTTATAAATGGCCAGTTAATTTACCTAGATCCTGCACCCTAAATGATACATTAATGCCCTTCTACCATTAAAACTAAAATACATGATAAAATATAATATATTCTGGGAAATCATAATAATTTTACAGGGTTTATTAAACCTTCTAATTTTGGTCAAAATTATAATTATAATTGAAATGTATAACCAAGATAAAGGCATAATTTGTTATAAATTTCCAGCTGATGCCATTGGTGTTGGATTGGGACAGGAACATATTGGACATTTCTGTTTCCTTGGCATCAATCTCCACTGTCTGAAGCAGAATAAGAAAAATGTGAAGATACAGTGGTTTATTCAGGAAACTATATTTCTAATGGTATATACTGAGGTGAAGACCCCTAACCGACTAATAAAATTCTCAATTTCAAGGTACACACAACTGTGAAGTCTGTGTATACAGTATCTAAATTAGCAAAGTTGGTCAGTTATGGTAAAAATCACACAGCAAGCTGAACATGCTAAACCAGTCCTTGACAATTTTCCTTCTAGTGTCATGTGTGTAGTTAAATCAATATGAATTCATGTCCTTAACTTATGCCAAGATCTTTCTAACTTCTGTGCTTTAGGACATTTCAGAATACTTAAAAGGATTGTGAAATGTGCAGTTACTGGTCTCAGCCAGTTAGTGTTTCACATTCCTTGTCCATTCCAAAAACACTTGTTTAAGTATATGCATTCTGTTTGTTTAACATAAATAATGAATGGAAGTTAAATAATTTTGAAAACAGTATGCTATATTGAGCTTAACACTGTAAACCGAGATTACCTCAAAGTCAAACAAATGCTTTTAGCAAAAACATATGCATTTGAATTTTCAGCTCATGTGACTATCAACTCAGGTGACCACCCTGTTCTGTACTAATCATACTTATCCTTACATAGTGCGACAATCTTCACTCAGTTTTATTTGTACAATTTAGACCACAGCAAAATGTGGTTTGATGTTATGTTATGCCATAGGTAATAAGGAATTTTCACAGACAGTCTAAATGTTCATTTGATAAGTCTTTAGAAAAGTTCATGAAAAGTTTACTTTTATTATCTAATTGGCAGACCACATTTAAAAAACTATATTTTGTACAGTGCATTTTTGCAGTAATCATCATCCCATAAGCATACTAGAGTTGAAGCAAAGCATGATACGGGACATGATTTGAGTCACAGCTTTTTGACTTAGAGGTGAAAACTGAACCAAAGACTTTGTGCTTCAAAGTCCAGCACTATAGTTATTAGTTTTGCTAAAATGTAACCAAGAACTAGACATGACCATGGCTTCCAAGATGTGTCTGTTATTTGTGTGATTGAGGTGTCATTTGTGTTAATTTGTTCTTGTTGCTGAAAATGCCTGGGACTGTCTGCAAAGAGCAAAACCATTTAAATTATTTTTACTCAGAGAATACTCCAGAGAAGTCACTTTGAGCTCAGCATTTCCTTGCATCCTTACTGTATGTTCCTAATCACTAATGATGGTACATTTTCATCTATATATATAATTCACTAAGGGCACTCAAGACACTGAGCGCAAGCAAGACAGAGAGCCACGCCCGCCAACTCTAAGACCATGGGATACGCTCGACAGAGCCCAGCCCGCCAACTCTAACCCGCCTCCCGCATCATGGGATACACACAACAGAACCCCGCCCACCAACTGTAACCCTCCTCCTGCATCCACCGTCGCTCTTGAGGCATGTGCACTGCCTGCTCATGTGCCCGCACGCAACAACTCACCAAACACAGCCTCAGTCACTTTCGTCTGTGCTACAGTCCACATGAGAGAGACACACACACAGGCTCGCGAGAGAGACACACACACAGGTGCGCGATAGAGACACACACACACACAGGCGCGCAAGAGAGACACACACACACAGGCGTGCACGTGCATTGTTGCAATGTTACTTTTCTTGGTTGTTTATTAAATTACGGATTTTTCAAATGTTCATTTTTTTCCCTGTGCTTAAAACTCATTAAAAAAAAGTGTTTTTAGCGAGTGGTTCATAGCGCTATAGCGCGAACTCTTGCAGTGTTAGTTTTCTCTGTTGTTCAAGGTTTTCTCAGTGTTATTCAATGTTTTTACATTTAGTTTACTATCACGCTGTGCATTCTATGGTATAATTAACTATATTTGTGCTTAAAAACTTAACAAAATATATATTTACATACAGTTTGTACAGTCTGGAATGGATTAATTGTATTTACATACAATCCTATGGGGGATTGTAGACCGCCCACTCTAACCCTCCTCCTGCATCATGGGGAATGCACGACAGAGCCCCGCCTGCCAACTCTCACCCTCCTCCCGCGTCCACCCTCGCTCTCGAGGCATGCGCACTGCTTGCTCATGTGCCCACCCCCAACACGTCACCAAACACATCCTCACTCGCTTTGGTCTGTGCTACAGTCCACATGCAGCTGTGAGCCACGTTGACTGTTCACGTTGATAATTATGCAGCGTATGCTACACCGCGGGTTGGCTAGTTTAAGATATTTTCTAAAAAGAATGTGCTAAGATATGGATAAATTGCACTGTAATAAAAATGCTCATAAAGAAAGTGCAAACTATGTACTGTAAATATTTATATACAGTACCTGCAAAATCAAGTTACATAAACAAATCATAAACAATCATCTTTTTAGGTATTCAAGGAGAACACATCAAAACTTTTGCACTAGAGTTGTCTTTCTTGATTGAAAATGTGCAGTAATATGCCAGATTATGAAAAATAAATGTGATGTGTAATTGCATAATGATAATGGTTTTATTAAATACAAACAAGAATACTATAGATCAAGAATGGATATACAACTACTAAAATATTTAAGACACAATGTTAAAACATGAACTGCTTCATACATTAGTCCAACCATTTAAAACCAGTACAGGATTGTGGAAAATATTAATCTATTTCATTACAATGCAGTAAAGACATAGGGTCAGTCTCAGATGGTACACCTGCTCTTTGCAGTTCATATTTAACAAAACTACCTATGAGAAATGCCCTTTTGTTAAAAGGTAAACCAAAGTACTGCAGGAATAGGAACTGAACTATGGGAATTGAACATAGGTCACAAGATAATGAGATCACAGCTGGAAAACTCTTTCATCATGGACCAATTTAGAGTTACAGTGTAACATACTGTATAATGTAAAATAAGAACTGCAATTCAGTATGTGTTTTGAACTGCCATGTTAGCTTCTACTTTAGCAGGAGCTAAGCTTAGTGGATGCAACTTATCCAATGTATGTAATTATAGCTCCAGTAGAGTTCAGTGTAATTCTGTTAAACAGAAAAACAGGTACTGTATTATTTCAATCTAATAACTTTAATAAAAAAAGAATATTTAGTGTACAAGAAAAATGGCTTAGATACGTTAAACAGAAGATTAAAATAAATTATGTGACTCACTTCAAAGACTTAAAACACATAGTCCTGATTTCTAAAATAAAATTAAACATTCATTCACTTTAATTCTAGCAAGACAGCACACACATCTGAATATTCAAATACAGTTAGTTTATTTGTAACAGCCTTCATTATTTTAGAAAACTGAAATAAGACAGATCAATAAGTTATATTGCCAGATTTTAAAACACGAAAAAGTACACACTTGCAACCTTTTCAATACCTGATTTTATCCCCCTTCCAATTCCCCGATCATACCCCTGACTCAAGCTGTGGGCTGTACAAGACAAAAACCTGAAACAAAAACTAACTGAATGGTTACTGATAATGTTAGCTGTGCTATATAATGACTGATTCATTTTTCTCTGGTAACTGGCGATATTGCATTTGAAGAATTCAATTATTAACCAAGGCAACTTTTAAGAACTGGATAAATTATAATTGTTTAAATTGTTTTCACAACTAGAATGATGTTTGCAGTACTACCATAGAAACAATTCAAATATCCTATTGAACAGATGATATAATAAGCAAAAAACAATTTTAAATGTCTTCCTTTATGAGTAAAGCAGAAGAGTCACCAAAGTCATTACTGTACTAGAGTCTTTGCACTTGATTCTTTTATATTTTTCACCATGTCTATTCAGCAGGGGGTGCTAGCTCCCTGGTTGGAATAAGTTCTTTTTTAATTGTGGCATGTTACATAACCCGAAGCTATATAGATATAATATTAAAAGACGATACCCCTTGCTTAGTGATACGGTGGTAAAAAATCACATAGGAGAAATAACTTAGCTTTCTTTATTGACAATTTATGCGGCATAACAGACGAAGAATCCATGACAAGACTTTTCACTGAAGTGGGACATCGATATATACAGTCTTCCATTTTCGTCATTGTGCTGGAAGGATTTTCTAGGTCGGATCATGGTATCTCCCATTCATCCGTCGGCTTCAAAGGTGTGCTGGGCAATGTTCCAAGTTTTTATACCCTTTTTCCATGTGCAGGCCCCCACTTAGGTAAATCATGCCATTCCAAACAATGCCGACTCTGTCACACAGAAATAGTACAATGCCCATTTTTGTAGTTGTCCCTTTCTTGTTTTCTAATGCTTGCCTAGCAGTTCTAAATTATTAGCCCTTGTGTGCTAACTCTGGCCTTGTGTTAGCTGTACATGCGAGAAGAAGCAGATTTATAAAATATTTTTTGTACAGAGCACAGTGACATATTAAACATATAAACTTATTACACCATGCTAACAAGACAAAACCAAACAAAATGCAAAAGAAAATATTACTCATGGCTAGCAGCCATTTCTATAAAGTATCAGAATGTTGCAAGGACAAGCCAAACTTGGTTAGAACAAAAAGATATTCAAAGCCAGTGAACTAATTCTAAAAGTTTTTTTCTCCTTTTGTTTCCACAAGCATAGAGTCTATCACTAACCTCTTCATACCGTGGTCTGAGACCAGAAACTTCACAATACACCCTGTCTTTTTTATAGTGGAATCAAGCCGATGTCATACACCAGACAGCAGTCACGAAATGCAGGCACTCATAGTGTTATATTCATTTTGAACTTTTTACAAATATCAGACCAAAAAGTTTAAAATAATCATAGTGAGGAAGAGGTACCTTAGGGCAAAGCTGGAAATCTAGTCAGGACAAAGCTGAAGTCAAAGAAAAGAGGGCAATAAATAACCACCCAAATCAAATGGAACAGATAGGCTTGAAGTCTGAACAAATGCATGCCAAAAACCCTTGAAAAGAACTTGCTAGATAAAACACATTTCTCTATTCAAATTGCTCTTTTTCTTTTCTATATCAAAGCAAAGTACAAACAACTACTGAAAATTCATCTAAAATATGATGGCTGCCTAATCCATGTGTTCTCCTATCACTTTACATGCATGCATACATTGTAGGACATACTTTCTAGCAATGCATGATATCATAGTAACTAAAATTATGAAGATGCCAAAGTAATGGCATCATCAATATAATTATCATATCACAATACTAAAAGAGTAAATAATGATAAACTAATAATATAAACAAATATAAGTAAACAAAAATGTTATGAACGTCACGTATTTCTTAAAATCTCTACACTCTGTAAAAGTTTTTTTCAGGTACAAATAGACATTAAAAGTTCCATAAATCAAGTCTGTGTTTGGTGACATTCTTTCAAAATAGTTTGGCAGAAGGAAATTATAATTGATGATTTATTGCTGTCATCTATAGTAGTGATTCTCAACCTTTATTACTCCAAGCCTCTCCAGTGGACAACATAAATATGTGAAGACCCCCTACATGATATTTGACAAAAGCATATTTACTGGTAGTGCTGTTACACTGCTTGTATTTTAAAACATAATGCAAAATTAAGTAGCCCTTTCAAAACCACCCTGTTTGGTTTTATTAAATAAAAATAATTTTACTAGTGTGTGAATTTTTTATTTACAATATAAAATGAGTAGGCATTTCTTAAGAATAAATAATAATCATTAAAACAATTACATATTTCTGAAAATAAATCAAAAGTAAAATGCAAAATGAATTCCTGCCAACATTTATATAACTTAGTTACAGAAGCTAATTTGTTTTCTTATAGCCAGGTCTAACACAACTGGAAATGTAAAGGTGTTTTAGTTCACATTTAACAAGTAAGTCAGAGGAAAATGCGCAAAAAGTTGGCCGGTCCTGACACAAGCATGGCTTTAAAAAGTGAGTGCAGCTGCAGTGTGCGTGATGTTGCCCTACCATCTACTTCATGAGACTGTCACATCTTTTACGTCATGGTAAAATGCTACAGGTCTTTGTGGTAGTGCATGGGGCATATCACCTTCTTTCCACTTTTTCTGGGGTCATTACAGCCTGTACCTATATTTCAGAGTAGTACTATAGCTGCGGTGTATAGGACACAAAATTTGAAGGTGGTCTTTGAAAAACAGATAGTCATTGTAGGCCATATATTGTAGTTAACCAATACTTGGTTTGGGAAGAAGGCGCAGCAGAACAAGGAAGTGGTTGCACTTAGCTGTTTATTTAACAACTGCAAAATGATCAGAGAATAAGGCAATTGTAAAATGAACCGAACTGGGAACTACAGTATTTAAATGTAACTATAACCCCCTCATTGTTCTGGTCATATGGACCCCTAGCTACTTAAGTACCATTCAAAACTTCCTATCTGCTTAGTAGCTCGCTTCTTTACTAAAGGGCTTTTGTCTGATGTTCTGAAACCAGGTTACGCCTCCACCACCCACATTTTCTTTCCACTTCAAAATTGTTTCCGAGACTGCACACCATTTCATTCCAGCTGATTTGCTCACTAACCAAATATCTTTAATACATCCTAAAATTACTGAACTTCAGAATGTCTGTAATTTGATCACAGACACAGGCATACTTACTATTTCAATGAGACATAAAATGACAGTAAGTGGAGGCCTAAAGACTGGCAGCATTCAAACTCCAGAACAACTGCCCCGGAAACACACAGTATGGGACACTCCACCTGCATCATCATTGAAATCAAGACTGGGAACCAATTATTTTGGCATATCAGATACCAGTCAGAGCTGTTGGAACAAACATGAGGCATTCAACAATCCTAAAAGGAAAATGACATTAATAGGTTATCTAGAAATTTGTTAAGGGGCAGCATGGTGGCCCACAGGTTTGCTCTGCTGCCTCAAATTTCCAGATACCTTTAATTGTCTGTGTAGATTTTTCATGTTCTCCTCACATCCAATGAATTTCTTCAGGTACTCTTTTTTTCTTCAATGCGTGCATGCTAACTTAACTGGAAACTCACAAACTGTGCATTGTAGAAGTGCGTTTTACTAAAGCTTGCAGTAAACTATTGTCTCAAGTAGAGTAATGAAATCAGAATGCATATTTGCTAAGGAAAATTGCTTTCATTTAATGTATATTACTCAGTTTACTTGTATGACATCCACGGATATAAGTAAATGCATTGTTTTTGTGTAGGGGCACACTCAACTAGTCTAAATGCATTTCATTTCTTCAAAGATATGTTGCAAACCTTGAAATATCTAACCTAATTATGTACATTGCGTTTATTTAACTATATTTAAATATACTATAAGTCATATTTTCCCAGAATATTCTTTCTAGGCGCCACGGTGGCGCAGTGGTAGCGCTGCTGCCTCGCAGTTAGGAGACCCGGCTTCCCGGGTCCTCCCTACGTGGAGTTTGCATGTTCTCCCCGTGTCTGCGTGGGTTTTCTCCGGGCACTCCGGTTTCCTCCCACAGTCCAAAGACATGCAGGTCAGGTGGATTGGCGATTCTAAATTGGCCCTAGTGTGTGCTTGGTGTGTGGGTGTGTTTGTGTGTGTGTCCTGCGGTGGGTTGGCACCCTGCCTGGGATTGGTTCCTGCCTTGTGCCCTGTGTTGGCTGGGATTGGCTCCAGCAGACCCCCGTGACCCTGTGTTCGGATTCAGCGGGTTGGAAAATGGATGGATGGATATTCTTTCTAATCAAATTGCCATAAATCATGATACAGGATTTATCACCAGTGTGGATAAAGGGTAAATAAAATAGATTATTTTAATTGTATAATAAGCAGCCGTTATGAAAAAGTAGTTTATAGGATTTGTGGGAGACTAAAGAAA
Source organism: Polypterus bichir lapradei (assembly GCA_026402145.1). Lineage (NCBI taxonomy): Eukaryota > Metazoa > Chordata > Cladistia > Polypteriformes > Polypteridae > Polypterus > Polypterus bichir. The sequence continues at coordinate 20,546,845 of JANRMT010062796.1, forward strand.
TCTACTCAATAAACTGTGCCTGTGTATTGTTGTGCATGATATTTACAGTAATTCACTGGCTTTCAAACTTAAAAGTTTTTTAATAGGCAAGGTGATTGGTCCTAAGACACTAAAGAAGTAAGCCGCCTTGGAGGCGTCATACTTAATTTTGTGTTTCCTTTGAGTCTTTTTTTTCTTTCACGCCTAGTTCTAGAAATAGGAACGTGATGCTTATGGTCAAAGCGAAGGAAGATCGCAGAGCGGTCAATCCACTTTTCTGTATAAATGAGGGATTACAATATCTGGTCTGAAAAAGACACTCGGTCAAACTGGATATAAAGATTTCTAAATTTGCAAGGTTGAAAACAAACCGCTGCTCTCCATGAAAGGAAGTCTGCCAAGTCGCTGAGGACTGTTTATATACCAGTGTCTCGATCGCCGAGAAAATTACAAAAAGACTGAAATACGAATACAGCCAGTGCGTCATAATAGATCGGCACCTCTGTTATACCATCGTTATTTTAAGTGGTTACACTGACAGTAGTTTTCAGAAGCGATACGCTGTCACTAATACAACTTGCAGGCATCAGACGAATGTACGTTGTGATTTTTAAGTGTGGCATGTAAGCTTACAGTCGCTATGCTAATAGCAGGAGCAGGTAGAAGCTGTAACCAGAGCTGACACAAATTTTGGAATGGCCAAACTTCCTTTAAACGTTACCACCCCAACTCCACCTTCATCCCCTTCTTTGATGCCGCTTATCCAGGTACAGATAGGACTCTTCCGCGAGGTGTTATTAATTCCGCGCTCACAAATTTCGTTTTCCACAGCAAAGAAACACATCGTGGATGCTCTGGAAAAAAAGGTATGATACTGTTGATTATAGCGTATTTTACAACATAAAAACTTTTCTTTGTTTATAAAAGCTTAGAAGGTTTTATTTACACTTATCTTACCACTATGTGGAACAATAAGGGCAATATATATATTTTTTTATAATAACTAAGATGCATCAGTCAGTTATCCATTTATTTTACAACAGTGATATACACCAGACACAGGTCCACTATTGCCCACGGACTGTTAATCTCCGATGGGACGATTTCTTTAAGGAATTGTTTTCCATGTTTTGGCTTTCGGTCAAATATTCAGATTACTGGTGATTCACTGTGATTGTGTGTCTCATAATAGACTGCCTTTCAGGTCAGGACTACTTCTTACCTTTGCCTTATATGACTTAAATCCACAATTATATTTTGTGTGTGTCTTTTGTTGGTACTCTATTACTATCATTATACCGAAGAGACCAGAAAGTAACAATTTCATTGTATATGGAGCGTAATAAACTTGAACTTTTTCTAAAATCGTTCTAGAAAATTGATGAACACATATGTACAATTGTAATTTTTAAATATTAATGAGCCTAAAAGATGACCTTTTATGAAAACATTGACAACCCATTACTTGTTTCTGGCCAATTTAAATCAAAAGTAGCTGCTTATTTTTTCAGACTCATCTGCCAATTAGGGACAAATCCCAAACTAAAACTGAACTTCCTGACTTCTGTTGCTACAACTGAAGTAAATCATTTGGTCTGGTGACTGCCCACCAAGTTATTTAACATTGCTCTCCAACTGTAAAATAACTTCTATTTTAGAAAGCTGCTAAGCCTAATACACAGCTGTAGGGGCCACAACCAAGCAGCAGCAAGTACAAAGGGTAGTGTACATTGGGTAACTTGTGCACTCATTCAGAAAATATGCATAATCCACATTGACAGTTTGAAGGCTGATATTTAAAACCAGTGTCCTAGAGTGACTATGTTGTATGTACAGTATATATAATGAGAATGATGTTCCCTATGTGAAAGTATACTATATAAAATAAATTTTACTGGTCAGGTTTTTCAAGGTTAACAAATACTGAAATATTTGATTTTTATCTATCATCTATTTGATGTTCACCATCATCAGGGAGAATGAGTGTACGCAGAACTAGTCACCAAAAGTACTGTAAGATATAGTGTAGTGTACAGATATCCCTTGAAGCATGATTTCTCAGTGTAACATTTCATTCGTTTTTATTGATCTCTTCTAACTGAAGACCAATAACTTCTCTTCTGCATGCTCATTCTTAATTTTTCACTCACTTTTCTCACAGTGTTTCATTTCCTACACTATATTCTTACCTCATTACACTATTCAAAATAATTGTACAACAGGCCAAAAATTATGCTACCAGAAGAGATGCCATATTAAAATATTTTATGATATACCATTTCCTTTGCAATTGCAGTAAATTGCTAGTAAATTATGGATTTATTTAAAGCTGCTAGCTAAGTAATGTTCAACATGATGAATTACGATTGAACATTAATCCACTTTAAAAAAAAGAAACAGAAACAGCAGACACTAAATGATCAGCATGCCGATTTTAAATAATATGGCCAATGTGACATCACATGCCATACCGTGTCAGTGTTGTGAGGATGACATCATCAATTAAATGGTAGAAAATGTTTAAGTAAAAATAATATATAATCATTTAAATATAGACTTAACCAAACAGCACAAAACCTCCTCAACTGTGGACTCCGGGCACGCCTGTCAGGTTTCCAAGGAAATGTGTGATTAATTTGATGCAATAATGATGAAACATGGATGACCTTACCTAGGAAACAGAAGCAATCTTCAGGAGCACAGTCTTCCCAGTGGATGAAATATTGTGCTCTACATGCCAGACAACACCTGTCCAGTATGATTTTTACTTTCTTACTCCAGTTTGTGATCTACCATGACAGCATGAATGAGAAGTTTATATACTAGGATACACTGGTCTAAACTAAGAAACATTAAAGGTGTGCACACTTTACCATGTAAATGTAAAGTCTACTTGCAAACTGCTAGAGCTATTTGTGTAACTACTCTGAAGGAAAAATACATCTAGGAACCAGCTTTCATGACAGAACCTTCAAGTAGACAAGTAGATTTACTGAGCATGCAATCAAGCTTGCTGAATAATCTGACACAAGTTGAGAAAATTTCTAATTAGTTTACCTCTGCCTTCAACAGTTTCCACATGCTCTGATAAAACTGATTTACAATTCTTTAAACAACCAAATATACCAGTGATAGGCTCAAAATTAAATGTTTAAACTGGGAGTTTATAACCACAGGCACATTCAAACTCAAATATCACAGGGAGCAAGATTTTAGACCAGTTCAAGAGCATTCAGCAAATGGAAGAATTTTATTCTAATTAGTCTGGAAGTCATTACAATTACAATGTGAATATATTTCCACATTTTGACTAACACTTTCTATTTGTCCACTAGCTTCTTGATGATATTGGTAAAATTCAATGTAATCTCTAATTTAGCATAAAACCTCCTCCCAAAACCATCTTTTAAACACAATAGACACTAGGAAGCTGTGTAATCTAAATAATTTGGTTACCAAAATGTCTGCAACCTCTTCAATCGTTGCTAACTTTCTAAATCAATAAAATGAGTTACTTTTGAAAACTGGTCTATGACTGTGAGTCATGTAGTAGAATTACGAGCAGTAGAATAAGTGAAGATTGTACGGGCATCGTGCCTGAAAAAATCCATTAATACCCATTTTTTTAAATATTAAAGGAATATATTACTGGGCACATTTTCAGGAGGGGGTGAAACTTGTAAAGTTGTACCAAGGAGTACCCAGGAAAAGAATCAAGAAACAACCGGGAATTTCAACTGAAAAAAAGGCAAGACAAATTGCAAGTTATGAGTAGCTACTTTGGGAAAAAAAATACAAAAAAGAAATGATGCCAAATGATCCATGGGTTCAAATTGCATAAAATGACCGCTTCCTCATATTTTTACTGTTATTTTGGTGATGTCATTTTATAGTCTTTGGCTGTTTTTATTTTTCATAGATGGTACCATTCCGTCAGTTTGTTTTCATGGATGACACTATTTTGGAACTCTGGATTGTTAGGACATTACATGTTGACATTTGTTTGATGCACACTCTGCGTGACACGTGACATCCCCATGATTACACATTAAGCAGCACCTTTACTTTGTGGAAAGACTTAGAGAATGACTTATTCTTGACCAGTTCTGTGATGTATTTAGTTAATTTATTGATACAACTATGCTTTGAAATTATGCCTTTCAGTTTAGTGTTTCTCTGTGTATTTTGGCTACAAATTTCTGTTATTACTATATAAACTACAGTTTTATGACAACCCTTCTGAAACTCCTTTAAAAAATTAACATGATGTCTCCCATTCTCTTTATAACAGGTTCCAAGAGACTTGAATGGAAAATTCCATTAGCCGTCATAGTGCTGATAGTGTCACTTTTATTCAAAATTAGAACTGTAGACAGTTAAAGCCTGTCAAAGCAACATCAAAATCAAGAAAACAACCTGAATGAGACACCAGTTCATCATAGGATGTAGTCATGCAGGCACATACACTAACTCATACAAGAAGGTGAGCTGATAATCACAATTTAGCCCAGGGAGAAAAATCCAAGCAGACACAGGGAGAATATGTCAGTTCCACATAGGCAAAGTCTGAGGTAGCATTTGAAACCAGTGTCAGAGGGCTCTGAGACCAAAGCTCTTACTCCTCTGCTAGATTACATTAAGAGTAACAGAAAATATACAAAAGCATGCAGCAGTCATAATCACACATTAAGTATATAAATCTAAAGCAACATTAATTTTGTAAATACTAATATTACCATAAATGCTTATTTAGGAAACATTATGGTAGTAAATGAGGCCAAATCTAGCAATATAAGAGAAATTAAGATATCAGTAAATTTAGTCATTTGACAAAAGTGTCACAAAACTCCAGATGGACCATGAATAATAATATTGCCTTAAACTAGCTGCTTAGTTATGCCTTTGTTCTGAAATTAAAAGAGAATTAGGTCATATACCAATTACCTAGGGGCTGTACTTTCTGTCTTAAGTTTCTAAAACAAGTTTAAAAAAAATCTTGCATTGATCTTATACTCCGTTATCAATCAATTACATATTATTTCATTTATACTGTACTAACAATATTATGTATATATACCGGATACTGTAAAGTAGCAAAATGTAATGCAGAATAAACCATTCACTAGAAGATAATTCTCTGAATAGTATATGAGGTGTGAAACGGTCACATAAAGTATAACGTTAAGATTCCTTCATTAACTTTCTTTGAGATACATGATACTTGACCTTAAAAGTTATATGCATCAAAAGCATAATATTAAGATTCCTTCATTAATTTTCTTTAATACATGATACTTGACCTTAAAGGTTATATGCATCAATTACATTAATATTTCAAAATGTGTTTGTACTATTTGGTGTTTGTGGGCTGTTAGAGAGTATGCTGTAAGTATGAATTAGTTTTATTTGTATGAGTTTCACCAGAATTTCATACAACTAATGCTATTATAGCACTGAAGACTTTACTTATGTATGACTTTGTTTTTTCAATATTGGTAAATGCAAAACCCTGCAGAAAGATGATTACCCAAGGTAAGGACTGAGAACCTCTGATACAAGTTATTTTATTTTGAATTTTAGATGTTCACTGCATGCATCTGCATTAGTTTACTTACAGTCTATACAACAGTGAATGATAATGTAGTATTTCTTTACAACCATCAGTAGGGTATAGTTTAGAAGGTTATATGAATTTTAAGAGTATTAATACATATTCATATTCACTTTATATTAAGGGCAGGGCCACTTTTAGCTGGTGCTGCCTCAAGTGTGTGTCATTGAGCCTAGTATGAATTGGTATCCAATTCTGGATCTTGTCTCTACTTTGCACCTGCTGCATCTGGGATAGGCTTCAATTCTCCAAAAATATGGGATTAAAAAATGACTGAATTTATATTATATTGTAATGATCACATATCTATTAGCAGAGCTATAACATTTTATATTTAGTTTGTGAACCTTTTCCTTAAGTATGTAATATTAAATTTAACATTAATACCATTAATATTAAGTGAATAATTCTGCTGTATGTAAACATATAGTAAAATGATGTTTTAATATATACTAATTTACTCAAATTAGTAGTCAAATAATACTAAAAGCAACTTTTTTGTTTGTTCAGTCACCATTCACACATGAAAAATCAGAAGCAAACTTTTAGATAAGCACACCTTTTGCGTTTTTAAGTGGTCTCTGTAAACAACTCACTCTTTCAGTATGATATATGCATGGGAAGACTGTTTTTGATTTCTTTATGCACCATGGGGGCTTTCTTCCGCTGTAGTTTCCGTTGTTATTTGCAAACCACAATCTTCCATTTGGTTAGCCTTACACTGAAAAGGTTGTGTTTGCATATATGTGCTTAAGTGGTAATGACATACAGGGTGAAAGATTTCTAATAAACTAAGAATATAAATGAACAAATTGCACCATTAAAGTTTAGGTCACATAGTTATCATATTATTATGAAATGTTTTTTTTTTTTTCCATAGCATAGAATTGGTCAAAAAAGCTGATGAAAATATTCTGGAGCAAAAATGTAAATCTGCTAAAACAATTACAACAACAAAAGACTTAATTATTTGGATGAATGTTGTTTTTGTCTTATTTTTCATATTATGTGTATGTCAGATTGCAAGTTGCTGTAACATTGTGTGAGTGTATGTACCTAAATGTGTGCTGCAGTGGTGTCTGCATATACAGGATGTCAGTATCAAACCACAACGTCCTCTGGCTGGCAGAGAAATAAAGAAGTTTAAAGTACAATAAACTGCAGGCTCTTGAGGAAGCTTATCAGATTATTATAAAAATATGACCAGAATTTTAATGATTTAATTGGTTAATAATACAGTAGTAAATCAGAGATTTACTATTAAGTTTTTGAACCTGCTTTTTTCCAGTAAAGGATTAAATGAAGTCACAACTAATCCTGGCAACACTGCTTACAAGTCAGATGACAACCCTTTGTTAAATGTCAATCACACATGCCGCTTGGGCCATTTCCAAATTATTATTAAGTCAGCATGTTTTTCAGTTATGAGAAGAAAAGAATGCATTCAGAGAAAATGCAAACAAAATGCGGACAATGCAAACAAATTTCACATGGTAATTACCCCATTTTTTTTCCTGGAGCTGTGAGGCTGCAGCCATAACCACTGTGCCATCCAAATTTAAAGCAAGCAGTAATAATTTTAATTTTAGAAGGTGTAAAAACTCACAAAACTCAGTTATTGTTTTTTTGGAACAAGACTAGGCTTGATGTGATTGTTGATAAGTGTTATTAGTTGAGCAATAGTATTCATGTCACATGCCAACACTGTACTCCACCGCCACCAAAATTAATGCAAAGCCACTCTCAAATGTCATAAAGATGTACATTTTCTAATGCCATGGATAAAATGGGATAGGTTCTAACAGCAGCATGAAGAAGTAGAATTGTCACATTTTCTACAGCACACATATTGTGCTCAGTTTGATCTGTATTAAGGTACAAAATTAAAAGATTAACATATTTACGCATGTTTTTGGTAGCTTGACTGTTTTCCCCAGTAAATAAATGTTATACATTCTTATCCTTCTCTGTTCTTCACTCAACCCCAAGAAATTAATTCTATAAAATTTTCTCCTTCAGTTTGTATATAACTGAATATATATTTACTATAAGGCTAGAGTATATTTTAAGTCATCATTTAGTGTTAGACAATCACCTCTAAAATGTCAGAGTATGGTATTCAGATTTCCAAAGCATAACTGTTGGACTAAGGAGGAGGCGAGTATACTTTCTTTAATACTATTAAAGTATTTTATGTGTTTGGTTTCTACTTTCAATAGGTTAGTATGTCAAGTGTCATATCTTCAGCCTACTGTAACTGTGGAGTGGTGAAACCAGCCTTTTCTCATGTGAAGAAACATTCCTTTAAGGAAAAGATGGGTGATTCCTTTTGTTAATTAGAACATTAAATTGATTTTGATCAGAACAGTCAATTCAGCCCATCAAGCTCATTATGTGTATATTTTAATAATCTCATTTAGGCCACAAACACATACATATTTGAAACTTAGACCCACTATATAAAGTTTGTCTCTTTTCCTGAACAGAAACAATTCAAAATTAACCCAGGTAGTCAACAAAACCACAAAACAGGTAACAATGCTACCCCTGTTGGTTTCTAGAACTATGCACGCTTTGACTGGTTTAGTCAGATGTGTTTCTCATATACGTGAACCATTGCTGTTCACCTTGTTTAACCCCTATATAAACATTGGTATACATTATTTATACAGATTCATCATTAAGCAATTTAACCCGTGTCTACACCAAATATGAAAACATTTTTAAATATTGGATATGTGGTCCATTACTAGCTTGAAGAAGGTATCATCCATGAAATTCTTGTATACTCAGTGGCATTTACATGCCAGTCTTCTTTTTTTGTCAAGTCAGTCCCTTTTCTGTTATACCAAGCAATGAAGAAGGGCACTCAGGCAAGTCTGTAATGAACTTAATTAATTTTTTACTTCTCTTTTTTTTCTAACTTACCTTGGAATTTTTTGCACACAATGCATAGTCCCATTCTATTTTTGCATATATTTGGACATAAAAACATTTCTAAAATATGATTTATTAATGCTGCTATTTATATATTATTTGTATAGACACAACTCTGTTTAGTGGTGTCTATATGATGTTGCCCCATTCCACTTTTCATTAGTTTGGATTTGGGAAATTGTCCAAAAGGGTATGTTAAGAAAAGTTCAAAAGTAAGTTTTCAGTAATGACACTAGTTTTGTATGTTTTGAATCTAAGAGGTCATCTACAAATTAAAAGTCCTTCAACAATACCATATATGTTGTCACAGAGCACCAGGAGTAGTACACCAGCACAAACAATGAACAGCAATATACTGTACAAGAATCTCTTCCTTGATATGATGGCTGCTGCTTGTCTCCAATGAGATCAGTGTGATAAAATTCTCCTAGAGAGACCTCAGTGAGGCTGCTATATCAAAAATTTCCATTCTGTTCCCTTACGCTTCTATTTTTTCTGCTTTCTGTCATTTTTAGCGGTTAAAGCCTTTATAAAACCTCTGTGGTAATTTGAGCTATTGCTTTGTACTGCAGCTGTAACCTTTATCTTTAAACCTGTGCTATTTTTTTGTTTAAAACAGCTCAGTGAAATGTTCCAATTAGGTCATTTTAAACCTAAGTTGATGTACTCTCACCAACTCACACCTTTTTATTTTTTTTTGTTAATAAAAGGAACCCATTCTGCTCATCTAGCTACCTATGTTTATCTTTCGGACCTTAATGAACTGTTCATGTGCAGACATAGAAAATTACAAAAGACACAGAAACAAGAAATAGTGTTTTTTGTTGTTAAATATCTAAATCATACAGCATAATATACAAAGCCTGCATTTTGAGAATGATGCTACTATTCTATTTTATTCCATTTTGGGGTGTGGTCATTTCCAGCGCTCCTTTAATGCAGCTTGATCCTGAGTGAACATGTACTTTCATGTATCATATTACTCAATGATACTGCTGGTTAAAAAACTTCTATTTAGATAAGTATGTTGTTATTACAGTACATGTCAGTTACACCAGAGCAGAAATATATTCTTTTTTTGCACTACTTTTGATAGATGAACAGTATATTCATTGACTTGCTATAAAAAAATCTCTCTCTTAAGGCTGTATAGTAATAATAATAATAATTCTTTTTATATATTTTCTTTTTATAATTTATACAGTGCTTTTCTCACTACTTAAACACACTCTCCATGCAAGGAGGACCCAGAAAGCAAACACACAATCTCCTTACTGCGAAGCAGCAGTAGTCCACTTCAGCCAAATATCTTCATAACTCCAAACATAATCCTGATTAACTGCTTGCATTCTCCCCATATCCTCATAGGTTCTATTCCAACATCTGAAAGACAACAAACTCGTGTTGCTGATTGACAATTCAAAACTGGCTTGAAGAACTTACAGATTTTAGGAAATGGTGTCACTAGAAACAGCCACGCTAAATGCACTTCAGTAACTCACATCAACAGTAAAGTGAAGTTTTTTGTACCTGTTTTTTTTTTTGTTTGTTTTTAAAAGCAAAACATTAAGAGCAGCAGTGGAGAATATGGGAAACAAAATAATTATATTGACATATTAGAGAATGACTTCCCCTCACAAAAACATAAATGTTTATTACTTAATTTATCTCAAATTAAATTTACCTTCTTAATGAAATGTCTGTTTTGAAAAATTTTCCTAGGCTCCAGAGTATGCAGTTTTGGGACTGTCTGACAAGATCTTGTTGTTTCGACATCACCTAGACTCTGAGAATATCCTGCAAAGGCTGATGGGAAATGATATAATCCAAGATGGGGATTTGATAGAAGTTATTCTGTCAGGTTAGGAACATATTTGAAGACATATTCTGAATATTATTGTCTGTTAAATGCTAACTTATACTGCAAATCAGAGATTTTTAATAAAGTTTCTTTAAACTGTAATGATCAATACTTCTAGTATAAAAAAGTATTACATCAATAAGTGGTTTATACATACTGAATTGCTATTTTAGACAACATAACAGTAATTTCTCTTCTATGAAAATATTTTAAAATTAATGCAGTGTTTCCTGCATAATTGTTTTGGCAATGCTGCCTATAATGAATGACCACTTCTTTATGCCCCCCTTTCCTCACATGTGATTCACTTTTTAATCAATGACAGTATTGCCATTGTGCAGTATGTGCAGACCATGCTATTAAAAGAAGGTAGACACATTCCAATGGATTTTGTGGGTGTGTGTGAGTCAGAACGGTTAAGAATAAATATGTAAGTCGCCATTATGTGACTTAATAGTGGATGCAATGTGAAAAAAATAGGTATGTTTACAACTGCAAGATGAAACAGAGCAATTTGATAAGCATTGATACTCACCACCAGGTAACTGGAAGTCTACGAGGACTACTGTCCCTTCTGTCTTTTTGCTGTGCTTCTACCATTTTGGTTAGTATATCCCTTATTCTGAAGGCAAAATACCAGCAACTTACACTTAGGATCTGTATATTCAAACTATGAATCTTTTGTATTTCATTGTTGCTTTCTTCCAAATAAAATGAGTTTGAAACCGGTTCAAAAAAACATTCCAATATATCCAATATAATGCACTTTTGATCACATAAAATATTTAAATCTTCAACTAATTTTTTTTTTTTTTTTTTAGGGTCCACTTCTTTAGCCAGCCTTCATTTACGGCCCCATATTTTAGCTGTCCACTCATATCGCACACCAACATTCTGCCATCACTGTGGTGAAATGCTGTGGGGACTGGTACGACAAGGTTTAAAATGTGAAGGTAATGGACTATAAATTTTTGTTTTTGCCTTGTGTAAAGTGTACACTGTACCTTCTGGACAGAGGATTAGGGTCTGAATCATGCATCACACAGAGCTTCTTACTTGAATCTTTACCATCACAGTATCTGTTGCATTTCTAATTTTATTATAATAATGTTTTCCATTTTTGTTACTGCCTTCTCTTTTTCTCAGGGTGTGGTTTGGACTTCCATAAGCGCTGCGCTTTTAAAATTCCTAATAACTGCAGCCAGGCCAAGAGAAGATGTGGTTCCAGCATCTCCTTATTTCCCATGAGTCGTCCTAGAGCGTCATCCCTCTCCAGCCAGACAGGGGGCAGTCTTGACGAGGTAATGAATAAAATTAAAGTTATATTGCTATTTTCCCATTGTGTACGTTTATCAGTAAACCAAAACACCTGATCTCAGATTAAATGGCCTAAAAGAAAATATTTTTATTCAAGTGGTGTTGACAATGCTGTAAAATAATGAAAAAAATACCTGCAAAATGAACTGACTGTGTAAAGCTACTTTGTTGTGGCTAATTGTAAAGTCATTCTGATGCTTAGAACAGCAAGGATGAATAAATGCAACTACATTTATTTCTCCTCCCACAGATCAGTATGCTGAAGTCAAACATGTCTTTACGACAGCCTTCACGGACAGGGCACACTATCTGGGTGGATCACAGACGGCAAGTTAGCATTGAAGTTCCCCACACCTTCCAGATCCACACCTACAAAAGGCCTACAGTCTGTCAGTTCTGCCATCGCTTACTCAAGGGACTGTTCAGACAGGGTCTGCAGTGTCGAGGTAAAGTCACTACAAAAACTGGTCTGTACGATCTCATTCAGACTATTAAAGAAGCACAGTGATGCAGGGAGTCACATGATCAATTGTTGGACAAAACTAGAGAAATAAATGACAGACTAGCATCAGACAACAGCTCCCCTTGTTTTTACCTTAGATGATAGGACAGGGTTTCTGGGGTAATTCCAGGTGCTGAGATAATAAAGAATATCTCTTAATAATGTGTTGCAGCAGGAATTATCATTATTGAAATCTGGACAGAAATTGGTATTAGGTTCTTCTATGGAGCACTGTGAAAGCCTGATTTTTTCCAGGGGCAGAAAAGACTCGTATGTACCATAGAATGAGGAAAAAACAAAAGAGGAATTTACTCTGGCAAATGGGGATTGTCTTTAAACCTCTCGTTAGGGGTTACTAATGGATGAAAAGCCTGGTGACCATAAAAGGTGCCCAGAAGTGTGACTATCTGTAGACAGTAGATTTGCAGAAAGGTATTTTCTGTATGCATAAAATGAATTCTTCCAAGTTGCAAGGAGCAATAAAACATCACCACAACTATTACAGAATTCACTTTCCTTTAAAACAAGTAGGGGGTTCAGAAATATCGTAGTCCAGTGGTCAGCAGACAGAACTATAGCCTAGTAGCACTGAATTTAGGGAAACCCCTTATTCTAGTATTAACCCAGGACCAAAGCCTACGTATGGTTTAATTAGTTGCTGTTGCATTACATTTGAACCCCTGCTCACTCACTCTAGTGGGTAAATCCCATCTGACAGTAAGGTAAGTTAGCGCTAGTAAAGGATGTAGCATTTGTTCCTTTTTTTTTTCTTCAGATTTACTTTTGTTTTACTCCTAACAGCAATTCATTTTTGTTGTTGTACATGCTCCAATGAAGCCCTGAAGAACCCATAAGAAATTATGCCCCAAACGAATCATCCGTGAGATTGGGAATGCCTAAAGTCAGTCACTTGAAAACAAAATATGTACAGCACATCACCAATACCATCAATCATGATATTAAACCGTCACCGACTGAAATCGTACAAGAAGCACAACATCAGGAGTCAGAGGAAACTCAAGCTCTGTCTAATGACAGCAGCAACAAGCAGTTAACCAGTGATGATGATGATGATGATTTAGTCCAATGAAACTACTTGATTTTTTTTTAACTTTTGATATTTTATATGAATGTTGGTATAGACCACCTAGAAGGGGCTTTTTAACAGAACAAATATCATAGTATGGTGACCTTTTTCATTACACACAAGAGTATATCTCCAAATTAAATGAATGAAGAACCTAGAGGTAAAAAAAGAGATGTACTGCACAATATCTTGGATAAATATACTAGGGAGACATACCCCCATTGTCTAAAAAATATTTATTGAAAAACACCAAAATTATGTTTAATGACATTCTAAGGAGGAAAATTATCGAGTTAATATAAATATTTAAAACCCTACATCTTTAAGTATTGTCAGTTTAAATGGCATTGACCATTAGCTTTCACCAAACTATATACAGAATCAGTATTATTTGCATTTTTAAACAAAGTTTAATACCATTTTGTTATACTTACATTTTGCATTGTCAGCTGCTGATGTCTTTCAAAAGAAAAGATTTCACTTTGAACGGCATACAAATTGGTTGCAGGCTTTACTCACACATTTTATTTAGCATGCTATAGACTCACAGTCGTCATTTACAAAAATAGACGTTAAAATAACCAAATGGAAAATTATAGGGATGTCTGATAGAATTTTATACAATATACTGTATGTTAAGCTCATGTCTCATGAAAGAAAAAGTCTAGTTACTTAGAAATTATGCACTATTGAAAAGGATTGGCTTACATTATTTTACTGCACATGTGCAACAATTATATGATTTTTGCACTGAAAACCTTATTTAAAAAAATCTGTATTAATAACAATTTTATTATAAGGTTATAACCAGATTTCAATGGAGTTCTTGCCCTCTACTCGATGCTCCAGGAAGTGACTCTGGCTTTGTGCTGCCACAAAAAGGAAAAAGTGGATGCAGTTAATGAATAGATAGATAGATGGGTAGATAAATAAGCAAGCAAAGAGTTCTTATTCGGGGAAGAATAACCCATAAAATTATGACAACATTTGCAACAAGTCAAGAGCAGTTTTTACAAGTTTACAATTTTTTACAAAGTTTACAAGTTTTACAATTTTTACAGATTTACTAATTGACACTTCCACGAGGTAAATGTCAAGAAAGCAGTTTTAAAGATAAAGATTTAGCAATGAGAGAAAGCAGTATGTAGTTTATATTGCAGTTTTAGAATGATTTCACACATACAGAATAGATACTGAAATTTTTGATTAGTATTTAATATATCAAAAGTGGTGACAATGACATTTATTTCTACAGCATACAAAGAATATAGCTCAAAGTGTTTTACAAGATATTAAAGAAAAAGTTGCAAGGAAAAAAACAAAACAAATTAAAAATTGATAAAGAAAAAGAATAGGAATGAATAAATGACATACCAAAAATAGTAAATAAATTAACATGCACTTACATAAAAGATATACAAGTAATAGAAAAAGTATAGTCTTTATATATACAGTAGGTTACTTTTTAGGTCTCTAATAAGTCTGATGCTATGGTCAGATGAAAAGGGGCAACATTTAAAAACAAATCTCCTGTGGCAAGATGATGTAAAAAGACTCCACTGTCCATTTTACCTAACATAAATGTATTTAAATAGTTTCTTATTGTCTTCTATACTGTTAAGACAGTCATGCATTTCCTGTAAATGAGGCTGGTTCCTCCTCTATAATTTTTATGTATCTACCAGACTGCAAGTTCAACTGTCACAGGAGATGTCAGCAGAGAGTTCCTAACAACTGTGTTGGTGAGAGGAGTTCCTCAAATGATCAAGGTATGTGCTTTCTTGACTGACAAGAGTATTTTAGCTGATGATGTCATTTTATACTCATCGAAAAATGTTCCTAAAATTGGATAGACTAAATTACCAAACAAAAATAAAATAAACATTAAAATAGCCCTCTCTTTCACTCCTTTCTAAATCACCTGCAAAAACAAAGTCCTTTATAAATATTGACAATAGTAAATAAAATGTTTCTGTCTTGATCTATATTAGATGTTGAAATGATCTCCTGCCTTAGCTTGAAGACAGGGGAAGCTCTGGAATTGTCAGTGGAGGGTGTTTTACAGGATAATCAAGAAAGTGACTGCCCGGTAGATGAAGAATCATTATCAGTACCCCATAATGATTTTCTTGGGTAAGGAGATATCCAAAATAACAACTCTTTAACACTCTTTCTTGTGAACTGAAATACTGTCCAGAGATTGTATGTTTCTTTTACTCATTGGGGTGACCTGCAGAAAATGAGCCGTCTAGTGGACAATTTCTCAGCACCAGCCTCAACATCTAACCACATTCAAACTTAGGTGAAGGGTTGGATGGGGGTAGGGAAGAGTTCCCACTTGTCATCTGGACTTGAGAATCCTGTCAGTTTGCCAGTGCCTCTCTGAAGAAAACTTGTGTTAGGAGAGGTGCCCCATGGTTAAATAATGTCAACACCAGTTTTTATTACTGCATGCAGGGTTTTTACAGAGACTCATTGCTAGTCCAATGTACACAAGTATTAGGGAGTTTAACTTACCTTGTTATTATTATCCATAACAACATGAAACAGAAGTGTCAAGATGTCTGGGACTGGCCTGATGGAGTCCAGTTTTAGAAATGGACCACAGTATTTGGCGCTGCTATAATCTTAGAAGGTGGAAAAAGCTTTGTATTTGTAAGGTTCTTGTTCTTCCTGTTTTGTTGTATAGAGCAGAGAAATAGGCTTTGATGGAATATTTCGATGCTAGGCTAAATTCTTAACAAAGAATCTTGTGACTTTGGGATGACTTCCTGTGAAAGTCAAACAATAAGCTTCTTTAGGAATATAACCTGATTTGGTTATGTACCCCACTTTCCCATCGTTAATCATACTAACCAGTTTATGTATACTAGAATTGCACATGAGTGGAAGGAACTGATGATGAGCCATTCACAGGCTGCCTAGCTGCAGTGGATTGACAGCTAAAGTCAAGAGATGAACTTGGGTGGGGATATCACTTAGGTGCTTGCTAGAAAGTAATAATGCTTGGCGACATTGTATGGATGCTGCAATGTGCTGCCTTGGCACATGTTTCCAACCTTGACCTACAATGTACTTTCACAACAACTGTGCATTGTGTACAGTAGTGCTGGATCAGTGATAAAATTTTCATTTCGGAATCGATACCAGCTTTTGGACATCAGTACCAGAACCAAAACAGTACTGAAGCAAATAACAGATACCTCCCCACACCCACGTA
This sequence comes from Polypterus bichir lapradei, assembly GCA_026402145.1. Classification (NCBI taxonomy): domain Eukaryota; kingdom Metazoa; phylum Chordata; class Cladistia; order Polypteriformes; family Polypteridae; genus Polypterus; species Polypterus bichir. The sequence continues at coordinate 20,563,359 of JANRMT010062796.1, forward strand.
CCCATCTCACAAATGCTTGGTTCCCTGATCCCACAAACACGTGACTTCCTGCTACACTACATTCTGCAAATCATTACAAGGGGCAGTGCGGGTGTCACCGGGTTATTCAGCTTAGATGTAATAAGCATGTTACATCAAAGAGAATGGTCCCCTTGGTATTCCATTTATGCTATTAAACAAATGAGTGTGAGGTACTTGAAGAATATCATCTACTGCCAGCAAGAAAACAACAAAATGCTGGCACTGTACAGTTTTAAAAGTTGGGGTTTTCAGTACTTTTTCAGTACCAGGATTCCACAGAGCCCTATTGTACAATGTAATGTGATTGTCCACAGAATTACAACAAATGTGCACTTCTTTGTTTTACTCCACATTGGAATAAAATCTGTATGGAACTATATAAAAACTATTCCCCTGTAAACAGCACATCCTGCTGTTTTACAAATTAACATGCTACTATGCTAATTAGGAACATGTACTCAAAAAACATGCACTTTCAAGGGGTCATTCATGTTTGTGTAAATTACAATACTTTTTAAATATCTGCATGTTTTCACAGCATAAATCTGTCATGCTGTTCTGCAAATGAAAGTAATATTACAAATTTATAATCCTGGATCTTGCCATGCAGCCCCTGTTTCAGCAACAACATCCCTCTGATGCGGGTTGTGCAGTCAGTAAGACAGACCAAGAGGAAGAGCAGTGCAGTAATCAAGGAAAGCTGGATGGTGCACTATACCTGCCGGGATTCACTGGTAAGAACTCAAAACAGGGCTATGGAGAGCACAAATAAATGGTCTAGAAACAGATTTATAAAGCAGATGAATCCGATACCAGGAACAGGTGTTATCTGCAGTAAAAGCATCCTACAAAGGTCTAGCATATTCATAAATAGCACATTCACTTCATATAAACAAATTGTACATATTGCTTTACTAAGGGAAGTTGTTTTGCACTGTTCCCAATTGTTTCCAACTCCACATCACTCTATTGAAATCATCTCTGTTGAAAAATACACACATGAATGAATAAATTTAATCACTTCACCACCAAGGGCTGCACTAACTACAGACTTTCATGTCAATTAATTATTTGAGTTCAGTTTAGCTTCTTGTTGAATCAGCTGGCTCACCCCAGCTCACAGTCTGTATTCTTAAAAATAATAGTATGCAATTTACTTCTCATTGATATCCATAATAGTGCAGATTACTTCCATGCCATGGCAATTAGTGCAAAGCTGTTTATTCAGGTTATACACCTTCACACAAATTATATTTTCCAATGCATCACATGATAGCAGTGTGCAGTATAAATCAGGCAGACCAGAGTTTCTAGCATCAGTGTTTAATTAAGAATTGGAATGGGCAAAATTAGTGATTTTAGTGAAATGAAACATGGTTTGATCTGGTCCCAGGTGTATTGGTTCTAGAATCTCCCAAACAGCTCTCCTTACTATGCTTTTCATGGATGACTGTTTCAAGGATTTACCAAGCAGGTAGCAAAACACAGGTGATTACCAGTGATACACAATCCTGTTAACAGCAGCAGCTTGGGGATCAAAGGTGTCAAGGGAGAATGGCAATAATTGAACAAGCAAAAAAAAATCTCTGAAAAGGATGTTTAATGATTAAATCCATCAATCCAGGGATGTGTCCATTCTAGCAAGTATTAGGCACGAGTCAGAAACAATCCCTGGACAGGGCCTCAGCTCATCGCAAGGTGAATACAAGCACACACATACGCTGGAGTCATTTTAATGACACCAAACCACCAAATCTGCATATCTTTGGAAGGAAACTGGAGCACAATGTGGAAACCCAGCAGGAAAACATGTAAACTCCAAGCAGGGAATACCAGCGACGTGACTCCCTGTGAGACAGCAGTGCTACCGCTCCACCACCGTGTCACCCCCATGTGTGCAATCATTAACAGTATTCATTATTTAAATGAAATTAACGATTTATCTGTAAAATGTGATATACATAATTTAATGCATTTCATCATGAAGGTGATATCAAGTATAAATCTAAGGATTCTAAATTTGCAGAGAGTTGGAATATCATACATTTAATGTGTTCTGTGTGGTGATCTATTTCTGCTTGCCGCTGCTGTCAGGTCAGGAGGAAGTCCAAGAAGCTTGTAGCAATTAAAAACTGGGATGATGTTTACGATGGTCTGCCTTAACAATAAAGTAAACTATGAGGTTAAAGTGGACATTTCGAGATTAAAGCTGAAATTTCCACTTTAATCACAAAATACATGTTTTCACCATATCCCTAATTTTTTTTCTCTGTGGCTCTAATACAGTGCTGTACATTATTTTGCTGTCGTGAAGTTGCAAAAAAAAAAAAAAGATGACACAAAAGATGGTATGTGAGACTTTTAAAATGTATCATGTCATTACGATCAGGAATATGCAATGCCTGAATATAAAAGCACCATGAATGCATCTGTATGTCGGCATTTTGCTTCACCACATCGAACCATTCATCAAACATCAAAGCGCGCACATTGATCCCGTAGGATCCGCATAGAGGCTTTCTGTCACATGTAGATAGTAAACAGAGACTCTGACGTCACATTACAACTTTTATCACACTGTGCCCCCCGATTTTTTGCTGGTATTGCAACTTGCGCACATGTTGTGTTAATTTCTGAGGACCTGCTCAGAGGACATGTCAAATGAACGATAGGAACGCATGGCAGCCATGATGCATGTGTGTATGCGTTCTGAGCGTGAAGTATAAACAAGCCCTCAGCTCCACGGCAGTTTAATTGTTGTTCTGCTTTACACAAAATACTGCAATACTTGGGAAAGTTCATTTGTCGCTTTTGCTGCCAAAACTTAAGGTAAAAAGAGAGCAGTCAGTTAAATTTTAGGAAATAGTGAAGAAAAGAATATTGGCTTTTACATTAAATATAGTGGAGAAAAGGGAATCTGAGGATTTGTCTGTGCACAGAAAACAGAAGACATATACTGTATTGTTTGTGAACTTGGAATGGAAGGAAAAAGGGTCAGAAAAGAGAATCTCCTTTAATGAGTTCAGACTGTCTCGCTTTATGCGTAACTTGAAATGGACACTCCTTGTCTGTGTGTGGACAGCTCACAACTTTAATTAGATAAAATAACAAACGAAGAATTTGCAATCAGTGCCAATTGGCTTGTTAGCTTAAGAGACAAATTTGTATGTTTTAAATATAAATTTGTTAAGCATGTTAGCCTTGCATCCTCTTGATGAACATCTAATGAACATTAATTAGAATTATTGGCTTTTACTTATGAAAATCACTTTATTTTACTTTATGGCATATGCATTAGGGATGAATATTTTGCATACATTTTTATTAGCTTAGAAAAGTATGTTTTAAGGGGATTTTATTTATTTTAGTGTTCTTATAGTCACTGAACAATCAGCCTACATAATTTAATTTTGTTAATGAAAAAAATGAACAGATCACACCTGTGTTCTGCAGTTTAATTACCAAATACCATTGTAATATAGGATGCAAGGCTTCTACATTGTTGCTTATGCAGAAGCTTAGTGTAATAAATAAATGATAATGAATACAAATCGGAATCAGCTAATTCCAGTAACAGGAAATGTTTGATAAGTAGTGGCCCTAAAACCACCTTATTGGAGCATCCCTTAAGAGCTACAGTTTATACACACTTGGATGGTGATTATCCGTTATACACAGTACAAGGCATGTGTATTCACCAAATGGTTCTCAGAACATGTCATTGTGTAAGTAACAGTTGTGATATTTACAGCCCCCACAACACCACTGAGCATCTTTGGAATATTGTGGAAAGACATGTTTGGAAAGGGCCAGACAAGACTGTATCCATATATACCACCCATGCAACAGAATCACTCTTTCATGGTAGAACATTCTTGGACAATGCCTCCAGCATCTTGCACAATCCATGCTCAGATAAATTCATGCTGTTCTAAAGGAGAAGCAACAAACTCCTAAATAGGTGTACCTAATAAACTGGCAACTCAAAGTATACTTTGTATTCTTTTTCATTTACTGTTTTGTTAGAAACATTAATGATTCTTTATTTAACCAGTAGCCAGTAATAAATAAGGCTTATATAACAAAGTTTACAACACCATGACACCTAATTTGGTTCCATTTGCCCTTCTGTGTGTCCACTATAAAATAATTATTTTCATAAAATATTTAGAAAAAATAAGTTGAATGATCAAGTGCTCCTGGTCTACTTCAGTCTACAAAATATTTGATTGCCAAAATAAAAATTTGGATTTTCTGAAGCAGCAGAAGGAGAAGAATGCCTTATTAATGGTGGGTTACTATAAAAATAAACAAATTGTCTGAAACAAACATACAGTATGCAGCCAAATATACATAAACTTCAAAAAACACACAACAGTGAGACTGGTGTATTACAGTATGATGGTATGGTGTAAAAGTCTAAAGCAAAGGTCATACAGTAGAATCAGGTAGGAACCCAATGAGGACAGTGAATCAGTCTTAAAGGGCACATTCATCAATCACACGCTGCCAATTTATTCATCCATCCATTTTCACACATTCTGTATCTAGTTCAGGGTTCTGGAAGCAACAGCCTATCCCATAAGCATTGGGTACAGGGCACACACTCAATCTTACCTATATCAGACTAGTTCAGAGTCACCAAGGTTGTTTTGGACTATGCTGTAAAGCAAAAGCAAACCACTATTGATAATCAATTTTAGTTATAGATAGCTTTAGGGTTTTAACAATCGCATTTTGGATTTTCTGGATTTGATCATTTTGATTACAATGATGACTGAAACACTATCTTAGGTCTATGTGGACAAAAGAGGTCATAGGGTATGGTTCAGATTGTTTGTGAAAAACGTTAGAGATAATATAAAGATAATATAAAACTTAAACACTGTATTTACATAAACTTTTGTCATATTTTCCCTTTTAATAGAGAAAACGGCATTACTGGCAATTGGATAGCAAGTGTATCACAATGTTTCATAATGAGAACAGGAACAAATACTATAAGGTAAGATGCATTCTTTCATGATGAAACGTGGAGGAACTTGTAAATGAGGCACACATTAAAAAATTGGGGATTCACCTATAGTACCCCCTGCACCCAACAATAACAGATACTGTACATAGCCATATTTAAAAATAGCGATATTTCCTTTTGCACAAAAGGAATCAAATGTTTCCTAAAAGTAAACAGGCATGTTGCTTATCAGAATGGACCCAATCACGTATACAAGTGCTATAAGCTTTATTAGTGACATGAAAAAAGTCCAGCATTTTCAGTATGTTACTGACAAGGACTTTTAGACATTAACCACATATTTTGTCTCTTCCTTCCTATTTTTGGACCTAGATTGCAGGAATAAATGCTTTAGCAACTAAACTCAGCTTCCAAAAGAAAGTACACCTTCAAAATTTTTTAAAATATCTTTTAAGTGGGAATGCTTCAGGCAGAAACTACATAACAAATACATTAACTGTATGGGGACAAGCTTTTGAAAAAGAATAATGCTCCAATTAGTTTTTTCTTTTTGTGATTTTTTTTAAAAAAGACAACCAAGAAATAGATATTTGAAAAAACTAAATAGTAAGAAATTTTCAAACAATCTCAACAAATTTTTGCAGTACTTGACTACACATACATATCTCTTGATTAACTGCCCTCCCCAAGAATGAATCCTGTGGAAAACCAGAAGTGACTCTACTCCATTGGGCAGTTGAGCAAGGCCCTTAGCCTGCTACTGCTACTGCTTTGTCCTGGGAATGATGTTAATCTGCATTCAGCCCTGCAAGCAGGTCCTCCAACTTGGAAAGGAAACCTTGGGGGTTGGTGACAGGATTGGCACTCCAGCCACTGTAAAAAAAAACTCACACTGCCCCAGTGTGGAGGTGAGGTGTCACCTGCTGCACTCAGATCCCAATCTAGGTGGTTCATTGTGTGGCAGGTGTGGCAATGCAGTGCATGCTCCCAACCTCCTCCTCCTCCTCCCAAGAATGAGTACTCTGGAAGTAACAGCCTTGTTTATCAAACCAAGGCAAAGCAACACTAACCAATAAACCAGCCTCTAAAGAACTTTAGTGAGCAAATTATTTTCCATGAAGCTCTGCACATTCTGATGTGTTTTGGCTGATACAACACAAACACCAAAAAAATGCATTTTTCACTTGTGACTAAAAGATTTGATCACAGAACACTAAGAATTAATTGACTGTTGTCTATATGCTCCCTTAAAAATCATGTGGTCATCTAGTCATTACTAGGCAACCAGAGCAACTTAACATTACGAGATAAAAAGTCCTCTTAAAAATGTAAAATACATTTTACAATTTAAAAATAAATAAATAAATACATTTTATAACTAAACACTTATTTTCCTAATGGGATATGTGTGTGTGTAATTTCATATTTCAGATACTAGGGTACTGAGTTTCACAAAGCTAGTCAGAAATACTGGAAAATCTTTCAGTTCATCTCTAAGCCCAACATCACAGTTGTTAAAATTGATAGCAGTCTGCTTGTTCAAGACTGTAATATTGCCTGTTAGACAAGTAATTTCAGCAGTAATTTTGTTTTATTGTAACAACTTTCAACAAAGGTTCTGCCAAAGCCTTTTGCTATTATATAGGCCTTTTATGGGCTTCATGTTAGATAGGTACATCAACTGGAGAAACAGCACAGAAAGGCAGACAGGACATAGGCAGGGCCTTGTAGCTTTCTTGTGGAGATGTACTAACCTGAAGTTTGTTTACTTTTAATCAGAAACTGTGCCTCTAAATATTCATCATCAGCAGTCGGTTTTAAAACCACAGCTGTTGATGTCAGAGGGTTTTTCTTTTATTTTTACGCTTGCATGTTCACATGCAAACCCTTAAGTATTCTTCTGTGGAGAGTTTTATTTTATCCAGGTGCTCATGCAACTTTGTCCTTATAGAAGAATGATTTTTCATCTTTAAGCCGTAGCACTGAATGTAGTGTTATGTTATTAGGCAACAATCAGTTAAAGAAACTTTAAATGTATTGCTATTTGATTTATGTTATATTTCAAGATTGCCAATCGTTTCAATATTCTTTTTTTCTTAAATTGCAATTCATTTTATCCATTGAATAAATCAGTTTTGCTTCTCTTATAAGATATAAGCTTTAATTTACATTGTGTTAATGCTAAGTATAATGCATTTTATGAAATATAAAAATTGGTGCCTCCACTGTTCTTTCATTTAGATATATTGAGCTATAGTCATAAAACTGAAGTCAACAGCAAAGCTCCCAAGTATACATTACAGCTATAATAAAATGTTGACTACTTAAAATATAATTGCACACATTAAAAACAGGAATGGCCAATACTAGAACAGAAATTAGAATGAAACATTAAGCCTTCAATTGATCAGATGATCACCTGACACAAGTTTATGAATAAGCAATTGACTGAAGGTCTGTCCATTAACAGAGCTTGATAACTATTATGTGATTCATCATCAACAAGGGTCAAAATGACGCTGGTCATCTTTGTCATAATTATAGCATATGCATAACCACTGTGGTTTCAAGTGCTAGATTAATCCATTTGAATTTTTCTCACAGGAGCTGCCCCTGTCTGAAATTCTGATGATAAACAGTGCAGCAGATGATACAGAGCACTGCTTTGTACTCACCACAGACACACAGGTGTATTATGTCACTGGAGCATACTTCACTTCATCGCAGGTACATAAAGATGCATCTGAGAGCCTCGCCTGGGAGAAGGCTATTCGACAAGCACTAATGCCCGTGCACGCTCCCACAGGAAGGTCTAACAGTGACAATGGTAAGAGAAAGTATTATGTATTCTGCAAATCTTGTATACAAAAGGTTTTCAGCTGACTAACAAGCACAGCCAGTGATATGGTGCAGAACCTATTCTTCTATGCACATATCTGACAAAAAAAACCAACATTTTGTCACTTTATAAAAACTGCCCTCACATTTGTTGTTATTCTTGGGGTCAGTGCATGGATAGATGTTATGATAACATTATGAGTACTGACATAGTTCACTGACATGTTCTGAAAAGATTTATGATGGACAAAGAAATTAAATATTGATAATTATAAAGATATTCTTTGTTGACTTACATTCAGTAGCCTACACAATGTACTGTATACAACCATTTTCTGACCTGCTTAATTCAATTTAGAGACACATGGCCATGGGCTGTCCAAGCAACATTGGGTGCATTTTGGAAACCAACCCTGATTTGATGAGGCAACAGTCTATCACAGAAAGCGACACACCCACCACCACTGGACCAGTTTAGATTTGCCTTTCAACCTATTCTGCACATAGGATTGCAAACAAATATACTGTATACGCATCCTCAATAACAGGATGCCACACTTGTTAACATTGTGAACAACAAAAACTTCATAAAGAAGTCATATGTCTTGCTTTGCTCAGCCCAAGATATTAATGAAACCAGCACATAAATATTTTAGGTGTTTACTACCATGTTAATTAGCGGTCCTGTCAAATGCTGTGTTATAAATATCAGCACAAACAAGTGGAAAGATGTGATTAATATTTCGCAACACATGAAATAAATACAAGTTTAGATGTGGAACTACTGGCATCTTATTTTAACTATCATCTTACTCATAGCAGCAGAGAGAATAACATCTGTAACTTAATGTGTTCCTTACATTGGTTCCAAATTTTAAGCAAGTAATGAAAAATTGGATTGATAATAAACTGGTGATAGTTATTGATGACTGGAGCATAGATTTAGCATACATTAAGAATTTTGGGAAATATTTCTACTCCTTTAGGATATATTTCATTTAATAATTAGTAAGAAATTATTCAAATAGTTGCCCTTCACATATTCTATCATTATCTGTTTTTACCTGTAATGAATAATCAAAATCATGCAAAGATATTCCTCAGTTCTCTAGTAACTGCGTCCAATGACACGTCTAATACAATGATAGCTTCGGGGTATGAGGTTTTAATAGTCTATGACAGTCAGATATGTAGTCATTCTGAATGGGACCTACCAGGTCAAGGCCCAATTTTGTCCAAGGCCTTGGAAATAATTCAAGTGTGTGAATAGATTGATTGATCCTCATGCATTGGCAAATTTAACACATAAGTAAAACATTTGTTTATCAGTCTTAACATCATTGTCCATGTCCTTGGTTACTGTTTTGTATGTACCACACGTTTATGTGTCCAATCAGTTATTTCCAGTATTTTTTTGACTTTTATTTTCGGTAACACAGTCCTCTAGGATGCATGCCATCACAGACAGATACCTACTACCTACATCTGTGGTATGGCTGCAGCTCTCCTGAAATTGGATTAGGTCACTGCCCCCCCCAACCCCCCACACCCAAACTACAGAAATTAACAATTTTACATTACCGTCTTCTTTAGTGGCATTTTAACATCCTTAAATGTCAGTGCCTGCAGTTCATAAGCACTGACTTAAAGCATTCTATTAACAGAAGTTTCTACATAATCATTATGTGCTTTGTCATTTAAAAGGAAGACATAACAGCTGAAATGCAAAATTGGTCTTTCCTACTGTACGTTCAATTTTGTAAAGATATTGCTGTAATATCAACCCAAGTCTTTGCTTCCTGGGTGTTAGCAATGTTGCACAACTCAAAGCCTTATGCTCTATTTGTGAATAACGCCTCTCTGATGGGGTCAGTCAGAGACTAGCATAACCCGAGGTTTTGTTCTGTACATCATCTTGTGTTTGAGACAATACTGTTCCCAGTCCTACTGAACCCATGTCACTGATCTCTACTGTTGGCACATCTAATTTGTAATGCCAGACATGGTTCAGTTTTATGTGCTCTCTTCAATTTAGCAAAGGCATTCTCCATCTCCGAAGTCTATTTCCACTTCTGTTTTTATTTTTTTATTATTATTTTTCTGAGGTGCTGATGTATCTGCATAATTAGGAAAGAATTTCATCAAAAATCTACAAGTGCTTAAGAACAATCACAAAAGTACAATATACTTAGGTCTCTGTGCATTACAAACAGATTAATCTTTCTCAGGTCTAGATATATCTCTTTTGGCAGAGACCAAATATCTGAGTATCTCAATTTCTTCAGACCATATACTATACTTATTTTTATTTAAAATTAATGTTTTATCTTGGAATTTTTGAAATTCTTGTCTGTACCTGTGTTCAGGTTGTTCTTCATTTTCTGCATGTACTACCACATCATCCATACACTGTATAGCAGCTTGCATTCCACACAACATTTAATCCAAAATTTTTTGATATGCCACTGATGTACTAGACATGCCAAACAGAATGTCTCTGAAATAACAGCAACTGCAGTGTTTAATGAAAGTGATTTGGTGCCGTGATTAAAGAGCTAACTCTACCTCCCAAAACCCTCTTTTTAGCATCTGTTGCCCAGCCTACAATACATTGTCAGCAGTTGGCACTGGATATCTTTCTGTGATAACTGCTTTTTCTTACTTATCATAGATCTAAACAGTCTCACATTCTTGTTATATTTTTTAGTTATTATTGAGTATTTAACATCCATTATGTACCTTCATTCATTACTTCAATAATGCCATCATCCAGCATTTTTTCCAGTTCACATCAGGTAAAGTACTCACCTCAGACTTTGAGCTGCTGCTGAAACCTTTTCATCTACAGTGACTTAGTAAATATAACCTTTGATCTACCCTAAATCTTTAAAGAGAGAGACACTTTTTTTTCTTGCTAGCCACTTAACCCTCTCTGAAGATGGCTCCACTACTTGTACAGTATCTTCCACTTTAAGAATATTTAAATCAAAACATTTTGTCTTCCCAACAATGGTTTCCTTCTATTATGTAATTTAGACATTGTTCTTTATAACATTTTCCTGCCTGCATATTATAGGCTGTTAGAAAAGACAGCCAACTTGCAAAATGTGAAACTGTACTGGACAGTTATCACACAGTGAGGTAATTTGGCATGCCCAATGATTACTATTCGTGTAAATTGATATGGTGCATTGAGAAGATCATCAATTTTAGTCACCATGTCTGACATACCCTACGGCCTGGTCATGTAAGTGACATTGGCTTATGGCAGCTTCATTCTGTTCTTATGAATATTTGTCTCCAGGAACAGCAGCAAAAATTCACTGCATGCTGCCCCATTAAAATGCAGCAATGTAACCTGTCTAGCATCCAGCAAGAAACAAGACAGCATTCTGATCAATGTGAGTTTAAATCAAGTACTCATCTCTCGTTGGCATAAGTGTCCATTAATAAAGAGAAATTCCCAAGTTTATGCATTCTTTTCACCACTACACAGTTTCTCTCTTATACCCCTCGTATTCAAAGTCCAATACAATATACAACAAATACATCAAGTCAACACAAATGTTGTGGAAGCAAAAAAAGATTGTATACTACAATTCTTTGTTACACCTTGTGCCACAGGTTTGCAGCATGCTTGATGTTTACTCTTCCCCCAAACAAATGGTTACCACAATTACATTATTCACAAAGGACAGCCATCTATAATTCTTGGGATTGTCTAAGACAAGTGTTTAATCCAAGACATTTGTGTTGATACACCTGGAAGTGTGCATAATACAGCTGAATTAACTGCATCAGACTTGCCATCTAAATATTATCGTGTTATACCTCGCATCTTGAGATGCAGCGATAGCACTGGTCCCTCTCCACAAGGAGACTGTTGAAGTTCAAGGTGCTCCCTGTGTGGAGTTTGGACTGTGAGACATAACTGGAGTAAAACCACAACCAAAGACATGTACTGTACCTTAAGTGGACTGACAATGCTAAATTTGCCCAAGATTTGTGTGTGTGTTTTCACACTATTATAGGCTGGCACCCTGCATAAGGATTATTCCTGCTTTGTGCCATATCTTTACTGGGGTAGGCTTAAGCTTTCCCATGACTCTACTCTGACTAAGCAAATTTAGAGGATGGATGAAGGATGGAAACCTAGATAGGCAACACACACTATCCTATTTTGAAATTAATTAACTACTGTCTTGTTATGAACAGCCAAAAGAAAATGTTGGTTGCTTCATTTTTTGAAAGAGGCATTGTAGATTATGGATTGCTGCAGGTACTATAATTTTGCCAGCCTGTAATGCTTTCTGTTGGAGAGTAGTAATGGGCTTTTTGATTCAATTTAATGAATTGATTCTTTTGAACTATCCATTTAAGTGAGTGGATTTCTTATATTATTTGATTCATTTTTCAGGATACTTTATTACTATAGTTCTGTGGCTTTGATCCCTTCACAAATATATAATAATTTGTATATTAGTTCTGTGGTGGTCTGGTGCCCTGCCCAGGGTTTGTTTCCTGCCTTGCGCCCTGTGTAGGCTGGGATTGGCTCCAGCAGACCCCTGTGACCCTGTAGTTAGGATACATTGGGCTGGATAATGGATGGATGTATATTAGTTTCACATATTTGTACGTATGTGTGTATATAAATACATAATTAATATTACTGCTTGCTAATTTATATTTATTATCTACAAATACAGCATTAATTATACTGTATATACATAATATTCATTATATGTTTTATTCATTTTATTCATTATATGTTTTACATGATAATTCATATGCTGTTGCCCTGTTTTAGTACACAAAGCTTGATAATAAAATTTAATTATGGCGGAGTGGTGGCTCTGAAGCTAAGGATCTGTGCTAGAATCTGGAAAGTTGCCAATTCACTTACTCAGCTGGACCTTAAGCAAGACTCTTAACCTGAAAGTTGTTCTGGGGCGCTGTACAATGGCTGATCCTGCACTCTGACCTCCAAAAGGTCACATGAAAAGACAATTACCCCTTGGGAATTAATAAAGTGTATCAAAAACAAACAAAAATAACACATTTAAAATGCATAATTAAAATAAGATGGTGCATTACAGAATCACAAGTGAATGACAAGTTTGAAACTCGTTAACAATTTGGTCACAAATCAAATTATTAGACTGATGCTCAGGGAAGTGAGTCGCTCCTGAATCAAACGAGTTGAGACTCATGATTTAATAGTGATGTGCAGTGAACAACGAACTAGTTCTTTTGTACTTGTCTTTGTCTCTTGAGCATGGGAAAAGTGCTATATAAATAAAATGTATTATTATCATTACTAACAAATGTACTGGTTCACTGACTTTAAAGAACAAATCTTTTCGAGGCGTGTGCTACATTTTATTTTGCATTCAGCAACAATCTGGAGCTATCATGTTCATGTCACTTAAATGGCAACTATCTTTGGAAAATTGCCTATCAGTAAATTGTTTCAGCAAAATGGTCATGACGACAACTAACCAATGACTGACTTGGTAGATGACACCAAGCACCTCCCATTGAGCAGTACACTTTGACTAAGTGAACTATGACCATCTCAGCAAGGTTATTATAGTTAACGAAAACGAAAATCAAAACTGAAACTATTATTTAAAAAAACATTTTCGTAAACTGAAATAAAATAATTAACAAAACCGAATATGAAAAACTAAAACTAAACAAAACTATTAAAGTAGCTAGAAAGACTTACTGAAATAAAATAATTTACTAAAAATATTTTTAGTTTTTGTTTTGGAATGAATATTCTTGCCATCAGTCTTTAAACCTTGTAACTTTTAACTCTAAAACAGCAAGTCATCCACCATGAGCCGCCCACATATATTTATCCAGTTAACGGAGGCTGGTGATGGATGGTGGGTGTTCACACAGCATTTGTGGTGACAGAGCAAGCTGACTACTGGTGTGTAAAGCATGTGAAATAGAAAGCGATTTACTGTGACGTCTTTCTTTGGATTATATCTTGATATACAACAAGCGCAAACGCCTGAAATCATAATGTGCTGGTCAACAAAACCTTTACCATATGGACGCTGAAAATCACAAGTGAGTAACGTTTCAGTTTATTTCTCAGGTGCCTGTTTTTTGTTGACAGTAATTTACCTGCCACTTTGCACAGAAGAAACAGTTTTTACTTTCTTGTATATAAAGTACAGAGAAAGTATAGTAATCATAAAAAAATTCAACCTCGAGATTTTGATGAATCTTGACGTTTTAGACTGAATCTGAAAATGGCATTTTTTGGAACTATCTGTCTGTTTTTATGTCTGTGTGTGTAAACACGACAACTCAAAAACGCAACAAGATACATGGATGAAATTTGGCATGTGGTTGCTACACCAAAATTGTAGATATGTATTAACTTTTGGGCCAAATCCATCAACTGGAAGTAGTACTTTACCTGAACACATACTCGATTTTTGTTTATTCATGCAGCTGCAGAGTCCGACTTATACAACTTTACTTCTAGAATAATTGTTCAAAATATTATTAATTTGATTTGATTTGTTATTGATGGTTCTTTACTGTACATAATATAAAATCATTGCCTTGAAGTTTACTCCTCATATATCCATCCCCATATCTGAGTATACGAGAAAGTCGAGGGGAGACCACTCCCAATTTTTGAAAATAAAACGACACTGATCGAGAGACTGACAGTCAACATACAAGATCAGCATATTGTTACTGACCAATCACTTTTGCTTTAAAGACATCATTTAACAATGAAGTGATACAAACCTTGTAAAATTCCTGAGTTGGCAATGTCTCTACTGAACTACAGGTATAAACATACTAATGTGTTTTTGTATTTATTCTATATTTATTAAATTATCTTTTTTAGTTAATATTCACAGCTCAAAATACCTGATATTGTGAAAATAATCCAGTAGCAGAATTATATTTTAAAATATTTGTCCCCCTTTTTTCAATATTTCTCTCCCTCTCAAAATAGATATTTGAAATATTATATTCTTTTTGTTCTTAACATCGGCCATATCATACATATTGCATACCAGGGATTTTTCCTGGCTTGCATCCAAACTTGCTGGGGTAGGCTCCAGGTTACATGTATCCTGCTCTGGATAAACAGGTTTATATAATGTATATATTGTTAATAATCTCAGATGCTGTCTCTGTCATTTTATGCCCCTCCGCACTCCTATTACCTGCTCTTACTCTGCTCATTAAGGGTTTACTGTTCTTATGGTGGGCTATTCAAGTCTCACCACCCCTAAACTTCACACTACATGCTTGTTTTTCTTTGTTTCCCTCAATACAGCCAGGAGGGGTCTGCACACTGATTCAAGCCTAAGATTCCTGTTCTTCCTAAGCCCCCACGATTTTCATGATCACATCTGTCAGAAAACAGTAGAATCTATTTTCTGATTTTTTTTTTTATATCTTTTCAGCCCTGCAGCTAGCAAAATTCTGTCTATAAATTATTTGTGCCTGAGATGGAATCAGAGATCAATATGACTGGTAGAAAAAAAACAAAGCCCAATATGGGAGATCTTGGAATGCAATATGGAAGGCATACATTATAAGCACATTGTCTTGGAGCAGAAAATGTTGTTTGCTGTTGACATTTTGAGTAAAAAAAACCCTCAAATCTTAAAATTCACCTAAAGTTAATTTCAAATTGGCCCACTCTTGGCAATAAAATGAAAAGATAAAAAGTGTCAACAGTCAGCGCAGATTTGTTCTGCACAAATGACATAGAAAATATTTAAAAAATGATAAAATTGTGTAAAATTGTTCATATTCTGTATCTGGTTTTGATTATGCTTGTTTTTATCAGACAAAAACAAAACCAGATAGCAAACCATGTAGTGTAGTAAGCTTCCACTAACATTAAACTCGTATCCAAATCTGTTAAGTGTACAGTTCTGTCTGATTGTGACACAAAAGTAAACTCCATAGGAG
Organism: Polypterus bichir lapradei; assembly: GCA_026402145.1. Lineage (NCBI taxonomy): Eukaryota > Metazoa > Chordata > Cladistia > Polypteriformes > Polypteridae > Polypterus > Polypterus bichir. Next base: position 20,579,155 of record JANRMT010062796.1, read on the forward strand.
CTCCATGCCATAATTACTAAAACTGAAACTAATAGATATAAAAATTAAACAGAAATGTCTTTGTAAAATAAAAACTAAATTAAAAGTAGAAATGAAAATTACAAATGTAAAATGAAGGAAAACTAAAACTAAACTGAATTTCCAAGTAAGGTCAGAAAGAATATAGAAGTAAAAAATAATATAAAAAGGCAAGACTATAATAACCTTGCGTCTCAGTACATGGACTGAGTGAATGAAATAGTATGCCCCTTAGGATCTGGAGAACCATTGCATTTGTTCAGGAACTGCAGACAAGAACCTCACAGTTCAGTACACTGAGCTAGTTCACCAAAAGAATCAGTTCATGTACTGACCTGAGCAACGAACTGCAGAAAATTGGCTCGCAGTACAGCACACTGAACTATTTCACCGAAAGTATCACTTTGTGTACTGAACTGCAGACGAGAGACTCGCAGTACATTGAATCGTAGTTCAGTTCACTGATGATATATGTACATCTGATAGTAACAGAAAGGGTGGGAAATAAAAGAAGGATATTGCGGGACATTAATCCAAAACTAAAAATAATTTTAATTTAAATTAAATAATTAATTTAATTTAAATTTTATAATTTAACACTATTACTGAGATGTGTGCACTATTCTAAGGTTCTATTTGTACGATTGTTTTTTTTTAATTTATTGTTTAAATTGTATTTATTGTCAAAATTAAATAAAGTGGATTATTATTATTATGTGTGAATTACTTATTTTGTTGCTTGCGTTTAATATTTTTGTATTGTTTGGTGGTTAACGTTGTTACATGATACTATTCTTTAAACTAGAATATAGCTTATTGTTTTTATAGTGAACGAGTCAGTGACTCAAAGATTCTAATAATTTTGAACGGAACGAAATGAATCGAAGCATTATGATTTAGGCAGCCGTTACGCATGCGCTTTACACATCCGGCAGCGACACGCAAAAGTCACGACACGCATGCACTTTAGCACTAGTCCCTTTGTGCTCCACTGAACCGATTCCTGTGATTCACCAAAAAGTCGCTCAAAAAGAACGAATCGCCCAGCACCACAAGAGGCACGTGATAAAAATCCCATCACACGACACTAAATTTTTGGATAAATGTCCCCCTGTTTATGTTAAAATCACTGCCGTGCCTGCTGCTGTTTTTGAAACATTTCAAATACAGTTTATCCTCTAAAACTGCATGAAAAAATGTTATTGATGGTTGTTAAGATTCTTGACAATTCAACATTATTTTTCCCATACAGTTTGCACTGTGAGGCAAATGACAGCAATTGTTTTTTTTCCGTGCCATTATGCTAAAAGGGAATTACTAATACAGAAATCACATTAAACACAAAGAAAGAGCATACGTACTTAACCTAGACAGACGTCTTGAAGGCAGGCCATTACGGCAGTGCAAGTTGTTATCACTCGTGTTTTATACTGTTTGTTTGGTTTTCCCTCTGCTGTCGTGCGGGACACCATGACTTCTTCGAGCATCTTTGGTATTCGCAAACGATTCATCACTAGTCAAATTTTCCAATTCGTGTTTACACACTGTTACAAACCGCGCGCACTTAGTATTTACACAATTGCAAATAAAAGCGTGCTTTATTTTACAGAAAACAAACACGAAACGGACAACTACAGTCAGTGTTTGAAAAAGGCGCGCAGAGAAGCGAGATTGCGTCAAAGCGGTTAAGCAATCAGTGACGTCACCACAGGCGCTGTAGTTGCCGGACTCAGAGTTCAGTCAGTGGCTGAGACACCAGTGTAATTGCAGACCGCTGCACCTATGAGGTCAGCCACGTAACATCCTTTCATCACATCTCGACTGATAGTCCACGTTCAGTGCTAAAGCCTGCGATTTCTCGATCTGTTTCAAGAACCTTTATATTAGAAAAAGGGATATAAAAAGAAAGAGATGGAAACGCGATGCTGGGAAACGTTCAAACTCTTCTGCAGCACAATATCTCCTCTCCGCACCGTGTAAGCAGCTTTGATCGTCAGTAGTTCCGGATTCAACCTAACAGCCAAACAGTTTCTTAAAACTGTCACTGCGATATTTCCTGCTACAACTGTAATCGATTACTGTTGGTTGTACTTTACATATAACATTCTCGATTGAGGGTCACAGATGGTCGGAGCCACTCACGCACATACCAGCTCTCAGCCCTTGACCGTTAAACTCAACGCACATCTTTTGAATAGGTAAAGAAGGGGTGAAAGTGTCTGTTTGTGCAAGTTGTTAACTGTGGACGCCTGCCCCATGAGACGGCACCGCCAACCACTGCTCCACAATTATGCGCTGCTCCTAATGTACCTGCATAATTTTTCTTGTACGGTTTTATGATTGCTAATAATATGTATTATTTCCATGGATAAGTGCTTCTGTTATTTGTTTTGCTTTTGAGATACTTTCTCACAGTGACATTCTGTTTAAAAAGGATATTTAATAAAGGTGTGTTTTTTTTAAATGATTTTTCAAAACTTTCTGCACTAAAGATTCAAGTGACTTTATTATATATTTTTTTTCTTTTAAAAGGTTCCAGTGTCCAAGTCCAAGCTCATGAAATTGTGGTAAGGCAGTAAATATTTAACGTTTAACTTTGGTTAGCCAACCCAGTTTCTTTAAGATGTTAGTACTAACATTTGTCACAGTAGCTTTCATATCCAAATCATAATTTGTAAGAGTGAATTCTGAGTTCATTCATGTGCATAAATTATTCTGTACTCTGACCTTTAGATTATAATCTTAGATTTTGTATTTTGGCAAAAGGATAATTAACCATTTGTATACCCAACCCTGCAAAGAGTACTGGAACATCTCTGTGTCTACCACGTAGTTTTATGTTAAGACTACATGTACAATTTACACTTTAGCATCTTTTTATCTAATGAATTTAGAGCAAGCCAATTTGTGTTTCCTGGGTCCTTCCTACGTGGAGTTTGCATGGTCTCCCCGTGTCTGCGTGGGTTTCCTCCGGGTGCTCTGGTTTCCTCCCACAGTCAAAGACATGCAGGTTAGGTGCATTGGTGATCCTAAATTGTCCCTAGTGTGTGCTTGGTGTGTGGGTGCGTGTGTCCTGCGGTGGGCTGGTGCCATGCCTGGGATTTGTTCCTGCCTTGCACCCTGTGTTGGCTGGGATTCTCCAGCAGACCCCCGTAACCCTGTGTTAGGATATAGCAGGTTGGATGATGACTGACTGCTGTATTGTTTACCCAAGATGCAGTGTTTAGCCACTACATCCACTTTCCTATTTATTTCTTTCATTTTTAGGGTTCCTTTGATTTATTAATATTCTCTTTAAATACATTTGAGTCTTAAGCCTGCATTGCTTTCTGAATGCAGTCCTATCAACATTGTAATTTCAAAAGGCGAGGGAGGTCACTGCCTTGAAATTGAAAATTTGGTTGTTTTTTTTTTGGTTAAGAGGGGCCTTTACAATACATATACTGTAAGCACAATGTCATCAGTCTCATATTTCTTTTTTCTTTCCATAGAACATTTACACATTTTACCAGATTTTCCCAGATGAAGTGCTTGGTTCTGGACAGTTTGGAATTGTCTATGGAGGTAATTTGGTCCAAAATTTTATTAGTGTGAATTTAGTGCATGGGCACTGTTACTCACAGCACCAGATTTCATGGTGAATGTTGTTGGGAACCAGTTTCTTTTGATCCTAAACTGGATAAGCAGGTTAGAAAACAGATGGTTTTTAAAATGTCAAGTGTTTAAAAGCGCATTACTTTCTGTCAGCAGTAAGTTCTCAGTTTGGTGTTGCAGCATTCTGGTATGTATGACTATCAATAATTGTAGTACAGTGTATAACATTACAGTCGGTTCATGTACAGTATGTGTGTGAATTTTGCCAGTACAAGAGTAAGAAAACCTCTAAGAGAACTTCCTCTTAGACCATGGATTTTGTTTAACTGATTTACTCGTATTCTTCTTCTTCTGCTTCGCCTTTCAGCTGCTCCCGTTAGGGGTCACCACAGCGGATCATCTTGTTTCATATCTTTATGTCCTCTATATCTTGCTCTGTGACACCCATTACCTGCATGTCCTCTCTCACCACATGCATAAACCTCCTCTTAGGCCTTCTTCTTTTTCTCTTCCCTGGCAGCTCTATCCTTAGTATCCTTTTCCCAATATACCCAGCATCTCTCTTCTGCACATGTCCAAACCAATGCAATCTCGCCTCTCTGACTTTGTCTCACAACCATCCAACTTGAGCTGATGCTCTAATGTAGTCATTCCTAATCCTGTCTATCCTCGTCACACCCAATGCAAATCTTATACTGAACCTGCTTAATACTGACTTGTGGAGGTTACTAACCTACTCTTAAAGCAGGAGGTGCAAGACATGAACCTGGAAATGCTTATATAGATTTTTCTCAAATAGCAGGAGCCTAACCTTATTAAATGATAGTGTGCCTTAATATACTATTTTGTACAAAAAATTCAGCCTGCAGTTCTTTTAATTATATCTCTAATTAAGCAATCTGCATTATTTGCTACTAAGATCTCCTGCAATGCTCCCCAATGTTCAATCCTTCTCTGTTTGCGTGTTCTAGTTAGTAAATGTACTTACTCACTACATTTGAGCTGCAAAAACTGGACAATTACTTGTACTCATTGTTACTGATATGTAACAGTATGTCATTTGGACAGTACATTTCTATCCATTTATTCAGCCACTGACCTGCTCAATCCAATGTATGTGGAGTGAGAGCCTATCTGAGCAGCACCAGGCATGAATTCAGGAGCCAAATCTGCAGACAGAGTCCCAGTTCTTCTAAGAGCACACATGCACACCAGACCAACTTATAATTGCAAATTAGAAACTACAGTATGTGTCAGTTTCTGTGAGAAATAGACACAGAGAAAACAAACATAATATATACTGTATAGGCAGTAACTGGGCTGATATTTTAAATCAGTCACTTCTAGTTATAAGGCAGCAGTAATTACAACTGGGACACCCTTAATTTTAACAAAAAAAAAATCTTTACAGTTAAAATGTATTCCTCAGTGATTAAGAGCAACGCTACAATGAAAATTAGAAGATGCATCAGCTGTCCAGAGTTAAATAAGGCATACATAAATATCAGTTGCAGTACAGTTGCATGACCCTGGGGTACAGAAGAAACACGCATCTGATTGTTGAAGGAAAAACATACGTACAGACCCCAAAAACACATACATATTGAAAGAAATGTATGTTTATTTTTATGAACCACCAAATCTTCCTGTCTAGTTTTTTTAGGCCATTAGTTTCATGCTGTTTAGGTGTTTATGACCCATAATGTACCCGCTGTGTATTATCTGACATAATGTGCAGTGTTACAGGATATTTTCTTTTCAGGTAAGCATAGGAAGACAGGCCGTGATGTTGCCATTAAAGCAATTGACAAGACTAAATTTCCCACCAGACAGGAGTGCCAGCTAAGGAATGAAGTGGCCATTTTACAGGTAATCCAAGTCTCGTGTGCTTCCAGTATAAAGGGATGATCATCAAAAATATATTACTTAACCTAATTCTTACCAGAAATTAACTCAGGTTAAAAGTGTTTTGTTTCCTCTCTTCTAGATCAGTAAATGTGCAGTATGTATATAAATATTGAGAGGGGAAAAACCCACTGTGACCTATGTGAATATTAAAGTAACTAATAGGTCAGAATTTTTTATGAAATTGATGCTTTTAGATTAACTTCTTCACGATTGAAAACTCTGAGCATGCTTTTGGGGTGAGTTTTGGCATCTCAAAACTAGAAGAATAAGTTTGGAAGTAATTTGGGTACTTGTGTACTAAATGGACGGCTAGTACCCTTTTCTCTTATCGTGACGCAAATTGGATTTTTATTTTTAGCATTAGGCACCCAAAGGGGACATTAACATTAGGGACCTACAGTCAACTATGCTCCATCCCCACTAACTTTAAGGTTAGTATTTGTGGTTGGGGCAGGTCAGTCTAATAATTTAAACTCCAAAAATTAAACAACCGGGACAGCAGCCCCACCCGACGATAATAGTGCCATTCATTTAGTACACAAATACCGTAATTTGATCTAAAGAGAGTGTTGTCTTCCCATGTTGGTGACCCAATACAGTATATACTGTAGATGAGTTTGTTAGTAATGAAGTGATCAGCTGCTGCATCAGTAGCAACTGCCTATAGAGAAATGTCAATAACTCAGGCCTTCACTGTCCACTTCTCTGTCCACAATTTCAGAACCTAAGACACCCTGGGGTTGTACACTTAGAAGGCATGTTTGAAGCACCCAAATTCATTTTTGTTGTCATGGAGAAACTGCACAGTGACATGCTAGAGATGATCCTGTCGAGTGAAAAGGGGCGCCTTCCTGAAAGGATCACACGCTTCCTGGTCATACAGGTTTGTTGTATCTGCATATAAATGATTTAATTTGCTACATTAAATAATATTAGCAAAGACATATGCTTGCAAGAATTCTTTCTTTCTGTTGTGCAGACCATCTGTATTAAAGAAAGTTTTCAGTTGGCTGATTTACCATGAATGCAGACCCATTTTGTGATGCATTTGTGTGGGAAATATTTATGCTACATTTTAAAAAAATTGCACATTGTGTGGAAACAACAAAAATGATACCTAGCTATTCAGTGAAAAAAAAGCAACTGGATTGCTGCAAGTAGAATTTTGCAGTCAACTGGAAAGGATTAACCAATCAAATAAATGACAGCATAGCTTATAAGGATACCATTTGTATTGTCATGTAGTAAGTTAGTTTTAATTAGTCTGTGTTTAATTTAGTAATGTAAACTTGGTCACCCTTAAATTTAACAAAAAAAAAAATCAGTTTTTTACAGATAAAAGGTATTGTTCTGTGATTAAGAGCAAAGCTGCAATGAAAATTAGAAAATGTTGGATGCAAGAGAAAGACTGAAAAAACAGAATTGTTTCATCACCATACACGCATAATTGATAATACTAGTGTTTCAGGTTACACATATAGTTAGAAGGGTAGATGCCAACAGTTACTTTAACAAGAATGGCTGGTACATGTCTGCAAATGTTAACTCTCTTTCACATAGAGACCCACAGATGCAGAACGTGAGATAGGCTAACATGAAATGTGAAAGTAGGAACCCTTGGAGTTAAAAATGTGAAACATTAATATGAAAATATGGGCTAGAAAATTGGTTAGTTACTTTGGGCTCAATGGCCTGCTCCTTTAAAAAAATAAAGTCATTAAAATAGAACGTAGCCCATAGTCAATCAACCAGAACATACTTGAGCATAAAAATAAATCTCAACACCTGACAAACACCAATGAAAAAAGGACAGCATACCAAATCAAGTCACACTGTAGAACTAGCAAAAGCCACAAGCATTATTTATGTTTTTAATTCAAATGATATATTCCTTGGTTTGAGTGGCACAGTGGTGCGGATCCTGGTCTGGTCACCTTCTTGGTGGAGTTTACACATTCTTTGTGTCTATATGGATTTTTCTTTGGGTATTCTGGATTTTCTTACTAGCTTGATGGGAGTGTAGTATAATAAAGTGTAACTGGTATTTTTGTGTTTTCTAACAGATTCTAGAAGCTCTGAGGCACTTGCACTTCAAGAACATTGTTCATTGTGATTTAAAACCAGAAAATGTTCTCCTGGCTACTGCAGACTCATTTCCACAGGTCACAACTGTTCTTGTTTATATTTTATAAATATTTAGAAATGAATATGTGTCTGTCAGCATGTCATTGTTCCATTTGCTGACGGGCAATGTCATGCTTCATCTCAAGTGGGAAACGATAAGTAAGTAGGATTTCTAGGCATAACTGCCTTGTCCTTTATTTCTCAGATCAAGTTATGTGACTTTGGGTTTGCCCGCATCATTGGGGAAAAGTCATTCAGACGTTCAGTTGTTGGTACACCAGCCTACCTGGCACCTGAAGTGATCCAAAGTCATGGCTACAACCGCTCTCTGGACATGTGGTCAGTGGGAGTTGTGCTGTATGTAAGCCTGAGTGGCACCTTCCCCTTCAATGAGGAAGAAGATGTCAATGATCAGATTCAAAATGCAGCATTCATGTACCCAGAAATACCATGGGCAGAAGTTTCACATAAGGGTAAGGGACTTTTTAAGGAGACTAAAAACTAAAACTGTACAGAATAAAATTACATACTATTGCCTTGAAAATCAAATGGTTGTTACAGTCTACTGAAATTTAGAGTTTATCTTAGAGTGAGATTGACTGTCTTTTGGGCAGTCTGTCACCTATGCACTCGTATTACTGATTTACTTTGTGTGAAGTGTAAATGTGACTCTTTGATATTCAGCAATTGCTTTTATTTTGTTTTATTTTACTTTTTTAGCGATTGATCTGATCAATAATCTGCTGCAGGTGACAATCAGAAAGAGGTATAGTGTATCTAAGGCACTTAATCACCCATGGCTCCAGGTAAATTTCATTGTCTGTGTAGTTCTAACTTTTCAGATTTAGTTGAAAGAACAGCTGATAGTGCAGCATCCATCACAACTCATTTGCTTTAATTTGAAAGTTAAAAATACTATAAAATATATTCTTTAAATAATTATGAAAATATATAATACATTGTACAGTAATACATTTTAAAATATGTAAATTTTTGCTACTCTAGTATACTGAAATATACCTATTTAACAAATACAGTGCCAGGAACCAATCTGGAACAGGGTGCAAACCCATTGCAGAGCTTAAGTTAATGTAAAATGCCATATAAATGATGCCAGAAATTTTAGCTTTTAATGCTATCATTGTAAGCAACAAAAGTTTAAGTGAAAAAAAAAACCAAATGGATCATTCCAGTTATAGCATATGCCACTGAAAATGTATGATGAGTATTATTCTTAATGTACAATTGCTAGAAGAAATATCATTGAAACTGTAATTGTATCTCCAAAGTTGTTTCACAGTACAAATGTAAATTATACAAATACACAAGTGTAACAGCTGAAATGGCAGATTAGCATATAAAAAAGGCTTTTAATAGAAGTACGAAAAACACTATAAAAAAAACTACTAAGTATATTACTAGAAAATGTATTCTTACTTAAAGTTCCTTTAAATACAGTTCATATAAGAAACAAACACTTTTTATCTCACATTAATTGATTCTTCAACATATTTTTCAATATAGTGTGGGAATACTATCTTACTAGACCCTTTCCAGAGCTGCCACTCCCGTGTCCCAGGTTGTGTGACGCTTTTAGGGTGGTAAATCACATGCACAGTGCATAATCACTTTATGTTGTCCCCAGAATTACCAGCTATGGCTAGATCTTCGTGAATTTGAAACCCGCTTGGGTCAGCGGTACCTCACATCAGAGACTGATGAGCCTCGCTGGCAGCAGCATGCTAAGGATTGTGGGCTTGAATACCCTACCTGTTACATTAAAGAGGACAATTTCAAGTGAGTTTGTCAATTTTCTCACAAATAATGCTGAAAAATATTTTGCATAAGTTGCATAAAGTATTTAAAAAAATCAGAAAAGTGTCTGCTTCATGTCCTAACCTATTGCATTAGTGATTTTAAGTGTGAGCCTCGTGTCTGAGTTTTCCATGATTTTGTATAGAACTTGCCAACATTTTTCTCCTAGAATCTTCTGCTTGCATTTGTATCTGCTTTGATTTAGTGTAGTTTTCAGGTCTTGATTCCTAAAAACTATTAACATAATGCTAAAATATATTTTAAAGCCCATATAAAATATATATAATTTGCAATTAATTTTCATAGGTTAGGATTGAATGTGTAATAATCACTAGTTTAGAAAACACTGTTGAAATTATAACTGAGCTTTGCTTTCTGTTTCTTACATTTAAACACTGATGTGGCAGATGATATCGCCCTTGCTGAGAAAAGGCAAAGTATAATCTGAGTAGCCAAATGGACTAAAGGAGAACTCCCTTACTTAGAGTGCCGATGGTGGAAGAAAAGTTGAAAAAGTGAAACTCAATCTTGGAAAAAACATGCAGTCTTCACAAAGACAGTGCCCTGCCTATGATTTGATCCCGTGATTTGTCTCCTAACTACTGTGCCACCAAGCTGGGTTGTTTATAAGATATAGAAGTGCAATTTACTGTTGTCATTGATTCCTTAATAGAAAGCCAAGATATTTAACTGGAAGTTTGATTCCAATTTTGATAAGACTGGGTCCTGTATCAGTTCCATAAAAACATTAAATGTTAATGATTTTGTTTCATTTCTTCATTATTTTCATGTTCCCATATTACTTTACAGTGTCACATGACACTGGCATATTTGAATTGTGTTTGAGGATTTGATTTGCTTATAAGGTTATTTGTTATTTGATTTGCTATATGCAGAACATAAGATATTTCATCTTTAAGTGTTAAAAGTGAAATTTTACAGATTTATGTATTTGCTGTAACATTTCTCTCTATTATAATAAAAAAAACCCTGGGACGAGACATGACTTTTTCAGAGAGATACTTTAATGTCCCACGAGACGAGACTTTGTGCCAAGAGATTTAACCACGCCCAGGGCCGGAAATAAAAGACAAAGAGTAGATGACAAAGTAGAACGTCGTAAAGAATTCAAAAACACTGGCACGGTACACATGCAGAGCAGGTTAATGAAAGTACTAAAATTTGAAAGTCTCAAAAAAATCATAGTAAATATCACATTAGCACAAACAAACTGAAATTATTACTCGGTGAAATAACGGAACAGCGAAAAGGGATTGAATATATTGTTTGGCTTTAAACTTTAATTCGGAGACTTGTAGATCATCTAATTCATGTTGCCATCGGGGGGGGGGGGGGGAGTTTGGGCGAGCAGCCCTAGAATTTAGTAGTATTGTTCATGTTAAAAGCTTCACCAGTACCAGTGAGGAGGCAGAAGACATGGATCAGTTTTGGAATACCAGACACCAGTGCAAATATTTTCCACCCCAAATATATACAGTACAAAGCTTGCAATCTTTGAATAAGAAAGTCCGATACAGTTCCTACTGCATACAATTAGTATAATCATAGGGCTATAAAATGACTGTTATCTGATAACATAGATTTTTGATAGTCTATATTCTTTCCTCTGTTACAATGATGTGAATTGTCACGTATAATATCGTTGTTAGAATTCACACTAAAACATGGCATACAGACAAAAGTGGAAATGTGCGCATGCACAAAAAATTCAGATGCACAAAACTGAACATAAGCAAACTTCCATGCACTTCTGCTTCATAAATCCCAGTCGGCACGACAAGCAACACAGGTGCACATGCCCACATGCAGCAGTTTCACCCCGACGCCTCCCAGAATTACACCCCTTTCGATATGCAAATCAATATAAATAGCCCATCAAGTTCCACATTTTATGAAAAGATAACAGCAAAAGCACAGGAAAAAAAAATTCAGCATATGCGAAGTGGAGGCACGGAAAAATGTACAATTTGTTGGCTTAAGCAGTGTTATAAGCAACAAAAGGAAAGTGATGGAGTGATACAGTGTGACAGAGACACTCGAAAATTCAAGTTCAGAAAGTCTCTCAGTGCCAAAATGAAAAAATAAGTGGTCAGATGTCAAAGTTGAGTTGAAAAGGCGAGTCGTAGCCCACCGTCAGAGTGTCATATGGAAGTGTATTAGGGCACAAAGAAAAGAAAAATAAAAGTAGTGACACAGTGAAGATAAAAAGGTTGAAATGTAGACTTGAATCTAAAAATCTCCACTTTAATCATGTACTTTATTTTGTCATTAAAGCTGAACTTAGTAAACTTTATCTTAAAATCAATGTTTAATTTACTAGAGTTTCTCAAATCCCATTGTGACTAAAGTAGTATGTGTTCCCCGGCCCAGTCATTAATCTACATACTTCTTAAATGGGCTTTTTCTTTCATAGGCAGGAGTGTGCAGGCTGTGATTACAACTCAGAATATATTACATTCATGATATTACTGCTCTTTGAACATTTTAGAATAGTCCGATGTATACTTGATATCATTTTCATGATGAAGTGCATTAAAGCATGTGTTAAACATGTGGGGGCACGGTGGTGCAGCAGTAGTGATGAGTTGGTGCCTCATCCAGGGATTGTTCCTGCCTCCCACAAGATGCTTGCTAGGAGAGGTGCGACCCTGAATGGAATAATTAAATGCAGCAGTACTGTCTCTGTCAAATGTACCATCCCCCAATCCCTGCAATGTAAAACCAGCTGCAAGCTTAGAACACAGATTCTTCAAAACTTTTATGGGACATTGAAAAATCTTTGTTATACATGTTTACTTCTTCCATCCATCCAGGGTCACGCCAGTCCCAGTAAGCAATCAAGCGCAAGGAAAGAACAATCTCCTGATGAGGATTCAGCTAATTGCTAGTGCTATGCCACTGCGCACCCACATGTTTAGTTATTAACAGTATACATTATTTTAATGACGATAGAGATTTATCTGTAAAATGTAATATGCATTCTTTAATGGATTTCATCATAAAAATGATATCAAGCATATATCCTAGTATTGTAACATCACACAGCACCAAGAGGATATCTCTTGGAAATCGAAATTGACTTAGAAGCCAGTCATCATCATTTGTAAATGCGTGCTTTTCCTATAAAATAACAATAATAATAATATGATAAAGAATTAATGAAAAATATACAATATGAAAGCATAAGTAGTATAAACATGTACATACAGTGCAAATGGCTCAGAAAATGGCTCAGGGTGTGCAGTGTTACTGTTGTAGTGCAGGTTTACAGTAAGGTAATTGTAATTCTAAGTACAAGCAGTTCTACCGACAGCACTTACCGATAGCTCTTGGAATTAAACCTTTTCTTAACCTTGAGGTCCATACAGGAAAATCCAGATTGGAGAAGTTCAAGTAGATTGCTGCATGGCTGAGTGGAATCCATGCAGATTCTGGTGGCTTTCCTTAGGCAAAGTGTGCTATAAATGTCCTCCAGGGCTTTAAGTTGTATCCCGATAATCCTCTCCACTCTCTACACAGCCTGCCGTAGAGCTTTCCGATCAGCCGCTGTGCAGCTATGACACCACACACACACACAATGGGTTAAAACACTCTGAGAGTAACAACGCTCAAGCAGTTGTGGTATTTGGAATAGTTTTTTCATTCCGTGCACTATTATATTGTTACAGAATGATTACAATCAATTTAATTTGTAAATGATATGCAATTAGTTTTTGATGTATTTGCGAATCTGAAAAAAGGGAGACCACACAGAAACAGCAGCACTGCTTTGATGGTGGGTGCCACCAGCTTACACAACCGAGCAGTAAAGAGCGTATGCAAGTTGGGAGGCAGCCATGAGAATGTGCATGGGTATACGCCAAGTTTAATTTTTATACATCGTGATGTGAGCGTGGAAACGCACATTTTTGTGCGTACACACTATTTATACATGAGGCCCCTGCTCCCTAAGATCACAAAACTGCAAGATTTAAATTATTGTATAAATGTCTACACAGCCTTGCCCCACAGATTACACAACACCAATATCAAATCGATATGTGTCATTAAAATGAGCAGGACATCAAAGTAAGTTTTTTTTTGTTATTAAATAAGAAATGTAACTTATTATTCTTAATAAATTGAAGGGTCCCCAGACTGCAATTGTGAACCATTGAAAGATGAGAAGGACACCAGACAGCCAAATAAAATGAACATAGAATGTCCATCAACAGTCCTAACCAAACTGGAATCACACCAAAAAGCCATCACATATAACAAAGTAAGAACAATACTGAATAGCTTGTGTGTTGGATGAGAAAATGAGAAACACACAAAACGTTGTTAATCTACCAAAATCCCTGAAGGGCATCAAACAAATATTATTGGTCATCCAATATGATCACACCTGACATCCTTTATTATTTGCCATGTAATATCTAGCAGATAGTAAAAGACCATCCATTAGAGGATGATGATTAGTATTTTAGACAGAGAACATCAAGGCCCTAGCGACTAAAGTTAAAGAAAATGGTGAATATCCATGCATCCTGTCTTGATTCGACCACTCCCAGTGACCACACCTTCCTGCTTGCTGACGCCGGGTGATATCAATCACTCAACCCGCACATATTTTGACTTCACCTCTTTTGTCTCTTATTGAGTCAATGCCTTTATTATTCCTGTGCCTTGTTTTTTGCTTGTTGTTCATGTTTTGGATTTATCATTTTTCTGTTAGTTTTGCCCACATTCTGTTTAGCCTGGTTTTTGGTCAGTTTTTCTTCTGCTCTGTTTCATATTTTTACGATTGAAATGCATTCAAGATGTTGTTTTTTTATTTGGCTATGTCTATTTCCTCTAGCTATCCATTTGTAAACAATAGTGCTAGAACCTCTCACCTTAAAGGAGACTTCTGTGGCCATGTATGGCCATTTGCTCAGCATGTGGTGGCATTATATTGGATGAGTAGATATAGTTGGTCAGCGTGATGAAACCTCATTCACATTCCAAACTCAGTCCTTGCTCATAACATTCTCAAACCCACTTAATCCAGCTTAGTCTCACGAGAGGAGGCCTATGCCAGCAAGGACTACTTTGGACAGGGTGCAAGTTTATCCTATGGCAACATCATGCATTGGCCCACCTAGGGCAGATTTAGAGTCACCAATTAAACTATTGTTCAAGTCTTTGGAATGTTGGGAGCAAAACCTACATGGACATGGAGCAAACATCACACAGGTAGCAACTGGGCACTAGAATTATAAAACAACTTTCACTCATTAGTTAGTTCATCCATCCATCTATACCTTCCTTCTATGCCAGCTACTCTGGAGTAGGGTGTCAGGGAAGGAGGATTTGGCCCAAAATTGGTTTTGGTTTTATCAGATGTTATTGTCTTAAATCTACTTTATTCACTACTGAAAGTCATTGGTCAATATGACTGAAATAATTTTGTCTTGGCGGGGAATTGTTTTGTATTGTTACGATACTACTGTAAAAACAGATGTCTAACCAACAAAATATCACCACGGAGAGGAGTTTGTTACTTAAATGCTCCATTTATGTAATTTTATTTGCATATACTTTTTTATATACTTTGTGTCTGTCAATGTCTGTTCATAATAAATTTCTTTTTTAAAAATCTCAGGTTTTACATCAGATGAAGACTTCCTAAAATTATACAGAGAAATATAATAGAGATAGATATGTAAAACAGTGTACCTGCTCTTATTTTAATTCAGAAGAGCTAAAAGCTGTTGGGATCTTCATTCTTTCTCTCTTAAACTACACCACTGGGATGAATCCTTGTTTGTGGTGGAATGTCATGTCATGGTTTCTAACAAATCCTTCCTATTCTGTTTATTATGCTGAACATGTTTACTGGTAAAGTGAAGTTGACTTTATACTTACATACATGAATCACCCCCTATCATACGCTACCATTTTATGTAAAGTTTCACAGACTTGAAATCTGAAAGCTACTGGGAAATTCATGATCATGAAAATTAGTCTTCAAATGCCCTTTTTCGGTTTAAAGGCCTCCGGATTCTATGCCAGCAGCATCAGGAGGAAGCCTGGAAACAACCCTGGTGGGATGCCAGCTTGACACAAAGCTCATACCCACCCACTCACTCACACAAGGCCAGTTTAGAGTTGGTGATTTATTTAATATGGGCACTTTTGAAATATGGGAGGAATGATGGAGTACTGGAGAAAAACGCACACAGGCATGGAGAAAGCCATGAGAGTGGGATGTCACTTACACATGTATAGAATATTCATCGTTGCTCTCATCAGACAGAAGCTCACAAACACTTTGTATTAGTGTGTGTGAAGTCAGTGACATTCATTCATTTTTCTTTGAACTTTTCTATTCCAGTACATGAAGCTATTGATATTAACACAATGTCACTGTTCCCAACATCATAGCCTGTGTAGACTTAGTCCATTTTCCTCATGTCAGTTCTATTTCCTTGTGTTTCTCCAGTTTTTGTCCACATCCTACAATTGAGGTAGGTACATTTTGACTATTGTTGTACTGAAATGAATAAATGCATGAAAACTAGTAGAAGGACATAGAGGTATGAAATGCAAAGCCGGACCAAACCCTAAATTGAGTGCTAGTCTGTCACAGGGAGAAAGTGAACAAGAGATTTTACAAATCAGAGGAGACCATTCACTCCACTGAGCTCATCTGGTTCAATAATAGTGAATCTCATTTTACCTGGATACTTTTGCAGTTTGCAGGTTGTTGTTTCATCTGCATGACTAGGTATTTGTCCCTGAGTTCCACAAAGCTTTGTTTGAAGACATGCTCCCTGGCTTCAATCTTAAATGCATTTTTCCTCAACTGGTGTCCCCTGTTTATTCAGAAGAATTTAGCTGGATCAACATTATCTATGCATTTCAAAATTTTAAAGATTTGATTAGGTCCTCATAGAGGTTTCTCTGTTTGAGACTAAATGGGTTTAATTCTTTAAACCTGTCATATCCTGGAATCAAGGAGCTCACTCCACCCACATGGTGCATTAACTAACCTCTCATCTTTACTGTGTGTGCCAATTACCCAACTTAAGATCCAGTTTTGTCGGTTAGATCTAGTAGTTTCTAGTTTCAGAATTACAAGAATTCAGAATTTTGTTTAGTTTAAATGTGTTAGCATATCAGCTTTAAGT
This sequence comes from Polypterus bichir lapradei, assembly GCA_026402145.1. NCBI lineage: Eukaryota > Metazoa > Chordata > Cladistia > Polypteriformes > Polypteridae > Polypterus > Polypterus bichir. The sequence continues at coordinate 20,595,789 of JANRMT010062796.1, forward strand.
ATGCAACACATAATTTGGGTGGGCTTGTAATGCTGGTTTTAATAAACACAGCCTGCCTATCAACAGCTTGGTGTGGTAAATTCCAAATGGTCCACGCTTGGCAGTTTTCGTTCCTGACAACCTTACAGTTGGTGGCCTGTTCCAATTTTTGCTTGAACTCCTTGAACATCAGCAGTACAGTATTCCTTGGCCTTTTTATTAAATTTCCAAACACTTTTGCTTGCTTTATCTCCACTGTCTCTTGCCTGATGGATGAATTTTGGCATTGTGTTTAGAGATAACATGAACAGGCTTTAAGTTTTGTAGTTGCCAATCTGACCATTTCATCTTAACCATTTCTAATAACACCCACTATCAGTTCTTGACATGAGTTTGTGTTTGAGGGTTGCATTAGGTGAATTTCATGGGGCTTGGGAGGAAGAGTTAACATTTCATCACCAAAATGGGTCAGGTTTTCTAACCTTAGGTGCTACATTTGTATGCCCAGACCAATGAGATGTGCCCAAGTGAACCACATAAAACTCCTAATGTGTACAAAAGGGTTTGAAGCCTCTCAGCATTGGGAAAAAATCTTTACCTTACATAAGTAAACTGCTTTCTTTTATTCAGTTGCCTCTTCATTCTGTTAGTTCTGTTTCTGATACTCTTACATGTTTAAGAAATCCTATTCCATTTTAAAAAATGCACAAACAAGTTCACAATGATTCAAGAAAGAAAAAATGCATTATACACAATCGGCACAATTTGAAGGTGACTTAGGATTTACTTTATCTAACAATGAATCATGTCAAGCAATCATCAAAACAAGTTTAAGTCAACCTTGACAACTCTGCTTTGAGTTGGTGGGACATTCAAAGAACCTCCTCTTCTACTGAATATTGCATTATGGTCTGCCTTGTTTCTGTTTCATCACTTTCTCTGGCATTGTTTGCTACATTCTGCAATGTATGCTTTGAAAAGCAAGCACTTTGTAAAAGTCACAACTCTTCCATTCATCCATCATCAGACCTATGACCTATGTCAAAATCAGAGGCACAAGGGCTGGAGCCCATCCCAGCAGCACTGAATACAAGGTAGCAAATTGAATCTCTGAATGGGGTACCAGTGTACCACTGCATACAGCAAAGGCGCAGGGACTGAGGGAAAATTCCATTGTGAAGGGGGGAGGATAGAAGGTAGCTGGGAGTTGTAACCTGCTACAATATTATAAAGAGTGGAGTGGTACAGAAAATCAAGTCTGATTGTATGCTCTTATAACCTAATGGTTTATGTTTATGTAAAAAGTGTGGGGACTGCCTTTATACTGGGGTTGTTGCCTGCGATTTGCTTACTGTATTTTTTTTTTTTTAAATACAGCATTCATGAGACACTCCTTATGTCTCAAGTCCTTGTTGTCTCCAAACCTCGTGAGAAAGATGCAAGTGACAATCGCATTGTCATGATACAGCAGGGCTCTGCATCTAGTGCACACAAGAGGGCACAACAAGAGCATTTCTAAATGAAATATTTTATCATTTAAAAATCAAACTGCTTCAAAGTACTGCTTCTTATTTTTTATTACATTTAAATAATAAAACTCCTAACTTGGTACTTATGTAGCATACATATATATATTATTTTCAAATATAGGCCCAAATATATACTAAGTTCTGAGCTGCATTTGTTACTTCTGGTGTGTTGAAAGCAAACAGAATATTTTTTAACACTATTTAATACACAGATAAAATAATCCTTGCCTTTGAGTAGAAATTCAGTGAATGCACACAAGCAAGAATGCCCTTCAACATCAGCAGGTTGAAACAATGTTTTCATTTATTTAATGGATGGCAGAGATGAGGTACAGCTATACTATACTATCAACTCAACAGCTTTCATTTTTCAGGTATCAGAGCAGCAAATCCCATCATTTTCATCTCTGGGGGTGGGGAGCAGGGAAGGGGACATGGTGGTGTGCAGGCTTACAGGTCACTCTCTCCGTAGAGGGCGCTGGAGAAGGAGATGTAGTCAAGAGCCCCAGGTACACTGTCGGAACCCACATACTTTGTCATCCTGCTGATGCAATATTCGGCCTGCTCGGGGGGCAACTCGCGTCTCAGCTCTTCCACTGTGATGTAGGTCTGGTAGAGAAAAACAAAAGTTTTGAAAGTTTTTTCTCAGCAGGCAACATAGTCAGAGCAAGGGAGGAGGTGGGGCTGAGGGTGACAGTGACACAAGATCTAAAGAAGCCATTTCCTTCCTCTTGTACCCCCAGCCCAAGTGGTTTTGCAAGTGATACCCTACATTGGAATATTCTCCACTTCAAAGTGGACGCATTCAGTACGTTTTAAGGCTTTTGTGTCACATTCGTGCTGTTGCCTGGTTTTCTACAACTGTAGCTACTGGGGAATATGTACTTGTTTTTTTCTCTAATTACAAATAAAGCTTCACTTAACAGCATGTGTTTCTGGAGCAAATGAACACGCACCACAATTATAACAAACAAATTGACCTCAAACACAAAGAACTTATCTTTTAATCAGTCTGAGTTCTAAATGCCAGATTGTGGACTTCAAGTTATAGAAGAGAAGATATAAAGATTTTAATCTCCATCAGAAAACACTTCAATAAAAGTACAGGTGACTTACTACATTCAGAGATTAGGAAATATAAAGTAAATAAGATTATTACTTTTGCTGCCACAGAGTAAAAACGAACAAAAACAGAAACCCCTGTGAAACATGGCTAGTGTGATGTATGTTATAACATGAAACATTTATTTTTATTTCTGCCTTCACAGTTATAAGAATCATTCATTCAATAATTAATGGAGCTAAACTCAGCAGTGATAGAGGCAAGACAAGAACCCCATTTCTAGATCTAGTCCATCAGTGTAACACACACACACTGGACCAATTTTAGGTTGCAGAACATAAGAATAATATTTCCTCTGTTTGGAAACACACACAAATTAGGATGAATCAAAACAAAAAAAAACAGGCGGCAGTGGTTCAAGTTTCTACTCTGGGTTAGAGAGGAGTGCTGTATAAAAATCAATTATTGGCCACCTACAGTCTCCAGATCGAATTAATGATATTTGAAGAGCATAGCTCAAAAGATGTCAGCATGATTAACAAAAGTGAACAGCAAAAGAAAGCAAAAGGTGGGTGCACGGTTTGTTGGAGCTTACTAAATAAAACTCAGTCATGCTTTACATGCATAGCTCCCAGTAAATACAGCTGAGCTGTTTTCCTCTTTACCGAGGAACATTAAACAGTAAATAGTGAATGGCCAGGGAATACCAGAACTAGTCTAAGGCTCAGAGGGGTGTTTTTTTTCTACAGTAGTTGAGAGTTTGTAATTTCTTGAAAGAGAAGTTTTGGAAAGCTTTAAGTGAAAATTGTTTCTTTAAAAGTTGAAGTCCAGACACTGCCACACTCATCTGAGTAAACAAGAAAAGCAAGAGGAAAGGCTTTATATTTATTAACTTCAGAGGCTGGACTGTCAGCTAAACAAGGAGTCTATAATGTCTGTTTTATAAAATTAAATCAAAAAAGTTGATGACATTTTTACCTTATAATTCAGTAGCATTTTTTGTCAAAGAATAAACAGTAAATTATAGATGTACAATATCATATTTTGCAAAGACACAATTAATGTATATATTCTCCTCACTAAACTTGGGTTGGTCTACTTCCCAGAGCTGGGACTGCACAGGGCTTCCCGATAAAGTTCTAACCTTGGACTGAGATAGTGGCAGTGTAAAGGACAAACAACCTTCTGCATGTTCAAATTACATCATTAGGTTTCTTAATATAACTATCATTTTAACTATGAATAATTTAAACTGATACAATTATGTAATTTAGGCATACACAAAACTCAGATGGTTCTATGCTGCTTAAAGTGGGGAGACAGGGACACAGAGCTAGGTGGCTGTAGACTATCAGGCAAATACACGTCCTTCTGGTTTATGTGTAGCGGACAGTAAACCGCACATTCCTGACGACATAATTCAATAAATTCTCCTTAGCCAACAGAATTAAAGAAAGAAGCTTGCAAGAAGCTTGGAAACAACCAAAATGCTCTGAAACCAGTCCTTTTTTTTCAACCAGTTACCTTATCTGAAGCAAGGATCTTGAAGGATGCCATGACCTGTTCAGCAGTGTCAGTCTCCGCAGTTTCCCTGGTCATGAAGTCAATGAAAGCCTGGAACGTCACAACACCTGTATTGTTGGGATCGACCAAGGTCATGATGCGTGCAAACTCCACTTCACCCTTGAGAAAGAAAGGGACATATGAAAGGTTAAGGGAAGCAAATTAATAAAATGTTAAGGTGTACAGGTGTAATCTAAAACAGATTCTAGCTATATCAGTTTCTATAAAAATAAGAGAAATGGTTCCAACTGACAGAAGCTGACAATTTGTATCTTACCAGATCATAACCCATGGAGATAAGGCAAGCACGGAAGTCATCAGGATCCATCATGCCATTCCTCTTCTAAAGGAACAAAAATAAAGTAACATATTGAAAATAAGTACCAAGGAATATCACAAATTAGCATCTTTACCTAACTTAATGTAAAAAAAACCTGCTTTCAGTTCTTATACATCCTAGTCCTTGGTACAAAAGCTGCAATGTAAAATAAAGGCTGACTGACTGATTCAACACATGCTTCACAGATGTATTCACTCTAAAAGGTACCATAAATACAAATGATGTCCTAAAGCCCTTTTTGAGAGTACTTACAATGAAGTGTGGTATGCAAATTGAGATTCAGTTAACACCCTAAACAAACAATGTTTTATGAATAATTCTGAACAAGTTATAAAATTATGACATTTTATTGTTTTATTTTCAGGAAACCTCCGCCATTTAATGGATTTTACTACTGTTTATAGATGCTTTCACTGATCACAAAGTACTTACAGATGATTGAAAATTCCAGTCACCTGTTGATTCCTTTAACTTAGCACTTGATTCTAACTAACATTATGGGCCAATAACAATAACGTCTATGAGATATTAAGGGAAGAAACCACAGAGTGAAAGAGACTATACAACAAACTTTGTAAAGAGCTGTGATTTTTAGATTGTACTAGCTGAAATACCTGTCGTTGCCAGGGAGGAAAATAAAGTGTTTTTTTTTTTTAATTGTTTGAGAAAAATATAATTTAAAAATAAAAATAAATTAACAAACAATGAAGACTCACTAATGTGCTTGTCTCACGGACTTGTATGTATGTTATCCAGTTGATGCTCGAAACCGGCCAACTTTCTTTAATTTCAAAAGTAACAGGCCTGTGATGGTGCTCAAACATAACGAATGCTGCCAGTTATTTCCAGTTCGCCCTCTGGTGGTCATTCCGAGTGTCAACTGGATGATAACATGCATACAAGACCGCAAGATCACCCCTATCCATACCCAGAAGGTAGTGGGTTAGGATTGATTTCACCCTACAGTATTTATAGCCGACCAATGACAAACATGTGTACCGAGTTTCATGAAAATCACTCCAGCTGTTAGGAACATACATACATACATTGACTTTTATATATATATATATATATATATCTCCATTATCCAACCCGCTGAATCCAAACACAGGGGTCTGTTGGAGCCAATCCCAGCCAACACAGGGCACAAGGCAGGAACTAATCCTGGGCAGGGTGCCAACCCACCGCAGGACACTCACAAACACACCCACACACCAAGCACACACTAGGGCCAATTTAGAACCTAACCTTTGGACTGTGGGAGGAAACCGGAGCGCCCAGAGGAAACCCACGCAGACACAGGGAGAACATGCAAACTCCATGCAGGGAGGACCCGGGAAGCGAACCTGGGTCTCCTAACTGCGAGGCAGCAGCACTACCACTGCGCCACTGCGCCACCATGCCACCCCATATATATATATACTATCCATCCATCCATTATCCAACCCGCTACATCCTAACTACAGGGTCACAGGGGTCTGCTGGAGCCAATCCCAGCCAACACATGGGCGCAAGGCAGGAAACAAATCCCGGGCAGGGTGCCAGCCCACCGCAGTATATATAGATAGATAGATAGATAGATAGATAGATAGATAGATAGATAGATA
>JANRMT010062796.1:20610074-20719099 GCA_026402145.1 Polypterus bichir lapradei
TATATATATATATATATATATACACACACACACACACACACACATCCTTACCTTATATACTGCATTAGTATATTAAGTCTGTCCTACTAAGGTGGTTTACAGTCTCTTACCTGCAGTCCATGACTCATGTAAGGCACACTTCTGCTTAAACTTCTCAGCCAGGTGGTCAAGACGCTCCAGCCTCCTGATCTCAGTCAACAGCCACTCCTCATAGCCTTTTTCTACTTGCTCCAGGCCTTTCCATGCATTTGCAATGTCCTGAATTGATAAAAGAGAATGATCAACATGTACTCTGTGACATGTGCTTTGTTTACCACAGCTTGTAGTCCAATTTCAGTACATTCTCACAGATGACAGAAGCAATTTTGTCATTTAGCTTGATCTTGTGTAAGGCCATTAAATATCAAGAAATTCACAGGGTCAGAAAAAGCAGTATGATTATCTTTTGTTTAATATTGGAAAAAGTGCATTTCAGATGATTTATAAATGACCATCTGTAACTTTAATGCCGTCACTATTATTGCTACCTTTTAGCGTACTACAATTTCCCAACTACATTATATTAAAAATACATTTTTCAACCTCAGTGTCTTATTAGAATTAATGCATGGAATAAGGTGGTATATTGACCCTGCTCAAATATTCTATCATTGAGCAAAAAAAACTCTCCCTTAGGTTTTTAGTGTTAAGGTATATTAGTAAATTTAACCTACATACCGAAACCATCTTGCCCTCTGAGGGCATAAATGCAGGGCGGTTGCTGAGCCTCAACTTGGTCTGTAGGGTATTAAAGTTGATCTCCAGCTGGCATTTTTCCTGCACACGTGGGGGTTTATGCACACGTCTGTAGTCACGGAAATCTTCCAGTTTCTGCTGCATGGCGCGCATGGTCTGTTCAGCCACACGGTTCTCTAGCCAGGGGATGGTGCGACGAATCCATTCCAAAAGCTGTAAAAGAAAGCAGACATTAAGCAACATAAATAAAGAGACCACAACTTTTTCTAAGATTTGTGAAACATGGGTTCTAAACTCATAGAAAAGATTAACAGGGCAGAAGGCAAGCTAACCATCAAAATGCGCTATATAAACAGCGGGACCACATTGGTATCAAGAAAAGCTAATGTGTGGATAGTACCCAATGGTTGATCTACCATAGGGTCAGACTTAACTATTCCTCCTTTAGGTGTTCAACACAGTCGCTCAAGTTGAATGCCAATGCCTTGGAATCCTATGGTTCAGAGAATATGACAGGTCCTTAAAATTATTTTATTGTTGCTTGGTGCATTAATGGCTTAGTGAGGTTATTAAGCAGTAGTGGTGAAATGCATCTCCAGGCCTTAAAGGGTAACATATTACACCTGTCACATGTTGCTTGTGAATGGGCAAGGAGATGCAACTAACAACAATATACTGAGTGACAGTATACCATAGTGGCCAATAAGGTGGTTAAAGTGTGGCATGATCACTAGAGAGAAAGTACACCATTGTGGAAGAAAATGGAGGTATCTCCATATTTTGGATTGGTGGATGAGTGGATTTTCTTGCTGACTGGCATGAGCAGACATTGATGGAACAACTAGGTGTGGATTGTCAGTATGTGTGATCTGTGCTGAGATTAATACAAAGCTCCACAATGGATATTCTCTTGTAGGTCTCAGTAATCTTAAAAATAGGGTTGTAAAGAGATACAATAAATAAGAATATCTCTATTATGATTACACTATCTGTAGTCTAAAGCAATATGTGAAAAATGTTCAAAAGTATCACTGCAGTTAGGAATATGCGAGTCTGGTGGGGTGCTCAGGGACACCTATGATGGTGACGGAGAAAGCTACATTTCATCATAGTTGCTCATTAAATAAGAGCATTTTGGGACTAAATACAAATGTATATTTTGGCACAAAAATGTATGCTTTGTTCTCACCGTTAGTTTGAATGAACCAACTGCATTGTTAATGAAAAAGAAGTTGTGTTTGTTATTTTGAATTGAACAGCTGGGCAGTGGTAAGATCTTTTACCACATAACTCCAGGGAGCTGGATTTTAACTTGCCCAGAGTTAATTCCTGTCTTGCTGTAATCTGCTTAGATGGGCTCTAGACATTCCTTTGTAATGGAAAAAGTAGGCAAAATAAATGATTTTGTGTGTCAGTTAGACATCTCACCACTAGGAGGCCCCTGTTACACTGTCTAAACCAGGAGGAGAAGGAGGTTAGGAGCACGCACTGATACAGTGCATTGCTGCACCCACCACATGACAAACCAACTCAGGATCCTAGATTAGGACTCAAGTGCAGCCATGCAATGGGTAATATCTCAGCAGAACAGAAATATATTTACACCTTTGGAGTTTTGAAAATTCTTTATAATTTACAGTTATTAGATTCCACAAAAGCAAGTTTAGCATAGAGAAAATATTTAAGGAACATTTTCTGTAACAGAAAATTAGGTATTTTTCATCAGGAACAAATACACTGCACTTACATGGAAGAATGGTAATGAACATGCAATATATAAAATCCACAAATAATGGGTATCTGCTTATGGTGCAGTTACAGTATTATAATTTATATATATTATATAAATATATATATATATTATATAATATATATATATACTGTATATTATATATATTATATATATATTATAATTTATATGAAAGCAAAGGAGAAAGTTCACAACCCAATAGAAATATTGTATATCAAACATATTTTTAAAACCATTCTTTTGCTTTTATGCATTTTACTACCAGATTCACTGCTAAAAGAAATGTCATAATAATAAACCTCATACCTCACTGGCCAGTTTCTCATATTCCTCCATTAGCTTTTCATTCTCTTGATTGACAGCAAGAACTTTGCAGATTCGGTTAGCAGCAGTCTCAGCCTACAGTGGCAAAAGGAAATGTCATAAAGTTTCACAGTATTTCAGCAAAGCCAACAACTAGGCACTCAAATATGTTCCCATTTTTTGCTTAATGGTAATTTATCAAGAATATTATATTAATCAGAACAGTGTGACAATTGATATATAACAGCCCTCAGGTTACATTCATAGACACTCAGATTATTAATTTTCTTCATCAGAAAGAATGGAAGAATTGTAATTAATTTCTAAAACCCAAGTTGTTTTTCTGTCAAAATTAAATAACTATCAATAGAGAAGGCTAGAGTTGACTATTGTGAGTGTGAGACCTTCATAAGTTAAATATGTAACAAACAAAAGAACCACAATTGCCTATCATTTACTGCTCTATCATATTTGCAATTATTCAGCAGTCACTTGCCGACCACATTTTCTCTATATTTAAGAACATAAGCACACTATAAGTATTCTTTATCTCTCTTTGCTGTGTTTTTCTAAAGTTTTGGACCTTTTTAGATTCTTTTAATTATGATTTTATCTAAAAACAAAGGTTATGTTGCACAGTGTTTACAGATGGGCGAATTTCCCAATATAAAAATAAAAGATGTGTTTGTAGGTGGGCATTTGACCAGTTTTTAAGGATAAATGGTCAGTATGCATAAGGTATTGTAAAATCTGTTACATCAAAATAAATAACATTTATTTTGAGGGCTAAATGTGGAAGGTAAAAACTCAACCTTTCAGCTGCTACTTTTTAAACTGTGGGTAAAATAGCTAAAGTATATGTACAATTTCAGGATTAATGTATAAGCAAGGATGTTAAATTTTGAACAGGATAAAGTTAAAGATAGTTTAAGCAGATTTTCATTAATGTCCTGGTTTCTTCATTGGTTTTTGGGTGACATTATATGTAAAGACCTCAATAAATCTGCAAACTGCTCCTGCTGATGGCTTTTGTGCCACAAGGAAGGTGAAGCTGAGATTCAAGGAGAGGGGTGGAATTAATTTGCACCAGTAGCAATTAGAACAAACCCTTACCTGCTCAGCTCCAGCAAAGGCATGGTAGAAACAGGAAACATAGGTCATGATGGCCTTTTCATCTGGTTTGGGGGTGTTAACAATATCTGTAAGAAGGAAAGAAAATCAAACATCTTAGAAAACTAAGCAGTTAAAAATAAGCTGGTACTGAATTATAAGGAAGAGCAGAGGCATCAGGTAAAAAAAGGGGGGTGTGGGGTGTGAAGTGTATGATATCTTCAAGAACATGTCATGTATTTATCTTTTACTCATAAAATTCCCCCCTCCTCCTGCCCCAAGTAAAATGTTATATGTGGTTCAAATTTAATAATCAAACGAATCCCAAGGAGCACAATTCTGAATTGAGAATTGTACTGGAGAATATTTTCGATAACAAATAAAAGGACTGTGATGAGGTGGACACATGATAGCCAAAAGTTTAAAGTCATCAGTAAACTTCCTACTTTTCAATCAGTCCTAGAACATGAAAATTGTTGAATGTTATATTGAAGACTTCATTGTTTTTTATTAATGTTGTATGGAGGCATACAAACTCATGACAATTTAATCTGCTATTAAATATGAAAATATAATAATAATAATTCTTTGCATTTATACAGCAATTACTCAGTACCCACTTAATTATTTCCATCTGCTCATTAAAACAAAAAAGCATTAAAGTGCTTTCAAATTGAAGACAGATATCTTGACTAGTGAATGAGGGGGGGAAGGTGGGTCTTCAATTCAAAATCAAAATAACGGTATGGGAAAACGCTTCTTATTTATGGGCTACTTTCATTTTCCAGCAGAATTTATTTACCAATATTTTAAAAAATAATGCATGCATTTTAGCACTGCTGCCTCGCAGTTAGGAGACCCGGGTTTGCTTCCTGGGTCTTCCCTGCATGGAGTTTGCATGTTTTCCCCGTGTATGCGTGGGTTTCCTCTGGGTGCTCCAGTTTCCTCCCACAGTCCAAAGACATGCAGGTTAGGTGCATTGGCGATTCTAGATTGTCCCTAGTGTGTTCTTGGTGTGTGAGCCCTGCGGTGGGCTCCCCTGCCCGGGGTTTGTTTCCTGACTTGCGCCATGTGTTGGCTGGGATTGGCTCCAGCAGACCCCCATGACCCTGTAGTTAGGATATAGCAGGCTGGATAATGGGTGGTTGGATGGATGCATGCATTTTGCATGCTGTGAATATACAACCAGATGACATGTGAATTATGCAACAGAAAATGTCAGATTTTTTTCCATTGATGTTTTTGATATTGTTTGCTGTTGTACAGAGTTGGTCACATCAGGCTCCCATTTTATTAGAAATATTATTAAAATTTTCCAAAAAGACAAGAGAATACCAATACAAATTACTGTACATGGAGTAAGTAACATAAAAAAATGATACTTTTTGGGCAAAGTATTCATTTAACACAAATATCCTGCTGCTGCAACTCAAAATATAGTATGCGGACAAGGGTAAGACATTTAGCTGTTGTTCAATCAAAGATCAGAATCGGGAAGACATGAGATCTATGTGATGTTTATTGTGGTAGGACTGTTGGTGCTATACATAGTGGTTTTAGCATTTCAGAAAAAACTATTCTCCTGGTATATTCACACACTACAATTTGCAGAGTTTATAGAAAATAGTGCAATAAACAAAGAAGATCCTGTGAATGAGAGGCACCTGCTTAATAAGAGAGATGAGAGAACAATGGCGAGATTATTTCAAAGTAATAGAAAGGCTGCTCATAACAGCTCTTTGCAAAAATGGTGGTCAGTAGAGCACTACTGAACACACTCACATACACACACACACAAAACACCCTGCGTTGGACATCTAAACAAATTCACTACAGCTGCAGAAGACCACACTGGGTATCACTCCTGTTAGCTAAGAACAGGACAATGAGGCTATAATGGACACGTGATCACCAAAACTTCATGAATGAAGAATGGAAATATTTTACTTCATCTGACAAATTTGAGTGATATCTGTTGTAACATGTAGATTGCTGGTTCAGAATATGGCATGAACAGTGTGAATCTTTGTATATGCACTCTCTCATTTCAATAGTACAGACTGGAAGAATGTTTTCTTGGCATATGATAGGGCTCTTAATATGCACAGAATGCCATTTCAATAACATATTGTATCATGTTCCTCACTTTATGGTCAAAGTTCTAGACTTTAACATATGGATACTTCAAATAAGATAAAGTGCCATGCCACAAGCATCAACCTAAACTGGATCCACGAATATTAGAGTGTTTCCTGTTTACTCTAACGAAAAGCCTAATCAAGACTAACAGTACTATATTTTTGTTTACCATTTTTCATTTTCTTGAGATAGCAACTAAAAATCCAATCTATCAGTATTTCTCATATTGTCTTGTGTACCAAGGTTTTATTTGTTTAAAAATACAATGGTCAGTGTCTCTGAGGTGGTCAATGTCTTATCAAATCAAGATGAACAGAATCCGTTTATTCTGCTTATCAACTGGATACATACTTTTATTAAATTCTCTTTTGTGAATATATAATAAAAGCCTAAAGTAATATTTCATCATTCATAATTCAAAAGAAAATTTATGCTAATAATCATCTATGCTTATAGGGTCATGGTATAGTAATGACAGATCGTAAGAGAAGCACTTCTGCACAATTCACTTATTCCTTAAAAAATTGCTTTTTTATCTAAAACACAAAATTTAAGGAGGTGTGATAACATACAGTATAATATTATTTTGTGGTAAATACAGTTTGATACTAGCTAAGGGCTTAAAGACTCCTGTCTTACCTTCTGCATCCAGCATCTTAGGGATGTCCAAGAACTTCTCAGCGACGTCAAAAGCAGTGTTCAGGTTACCAATTGGGTCATCCTTTAGGAAAAACCAAGATGCACAATTTATAAATATGATGAAAGTTGGTCAAAGTAGGCATAAAGAGAATCTTTACTTTCTTCTTTACACAAATACACAAATACTTTCATTTACTACATTAGTTAATCCATTTATTTCCTTAGTATAAGGAAAAATATAATGCTGGATTTTAACTATATTGAAGTGACTGATGAGAATCTGTGTGGTGTAAGGGTTACTACCACCTTGCAACTTTAGGGACCTGGATTTAGTTCTTGAACTGTTGACTATCTGTATGTAGACTGCATAATTTTCCCATATTCAGGAGCATTTTATCCTGGTAGTATAGTTCAATCATATATCCAAAAAATGTATGCATTATCAAACTTAATTTGTATATTTGAAAGTCAAGTAAGTATTAATATTTTTAGAATCACTTATTGAAACTACATTTTAAGTATGATAAACTAAAAACTGTATGGCAGTATTTAAAAAGTAATACAGAAACTATTGTTTCAATCTGGGGCGTTTAATTTTTCAGTGGGCTACAATAGCATTAGGTTATAGTTAAAGCCAGAGTTCTTAGTCAGAAGCCAACTATTACTGCCTGGAACGTATTATTTAAACTTTATTTCAGTCCACTTCTTTGTTAAGATTTACAACCTTACCAGCTTATTTTACATTTAAATACTTAAATTCAGTGTTATTTCTTCTTCTGTTTTTGCTGAATAATTGAGAGATACAAATAAGAAAAAAGCTAATTTTGTCCAAGTTTACATGAATCAATAGAGGTGTAAAGGATCTGTTTCAAAAAAAATTTAAGAAGAAAAAGACACTGAAAAACTGTAAACATATGTCTTATAAGTAGTGCGTTTCATTAAAAGCCAGCATTTGGCTTTCGATTTAGAAAATGACTGAAACCAAAACCTGTAGCTACTGTGATGCTCCAGGAGTTGAGTTTGACAACCCTGTTTTAAAAAGGTGTCTTCTTATTCGTCCGCTTGCATAAGAGGTTACAACTCTTGTGTAACATTCAAAGGCCACGTTTTAATTTTTTTTCCAAAAAGCAGCAAGTTAGTATTTTTCTATATTGATATATCCTTCTTAAATATATTACATAATTACTAATGAGCTAACTACTCGCAGTTCTCAGTACCTTGTTCATTGTGTGCATTCCCTACACACAAGGTCTAAGGGCATTACAACACAGTAGGCAGCTTAAATAGTGTACAGCAAATAGGAAAGTCCAATTTGAAAGTGAGGCTTCAGTAGGTGGTAGTAACAGATGCCAATTAGTAAAGGCAGAAGTATTTAAAGAATCAAAATAAAAAGGCAGTTTCATTAATCCACAAACTAGAGACATTAACAATAAGCAGGCAGGAACAGATGAACAGGTTCATTATTACCAAATCAAAATTTAATGATATGCATATGAAAAATAAATAAAAAATGAATAAAGAAAGAAATCAAAAACAGCCAGGGCAGGGCAAAAAGTGATCAACATCTAATAACTTAACTGTGGATTCAACCTGCTTAAACTGACATGACCACTGGAACCAACCACTACCTCCAATCACAGGATAGTTTCATAATCAGAAGTTCCTTACATGTTAATTCAAAGGAAGCAAGAATGAACAATTAATGCATGAAAAGTGTGAAAGCTGGGGTGAGAGATTAAGTCAAAGGAACTACCGGACACCACTTCCAAAAAGTCTGTAAACAGTTGTGGATTAGTGGAACAAGTACAGTGTGTAAATCTAGGAATTTTACCTCAATTAATATATGGTTTTTCTATTTTTTTTAAAGCACACTTGTTTACAGTATTGTGCTTCCTGCATCATACCCTCTGCTCACTATGTACATCTAATCTTCTTCATTGTCCTACTTTTGCCTGTACTTCTGCATTCTCAGATTTGTGTTTTAAAGTTCAGCCAGATTAATTTAGATCTTACTCCTACACATTTATTGTGTACCTTTAGCAGCTTGTCTTACTGATATCTGGATCAGGGATGTGCAGAAAGAGGTGGTTATACTACCTGAAGTCCCTTCTTCTTTGCCCTAACTAGCCCAAGTGTCTTTTTTTGCTTGAAGAAAAAAGAATCAGTCATTTCTTTTGTCTTTCAGCACTTAATGAATCTGCTTTAATATTTAGTATGGATTTGCCACCAGGATGTAATTGGTCTCAAGTGTCTGTATCCTGTTAGTTTTAAAAAGTGTTCACAAAGCAGAGATACTCTACAAAGACTACAATACACGGAGATGCCCAGATTATTTCTAAAGGACTTTACACACATAACAGAAACCAGGATGTTAAATTGAGCACTTTCTGTTTAAGTACAATTATTTTCGCTTCATCTATTCTTTGTTTGCAACCAATGAACTAGCTACATTATTATCTGCATAAATACTCGTCTGCCTAGATTTAGTCCAAAACCCAGTGGGACCAATTTTTCTCTCTGTCTCTCTTATATGTGTGTAACATATATATACTGTATGTATACCTAGTTGTTCACAATGAATGAGCTAACATGTGCTGATGGGCTGTTGTCATTTGTTAAGCTGTGTAGGTAGACTGCTGTTCCAGACTATCCTACTCTATCCTATATCACAGTGGCTCTCAAACTCAGTTTTGGGCACCACACATGGCTACAGGTTTCTGTTCCAACCAGTTTCATAATCAGTGAATTATCTTACCTCTCACTGATCATACCTCTAACTATTTAACTAGTTGGACTTTATTTTTTCTCTTATTATGCATTCAAAAGTTTGATCAGTGTGATTTTTGCATTTATAAGATATTTAGTAATAACTTTATTTCTGCAATAGCTTTAATTGCTTAATTTTATTTTCTTGGTTGGCTATTAACTTGCCATTTTATGTGTAGTTTGCTCCTTTAATTATATTTTAATGGCATTTAACAACAAGCTTAGCAGACACCGAGGCAAACAACACTTAATGCCGATAGGCTAAAACTATTTCAGCATCCGTCACACTAACATGCTCATTAGTAAATGATAAACTACATAACCAGAATACATCTGAGATCGCAATCCTCTTAGAAGATTGGTGTAACTATGCCATGTAATGAAACTGTAAAGAAGAGTCTCAAAACATGACAGAATGTAATTCCTTCAAAAAGCAGTGTAAGTCTTTGCATGTAGTCAGCTTACTGCACATTACCCTCATATTTTCCAGGGCTGAACATATTTGTTACCTCATTCTGATGGAAAATGAGGTTTACAGCAGTTGGGAATACATCACAGCACATCAGCATGCTTTCTTTATTGAACTGTTAGAAATCGATCAATAACAAGTATAAAGTTCAAAGTAAGCAGTGTTCTTTTCCCCCCTCCTTTCCACGTACAGTGTTCTTCTTTGCCAGCAAAAAACAGAACCGTGCTTTTGTTTTTTGATTAAAACTTCCATGTAAAGTAATGATAAACTAATGTTGGTGACAAAAATGTGATCCTATTTCAATTTGCAATTAAGAACTCTTAGCTCTACATTAGGCAGCTACAGTAAGGTACAATGAGAAATATTAAAGGGTCCTTAATTCTGATTACAGAATTTAACAAAGGAAACCCATTCTAATTAATCATGCTATAAATGTATGATTTATATCATAATGTCAAAGTCAAAAGTCTATAATGGCCTAAAGATATTTCCATACTAAAATGGGTTAAACAAGACGTACTGTTTCATTTTACAGTAATGAAACAATTACAGGAATTTCATCTTAAAACACGGTTGCCATTTCTCTTAGTATACATTAAGAAGCTAAACTATGGTACAATTAAATAGTACGTTTTTTGTTTCAGATTATTTTATTTAATAAAACAGAAACTAATTGAGTTATTCCATCTTGGAGCAAATGATGTACAGTATATCAAGCCCTTAAATTAACATTTCAAAAAAGATGTAACTATATTTACACTTCAATCATAGATACCAATATAATGAGAAGAGTAATCAACACATTACTGAATTGTTTCAAATCAGTAGTTAAATACTTTAAAAATGTGTTCTTTTAGGTAAACATTTTTAAAGCATTAGTTGTTGACTATAGTATATATGATTGCGAGGAAAGTGTGGAAAACTGCTACCTCAAGAGTAAAATCAAAAACAAATAGAAAAGAGGTTAGGATTTCAGAAGAGGATCCAAAAAAGGCACCTTTCTCAGTTTGGAGTAGTCTATGAGATCAGGCCTGTGTCTGTGAATGAGAGCACACAGTGCCAATCCATCTTTCCAGCTGACAGGAGCAATAACCAAGGGTAGGGTGACAGGGAAAGAGAAAAGGAGAGGGAGAGAGAGAGAGAGAGAAGCAACATTTTAGAACACTCATGAGCAGGCATTCAGACCTACTGGACAGCTGCAACTGAAAATAAGAACACAAGGGAGAAGAAAATAGAAGAGATGAAAATGGTTAAGATTAACCCAGAGCTGGGAAGTTGAGTTCTAATTAGTTACACACATTCAAAATAATTTGGGAAACATCAGAAATTTGCACAAGCAGGAAACCTAGCTTTAAACTTTCACCCATCTGGGGAATATGAAGGCAATTATGTAAACTGTGAAATCTGTTTCATAGTGAACATGTTTGTCAACCAATTTACTTTGGACCTACAGTATTAAGACAAAAACATAATCTTGATTAGAAAGTAGGTGAATAAAACAATAATGAAGTGCACTAGACAGAATCCCATGTAAAGAAATTTCAGATGCCAGACATGAGTAATTTGCAAAGCTAAAACCAAGTTTAACATCATCAGTAATATGACTTAATTAGAACTGATCAACAGAAGACCCTCACTAGTTTGGTTTTAAAGAATTTTACAAGGCAACCATCTGATTCCTAATCAATACAAATAACTTTCTTAAGATTTTTTATTTTCTGAATGTGCAATTACTATTTTTCAGTTGACTCCAAAGCAAAAACAGATTGTATTTGTCTGGTCTCTGCAGGTTGACATCTTTATTAGAGATTTTTAACCCTAGCATGAATCCACTTTATAAAGCTGATTGGGCCTTTTGTCTAAAGTTAGCACAAAAACTAGTACAAAGAGACAAGGGCTGTTACTTGTGCATTAAAGGTGGATGTGAAATTATTAGACAGACAGCAAGAGGAAACAGCAGCTTTGACGAAGAAGCTAAGGTCAGTGCATGAATCCAACAAAAAAAGGAATAGGAAGAGCCAGGAAGCATGTGACTTAGTTGAGGCAGAATCCGTGTTAGAATATAAATTAATCAAAAACCATATATAAATGGGGTGCTGGAAACAGTAATATAGGCAATGACTGAGTAGTAAACATCAGCGATTCACTTGTTTAAATTTGCTCTAATCAAGACTGATCAACCTCAGGTTATTATAGAATAATTTTGGCTAGCTGACGTCAGGTAAGAAGGTGTAGTTTAGCATAAAACGCAATAATTTTTTTTTCTAATAAGTGGAAAATACACAATAATTTGTGTAATCTTTTAATAACAACTACAATCTTGCTAGCAGGATTAATTAAAGAAAATAATTAAAATACAGCATTGGTAACTTGTTATTTCTTAAAGGAAACTTTTCTATTATCACACTTTTTTTTTTTTTTTGCTGGATCTGCTTACTTATCATCAATAATATCCATGCATAAACTGCTGGGTCAGAATGAGGACAAGTTTAACGTGTAGGAGTGCTACTTCCTATTTACGATTTAATTCGATCTTGTGTTTTCAGTTTATTTATATTTTTTGTTGTTTACGTTGCTCTGAACTTCTGGTGGGTAAAATCTAGCCTGAGGTTGAAGGTTAGGAGTGCGAAATAACAGATAGAGAATAAATGAAATGATGTCCCTGTAGAGATTACAGCAGCACACCTGATGTGGAAGTTTTGCACATTGACATTCCTGTAGGGGGCAGTCTTCCTCTGGCACCACAAGAGTAAGCCTTCCTTTGCCGAAGTTTCTGAAAAGATCAGATTAATTAATTAAGTGCCTTGTTTTTGCAACTTATAATTTAGAAAATTACTTTTTCTGCATTTGCTACCATTACTCATGCCATCTAACGTAATGCTTGCGTAATGGCTTTCAGAAATAAGCAAGAAACTATATATTCACATTTTACTCAATTCTGCATGCAAATACAACATTTAACTTCATGTGTATAAGCCAGCCTTTAAACTGCCTTCTTTTTCTAAAATCTTTATGCTCATCCTGCTTCTTGACATGCTTTATATATTAAACCACCTTTGTAAGAGGATGGGGAATACAGAAAAGCTCATCATGGTCACAAAAATGCGTTTCTCAGGAAAAAGTGGAACAGTTATAACACACAAGCAAAGAGTCTAGGTTTAGGAGCTTTAAATGAGCATTTGTGAAAATTCTGTGCTTTGCCGGTGGTCCCATTCTCCTTGAGTATTGGATGGGGGTTGGTGGTGGTTACGGATACTTTTAATTCTGGAATGGTTTCTCCAGCTTACAAAGAGCCAGCAATATATCCCTTCTCTTACGAAAGCAGGAGAAAGTATTGGAGACCCAATAAATGTAGACTGATAAGTTAGATCAACACCATGTGGTTGTTATTTTTTTGTGGGTTTTACTTGCTTTTAAATAAATACGCTACAACCTAGAACCATTTCCTTCTAGTATTTCAGGTGGTTATTGATCCTCCTAGTGTCTGAAAATATGTATTTAACATATTGTGTTCCAAAAAGTAGGACGTGTAATTGAGAACAAAAAAAAAATAAAATAAAAAAAAATTAACTAGTATGTAACTAGTATGGAACTAGTGTAATGCCTTTGACATTTCTGAAAATACTTGTCATGGAATTATGATTATTGATCCCTTTTCTGTAGAATTGTTTTGCTATCACTTACCTTCCACTGAAATATCCTGGATGGCAAATCTCAGAATAATTGTCCAGATCATACCCAAGGTCATCTTTGTATTGCCATCAACAATTTCTGTATGAAAAACAAGAGAAAAGAAATATGCATATTCCATTGAAGAAGTAAGCAATGCTTCTAGTAAAACTATACAGCATAGAATATGACTGAACTAAAATGCAAAATACAATCCTGAAAAAGAGTGCAAAACAATAAATTTCTTTTGTTCATAATTTGCAGAGTAGAACATTACAAAATTACACTTTTTAAATGTCATTACTAATTGTTTATTAAGTTCCAGTCTCAAATATGAAATGATTTAGATAGCGACCATGAAAAGAAAGAGTGTAAAAGATTCAACGATTTTCAGGTAAGACAACAAAATTATATTTTTTGTTTTAATTATTATAATCTAAATGTGTATACATATGTTAAACATACATCAAATTATAATTCACAGATATCAAAACAATGTAGAAAAAACAGCACTACACAGCAGTCACCCAGAACATTGTATTGGATTAAGCCTGAAAATGCTATACTTAAAAATCCTGCTTAGATAATACCCATTGACTGATAGCGAAAATCATAATCCTGAGGGGTAATGACTTAAATCATATAAACTGTAAATGCCAAAGTGCAGTTTATTATTGTGTATTTTATACATGGAAAGAGTTCTGAAAGGTATTTAAGAAACTAATGTACTGTATAATAATACAGTGTGGTATAGTAGTTAAGGCCTTGAACTTTAAACCAGAAGGCTGCTAGCTCAACCCTCACTTCTGACCTGACTCACTGTGTGATGCACGTAATCTGTCTTTGCTAAAATTGTAAGAATAGAACAAACAGTTTAGATTAAAATATATTGTAGTCTGTTAAACTCCCCATTTTGCTTTCTAGAGTCTTAGCCGGCCTGCCCTGCCCTTTGGTGGTAAGTAGTAAGACACATGTGTGACTACAGTGAATGTTGTAAAGATTATCTGCATATTTTGGAAAAGGAGGCAACAGTTTGAATCACTGCAGTTTTGAAACTGGACATCAAGCCTTACTTGACTGCATAACTACTTTATTCATGAGGCTAACAAGGATGCAGAACCAAATGGTTTAATTACCTTCAGCACCAATAGAGACCAGTTTGACTCCCTTGCTGCAAATAAAATCCAGAGCCTTGTTGACATTGGCGATCTTGTGAAAACGCATTTTTCCTTTGTCAGGTTTAGGCAGTCTCTCACCTGCATAACACAAGGAGAATACATGACATGAAAGACTGTTACTTTTTTCTTCTCTTCAAAAGGAATGGAGACAGCACTACCTATTCATTATTTTCTGAATTAGATTTCTGTGATTCAGGGTTATCAGAAGCTAAAGATTATGAACAGAAGCCTCATTTGAATACCTGTCTACCACAAGGCACAGTCATTCACACCAGGTGAAATTAGAGTTAATAATACACCTAACTTAAAAGCTTTTGTAATATAGAGGAAAACTACAAACACCGGAGTAAAAGCAAAAGGAAAATGTGTAAACTAGGCAGACACAGTAACTGGACTGAGATTGAAACTAAGGTTCCAGTAGCTGCAAGGCAGAAGAGCCTCTGGAATCTTGGCTGCACCACCCAGCACTAACAATCAGAAGAACAAGGTATAAATCAGCTACTATAAATAGTAATAATCCTGATTAATAAAAGGAATGCAGGAAGAGTTTTTAAAAACCACCATTATGACCATCATAATTCAAATGAATTTATCTACTTAATTCTGTGAAAGCTCACTCAAAGGAGTTAATTCTCAAACTGTACTAGACAAACATATCCACAATAACCACTCTTCTCCAGCTTCTTACAGCAAAGAGAAGGAAAACTAGCTATGCAAATGGAAAACCTTTATGTGGCACATAGATAGTGCTGTTGTCTAAAGTCAACCGTGGGACTCAAGTGACATATAGCACCTCTGTCTCCAAATGCATTACATCTTGATAGACATGACAAACATCAGACACTAGTAAGATATATATATATATATATATATATATATATATATATTTATATATATATTTTAAACAACAATTATTTTCCACATCTGCAAGTGCAATGTCACTACCCAAAGTAAAAAAAAACACAATTCTATGTAAAGATGTGAATATGTCGAGTGAATATCAACCATAAAAATAATCTACATACAAAAACCTCGAATTCCTAAGTCATTTGTTCTCTTTGGAAATTTACCCTGACATATTTATCCCTAGTCTGAAAATATTTGACACCACTAATCCACCACTATTCTTTATCATCCTTGTACTTTTTTCTGTACCCATTTTCACTATCACAATAATCCTTAAGAATAGTAATTTGGTGATTTGCATAAGATAATACGATGTGATAGAGCCAACTGTGAAAGATGTCCCATAAAATAAAAATATTACAGTGATATTATATCTGATACAGATGAAGCTCCCAAAGAGACAGATACAAAATAAATGTTTCAGATAAGGAGAGATAAAACGTGGTGCCCTTGTACCATATTTTCCGTAGAGCCACATTCACAACATCCACTTTAAGCTCTCTATGTGAAATACTGTGCCCACTTACAGTATTATGTGTATAAAAAAGTACTCTATTTAATCTTCACATCAAGTTTGCCAGCACCCCAATAGTTACCAAACATAAGTTCACCTGTGTCTACCAAGTAACAAAGATACCAAGATGCAGCTCCACACACAAGCCAATGCCACAGAACAGTGGAAAGTATCTGCCAGTGACTCTTACCTGAAATTACTTCAAGCAGAAGCATCAACTTCAGCCCATTTCTGAAATCCTCTTCAATGTTCTCAATCTGAGTACCAGCCTTACGCAGGTGAGAGTTACACCAGGCTGTAAAAGTCTAGGAAGGAAGAACAAAGCAAGGTGAACAAAGCAAAGATCCCATTAAAAACATAAGGACATGCATTGTTCATTATGATCGCTTAGCTTTAGATCTGTAACTCTGTGTTTCTTATCAAGTACATCTTCCTGGCTACTTATACTGGACTAGCAACTTTTAATACAGTTGAGAAACCATGTTAAGTACTTATGAAATGGCTGAAACTTGAAACACAAAAATGATGTGCACTTGCTAAATCATTGGCATGCCTTCTTAGTTCAAACAAGGTTTGGTCAACTCTTGTTAAACTGTTAATTTCTGTTTTTATTAACATAGCACTAATTCATTTTTGAGCATCTTTCCTTAACATTTTGGTTTTTATCAAAGTCAGTGGTCTTCTTGAGTAAATGATTAATGTAACACTGAACCTGATGTTAATTGTTACCCATTTATTTTGTTTATAAAACTTCATTCAGGTAATCAACCTTTACAAAATTAGGTTTGTCACCAAGTAATGCCTTATAAATAAAAGCATTTGGATGCTCTTCTTCTTTTGCTGCAAAATGTTTAGCAACTTTTTTTTAGCTGCATGTATGATAATGTCAGCTTTGGGGTTTTATTATCCTGTTTCCTTCTATACTGGCAAACCTGAATTAAAATAAGTGGGTTTGAAAATGGTTATTTAGGTGTATATATTCACTCTACCCCATTGTCAAATGAGATGTGTAGCCCAAATTTTATGACAAGTTCAAAAAGATCAGCTTTAAACTGGTTGTTTGGTCACATCTTCTTGCAAATAATCTTTGGTAATCATATACCAGTGCCTATAATCAAATGATTGAATGTGTTTTTACACATATGACACAGTAATAACTTCTGAAGTTAAATAATAGGAAACTCTGTAGAAAAATGCAGCTTAATGTGTCCAAAACATACCGTAAAATGGCATATAAACCTTGAGCACTTTTGATAACGCTGTATATTTAAGAGAAGCTAGTGTTAAACCTTAGAAGGGTTTAGCATTTGCATTGTGGCATTCTTCCAGGCTCTTTTCAGCTGTAGATATCCATCCATGTTACTTTTACTACTGTCTGACAAAATGATATTTTTTAATTTTCATTTGTAATTTTTTAATGTAAGCATATGTTTTCTAAAAGCTTAAAAATGTCAATTCTAGAAACAACTGTCTGATAGAAACACAACGGAAGGTTGAAGAGTTTGCTCCAATAAAAAAAAAAAAACCTGTAAAATTACAGAAATGATGCTGGGAAACCTAAAAATCACACATAATTTAAAACAGAAAATGGCCATAAACTATGTCATAACTAGTCGTTTGGTCAAAGGACAATTCTTGGTTGTAGCTTGTCTACACTATTATTCCAAGTCAAAATTTTCTTGTTTCTGTACTTAACATGCATATTTAAAATTCTGTGAAGTAATTTTAAGAAAAAAATAGATTCATACCTATTTTGCCGTTATTTTGTTTTTTAAACTGCACGTAATTTACAGATTCAGGTATAAGCAACAATAAATATGTGGCTACTCTTATCATTACATGCCTTCATATCACTTTATTGGAAATAATCTCCTCTCTTTAAAAATAATTTAGGCAAAGGTGTGTACAGGTGCATCATATCCTCCATGGAACCGAAGTGTATTTTGTAGATGCCTACGTTATGGACTCCTTTAGAATTCCCATTCTGAAATCAGAAACTATGAAATAAGAAGCCTAATTAAGTAGCGAGTACAGATATTGGCTACAATGAAAACTTGTCCGCACTGCAGCCCTTTGAGAAGTGTCCACATGCTTCTGGGTTGGATTTAAGTTACAGCCTGGTCACTTAATGTTTTACTACCTGAGCTGTATAAATTAAATAGTTTTCATGTATATAAAGAGTGATTGAGACAACAGTGATAGCTTCCATAACAACTCATTGATTATTCAAATTTCCAGGGAATCTGCACTTTATCATTGCATTGACTTTCTTCATGTTCTCCATTTTCCTCTTTCATCCCAAAGACGTGTGTGTTAGGTTGATTGGCCACTACAAACTGGACAACTTTGAGTAAGCATGAGCTGCAAAGGGGTAGTGTGCTGTCCAGGACTGATTTCTTCCTCACACCCAATTCTGTCAAGACTCAGGGCTTCCAGCACCACAAAATCTAATTAAGCAAATGAGTGGATCGATTCATTTTCAGCTTTTATTCCTGTTTAGGTGAATCCAAGTACATTGCAGATGGAACTAATCTCCGATTTATTTTTATATCATAATAATGACACACAAATCTTTATTAATTTATAGGAAATGCAGAAAAGCATTATGCTTAGAAAACAAGCAGAAAATAATTATCATTCACTCGTTCATACATTTAAGTATGTGACCTGGGCTTCAGGTGTAAAATACTTGAATATCTGTAATAATAATATTAGAAAAAATCATATCCTGCCTGATGTGATGTAGTTATAGCCCTTTATTGCAATTTAAAAAATCCCCAACATCTTTACAATGGATTGAGTTATTGGTTCTCCCCAGAGGAATGACTTTTTAATTTGTCACATAAAACCTTTATACATGCCTGGTAATTCCCAAATCAGTGGGTTGATAATACAAATTATGTGTGTTAAGATAGTGTATAGCATTTATCAACAATATTGTGGTAAATTAGAGTTTAATTTTTAGGGTTTCATATTTTTGGAAGTTTTTGTGCTTGAGAAATTATTTCAATATGTTGAAAACTATTGGGAAAGGCAGCCTGTTGAACTGACTGCAACACATAACTCCATGACAAATGCAGCTTGATATCACCAGAAGTGAGTCACCAGTGCTGTAATAAACACACTGCTCTACTAAGCTTGCTTTCAGGGGGAAAAGGAAAGATGAAGAGGGGGATGGGGATGCCAGGAATGCTCCTGCCTATGAAATTTGATGTGGAGTGCAAGGAGAGACAAGAGCACAGGTGTTCCTCCTTCAAATCAACTCTCTTGCCTTGCATGACCAAATTTAGACAAGGTCTTGGGCTGGGGCAGGGGGGCAAGGAGGCTAAATCTGGCCATGCAAAGGCTGTGGGACACCAGAGAGGGGACAGCTGACAGAGCAGGATTCCTAAGCGAACAGGCATATCAAACACAGCACTACTGTGAGCTTGCTTTCAATGCCGTCATTACTTTATGCAAACAATAACTTTGAAAGACAAGAAGAGGAAGTGGATTGGAGAATTGTATCCTTTTTTATATGAGTTTATGCAAAGCTGGAATACTGAGAAAAAGTTGACTTCAGCCCCTGGCCTGCAGCCAAGTATTTTGCAAAGGATATTTGCAGCACCGGGACTTTATGTTGAGACATAATACAATATGACCAAAAACATCATAAAAAAATAATAGGTAACTAAAACATAATAAAATTATTTACATATGAGGAAACCTATAAAACAGAAAAAATGTAACAAAAAATAATGCAAGAAAACATTTATTAATGAAATTTAACAAATCCTAGCTTTGTCAATTTCCTTTTGCATTCCAGAAATATGTAGGTTAGGTTAACTAGCTGTTCAAAATTATAACTGGAAAAATGAAAGTTGTAGTATGGAAGATTACTGTCCTATCCTGACTTAGTCCCTCCTTTGTGCCTGGTGCATTGACAATTTCCATTTCCCTGTGTCCATGTTCAAAAACTGTATAGATAATGCATACAAATATTATATGTAAGAATAAGCCTTTACTAAAACACTATAACAAATACAATAAGTAGCAGTTTAGAAGTGGGTCTTTAATGGCTTACTAAAGAAAATATATTGGTAACTTATTGCTGTATAATATAAAGTCCTTTTAAGAATGTGTTATGCAGCAGTTTACTGACAAATAGATGCATATTGGTAGGCCCATTTTTTAAATGTGGTCATTCGGACTTCGCATATACTGTATCTTATTAAGACCAAATAAAGCATTTTTAAAATTCTAGATCGCTCCTTTTCTAAAATATGCCTATAAATTCTTATTTTTAATATTATGATAGTTCAATTAATTTTTTAATAAACTTTCTCAAAGCATTCGGCAGCAACTTTTTTTTCTCCTTTGCCATTGGGTAAGGTCAATGTCTCAGTCTCTGCCTTAGTTAACTCTTGTTTCATTGAATGTCTTAATTAGAAGCTGGCATTCTGCTTTTAGTGCACTATGTCTGATTTTAGATGCCTTGCTCACACTCTGCAGTGATAATAGCTGCTAAAAGTGTGAATTTTTACTTAAGTTCAGAAAGATGACATCTTACTCTCCTGTGTCTGGGTCTTCATACTCTTTTTTTTTTTTTTTTTTTATTTGGTCGTCAAGATGCTGATACTATCAATTCATTGATTTTCCTTGTTGGCACAAGTAGGACAGAATACAAGGGAGGGACTAGCCCTGAACTAGATGCCAGGATACACCAATGTTTACTTAACAGGATGCCAATTCAGAATTTCAACCAACTTAACCTGTTGTTGATACTGTGACCCCTTAAATACCCATTTTCTATAAATGTATAAACGTCTGTCAAATAATAATGAAATTCAAATAGGGAGTAAACAAACAGGTGACATTCTGAATTGGTTTAATCTATGCACTCTTGTTTTCATTGTAAGTGGTTACTTATATAAAAATGTATTTTTAGGTTAACTGGTGATTTCAAATTGATCCTGTACAAGTGTCAGTGTATTTGTGTGTGTGTGTGTATGTGTGAATGGAGACATTTGATGGACTGGCACCCAAACCAAGACTTGTTTAAGGCTTGTGGCCAATATTGTTAGGATAAGCCATATCATCCCCTGTTGACCATGAATTGGTATAAACAGATTTGAGAATGTGTCAGTTTATCAGATAACAAAAAAAGATGAGGCAAAAGGGGTACTGATTCACTGTGCTCTGAAAAAAACTATAAGTGGAAGGCATTTTGATATGAACCATGTCTTAAAAAGCAGCTTTTCTTTCACTTTACAAATTACTGAATCTCAGCATGAAGATATTTGGAATATATGAAGCTGATATTTGAAATGTTCTACAAAGCATTCCTGAATAGAAACATCTTTTTTTAGTATGCAGTACTTTCACTTGTTTGATGTTGACTTAATTTAGCTATGAAACACATCTCTAGTTCATGATTCAGTAAACCTAGACAATTTCAAGTGCTAATGTAATAAAGTCCAAAGACCAGTCTTTGACATGACTAGCTCAAATGAAATGCATTGATCTTGTATTGATGAAATAAGGATACAGTAGATGAACTTGGCATCCTTTGGTAGTGGGCATTTGTAACCTGAGATGTACTTGATATAACAGTCTGGGATTGAGTTTTACTGGAAAAAACAAGATTTTTGACTCACATCCACACATTGGGAAGAAGAAAGAGGATCATGGACACCACCTGTGCACTCTTCAGATATAATTATTTGGTGCAACTCCCACAGATAGGGAAGAGGCAGTATGTAAGTTCAAATGTTAAGAATGTCTGTGCGGCAATCATGTCATCTGATTTCACCTAGCAGCAACAATAAAATACAACTAATATACCATTAACATTTAAAACCACAACCAGGATTTAATGAAAAGCATGTTTTACAAGTATGTTTTACATTGACTTTATAAAATGAACACATCATCTTATTATTAAAGTGAAGGGAAATGACCGGACAGTAATTTAGGCTACAGCTGTTGTTTGTTCACAAGCTACTTTTAGAAGTAGGGAATTCATTGCAACAGTATGATTGAAAGAAGTTGGGAATTCATTGGAACAGTATGATTGGAAAACTATTCTGAAAGGTCTAAAAAAGGGTTCTACAGTTTAGTGTGTACTGAATAATAAGCATTTAAAGAGGAACCTAGGAATACATTACAAAAATTAAAAGTTCTCTCTCAGGATTTTGTTATGGAGTTATCACCTTTAGAGAAACAATATAAACTAACAATAGAACAGATAAGAGATTATTTCTTGCAACCAAGCAATGACCTATATAGGCATCAACTAAATACTTCCTCGATGATTAGGTTGTAACCCTTTACCCCTGAAAATAAAAGGTGGGGGGAGAAAAAACTTCATTTATTTACTTATTTAACTGAACACTTTAACTTGTTCATTTATTATAAGATTGTGGGAACTAATAATGACCCTCTATTAAAAGAATCTAATGTCCAGTAAAAAGGCAGTGGGAAAAAGCACAAGAAACACACTTACACATGATAGGTTGACAGGGTTCTGTATTCCCTCCAGTGAGTCTAGGTTGGATTCCTGGCTTTAAATGACCATTTAGTGGGAAACATTAGTTAAAAAATGGAATAGAGATGGTTGAATTTATTTGTTGATACCCACCAATGCAGAATCGAAATTTTTAATTGAATCTCGAACATGACAATCTCCAATGAAACATTAATACAGGTATCTACTTCTGCATGTTTGTGACGAGGTTCTAAAGTCACTGACATTCTGTCTGTACTCCTGGATGCACGACCCTGGCAACCAATCCTTCCATAAATAAAAGCTTAGTTAGGCTGCTGACAGTGTAAACTTTATATTTTCCTTTACAGTATGAGCTACACCAGTTCAAATCTTTTTTCCAACCCTGAAATTCCCTGGCAGTACACCAGGGGGCTCTCTATCACACATTCAAAGATGACCTCACAAAATACAGAGAGGGATAATTTTGCTCTAATTTATGTGGAATGTTTGCCATGTATCATAGTGACTATCACACAGTTCACACAACCAGAATTCAATTCCTAGGCAAGTTAATATCTATGTTGAGCATGCATGTTTATCCTGTCCTCACAAGGGTTTCCTCAATGTGGACTCCAGTTTCTTTTACATCCCAAATCATTGTGTTTTAGATCACTAAAACTTTAATTTGGCCTTGTATGAAAAAGAAGTGTCTTGTGATGGCTCCTGGTATGGAAATTCATTTTACGTTTGAAATTTTTTTTCTTATCCTTTCTCATATACTCCACAGTTTTCCCTGTAGACTGAATGAGCTTCTACATTCACATGTTGACTCAATACGAAATGTATTTTCTGGTGAAAAACACTGCTTATAATAAAAATACCCTTTCACATCTTATCTTGTTAACAAGGTTTATTTGTTTAGTTCCTTTTTGCAAGAGGTATTTACACTGCCAGGAAATATGGCATTGCAGTTAGCACTTGTGCAGACTTCACATAGGGTCAAAGTTACCTCTGTTTCCTGAGTAGGCTGTGGCCATTTTGTGTATGCAGGCCACTCTTACATATGTTCTACCAGTCTGTAGTAGCCAGTGCAAGTTTCTGTGTGCTATGGTGATGAAG
This sequence comes from Polypterus bichir lapradei, assembly GCA_026402145.1. Taxonomy (NCBI): domain Eukaryota; kingdom Metazoa; phylum Chordata; class Cladistia; order Polypteriformes; family Polypteridae; genus Polypterus; species Polypterus bichir. Next base: position 20,633,838 of record JANRMT010062796.1, read on the forward strand.
AAATTGTATTAACAACAACAATATTTTTTTATATAGCACATTTTCATACAAATGATGTAGCTCAAAGTGCTTTACAGAATGAAGAAAGAGAAAAAAGACAAAATATAAAAATTAAATTAGGCAATTCTAATTAACATAGAATAAAAGTAAGGCCAGATTGCCATGGAGGACAGAAAAAACAATATCTGCAGGGGTTCCAGGCCACGAGACCACCCAACACCGTCTAGGCAGTCTACCTAACATAAAGTGCAGGTAATGCCATTAGACTAAATGAACTCATTAAAAAGGCTGGTTCAATCTTGGAAGTTAGGCCGGACTCACTGGAAGAAGTGGTAGAATAGAGGTCACCTGGAAAACTGCTAACTATTCTGGACAATGACTCCAGCTGCCCGCATGATGTCTTGACTAAATAGAAATGCACATTCAGTAACAGACTGTGACAACTGCGTTGCTCCAAGGAGCTCTATGTATTTCTGCCTTCAGCCATCGTACTCCATAATGAGTCACGACATGACTGAGGTGGTATTGTTCCACTGTGCTAAAGGGTACTGAGCCAATCTAGCAGATATCTTAATTACAATGACATGTACAATATACTGTGCCAACAACGGACATCCTGTACTGTGAAATTGTAATTGATAAGTGTGTGTAATTCTAATCAATTTACACTTAGTAAATACCTATACTTCGTTAATATTCTTACTGATAATTCTTGTTAATGTGTATGTTAATGTGTAGTTATAGCTTGTTAGCATACCTTACGTTATGTCAATTCTTGTTATTTGTATATTTGTGCCTTAAATATCTGCTACTATAACCCTTCAATTGCCTTTTGAAAAATTATTCCTCCCTATTTAAATTAATCTGTAATAGATAGATAGATAGATAGATAGATAGATAGATAGATAATACTGTGTAACTATAAAATATATATATACATATTTAAGTTACTGGGCCTGTCAATGGAGTCACTTCTGGCTTTCTTCCTAATTTTTATAGTTGCATATAGTGAGAGCTGTTTTGACTTCCCAATTGTAATATTTTCATTTATACCAGTCACCAGATTTTTTTTTTTTTTTTGCTGTGCTTCAAGGCTTTAATATCAGAGCTTGTTTGTCAAAATAAAATTACCTCATTTGAGAACAAATAAATAGGCTTGCAATTTATTACTATTTTTATCCTCAAGGGTCAATGGATTGTTGTATAGAGATCTTGTCTTCTGAAATGTTTTCTTGAACAAATAAATTTCAGGGCAGTCGCAGCCTTGCTGTCTAATTTATTTTGGTAATTAATAATGTACTGAGACCAGCATGGTTACTATTTCCCATTTTTGTCAGTTTACCACAAGAAGAAATAACTGTAGACATCACCATTTTCTAACACTTCAGTTAACTGCAAGCCACATTTCTAACATGGCAGATTAACGCCTCAGAAAATATTTGGCAGCACTTGAAATCTGTGTGCCAGGATGTTATGCTACCACTGTCTCCCACCTGCTTGCTGATAATGTTCTGTGGAAGAGAATGCAAGGCGTGCATTCAGAACTGGCTGGAATGTGATCTAATGCCAAGCTGCTGCACCAGTGTGCAGATAATCACTGTAATATGAAAAGATCATTCTTCATCCAGACCCATACATTTTCACCAAAGGAATAAAATGACATGTCATTTTGGTTAAAAAGATCCCAGTCCTGGATGTATTGTGTGCTGTCCAAAGAAACCTTTTATTGGGATTACAGATTTTTTGTTTTTCATTATTTATCACATTATCTGGTAGGTGTGCCAAAGACAGTAGCGCAATTGCCCTCAGTCTCCTGAACTTCATTTTTAAATTAATTTATTTTGAAACTTATAAATTCAAAGGATATGAAAGTACCAGTATCTACTTCAGTAGCACCAAACTAAGAGGTTCCATCCTTTTACATGAAGTCAAGAACAGTAGCAGAAAGTTTAGTAAATTTTGAGGGGTCTTGAATTGGGTATTCTACTGGCAGGGCAGTCACATTATTTGAAGCCATTGATAAAATTTCAATGACTGTACAACGTTGCAGGTGGCAGTGGTGTATACCAGCAGCAATAGGAACAGAGCAGGAAACAGTCCTCATATGGAAGATGTGTGAGCATACTATCTGACCACACAAGTCCAATTTAGATCTTGGGGTAGAGGGGTCCTTTCATCAGATTGGCTGGCCTAACGCTGTTTTAGCTGTGGAATGGCCAAATGGGGGAGGCAGCTTGATGAATGAGGTCTCCAGGACTCTATACAAATCCAAATCATATTATGTGATATAATCTACTGTTAAATTCTGCTCCATACTTGTAAAATGTTTATTTTTATACTGTATTGAGGATTTGTTCTGTTCTGTGTATTGTATTGTATTGACCCCCTTCTTTTTGACACCCACTGCACGCCCAACCTACCTGGAAAGGGTTTTTTTGGGAGTTTTTCTTTATCTTCTTAGAGAGTCAAGGATGGGAGGATGTCAAGAGGCAGGGCCTGTTAAAGCCCTTTCCAGCACTTCTTGTGTGGTTTTGGGCTATACAAAAATAAATTGTATTGTATTGTATCTGCTTATGCAACACTCAGCATGTGCTTAGATTGCTGAGGGAACCCACCCAAACATGTAGCGAACATTCAAGTTCCACTAAGAGCTGGGAAAAAGCTCAGCTGATATAAGCCAACAACATTACTGTCTATGACACCTTCCCTATACAACCACCCACAATATTAATTTCTTTTTCATTTATTTATAACATATAGAATATTCTACCATATATATCTTTTAAAATAATTCTGTGTTTAATAATAACTAAATGCAATCAGACTTTGTAATATAAAATTAAATAAAATTGAATGTCCAGGAGAAGATATGTATAGATATTTTAAAAAAGATTCAGGGCAAGTGTGTAAACATAGCAACCAGGCCTTGACCGATCCCATGTCCCTAGACCACTAATTACTGCACCATGGAGCCAACCTAAAAAAATCATGCTACATTTATTTTGTTATAATGAGTTGCACCGCCTGAAGGCAAATAAAAAAACAGTTATTTTAACAAAGTTATATTAATGTGAACAGTTTTAAAAGTCACAATGATGTATCTATATCAAGGGAACCACCCATTCTGAGGATTACATTCTTCTTCTGTTCCTCTGGCTTTTCCCTTATCTAGGGTTGCTGCTATGGGGCTGCATCTCTTTTTTCCACTGAATTATATTTCTGAACATGGCCTTATTACACTCAATAGCCTAAATGTCCTTCAATACAGCATTTTTCCATCTGTGGCAACATCATCTCTAATATTGTTTATCTTGTCACCATACCTAACCACCCTACTGGAGTTTTCCCACCATCATTTTCTACCATATCACCTTCATCTTTGAGCTTCCAATTATATCTCCGTTTTCTTTTTAGTACCAGCACTTCTTGGAATTTCTACCTAGAGTACTGGCACCTCTTCTTAGAGTACCAATATGCTCTACCCTCAGCTGTTGAAGCTTCATGGGGGACCCACTGCTCTTCAATCAAATGTAGAATGGTACACAGATTTTCATGAGGCACCACTCAATCATTGCTCTTGGATCGAATTGGTTCCACTTCAAGCACTGTCACTACAATCCATTTTAACTCCCGCATATATTACCTTTTCATCTCTTGAAATTCTATTCTTTACATCTGTCTTCTTGTTGTTCCACAATATTCTGCTCTATAGAACATTGCTGGTCTTGCTACCATTTTATACGTGTTGTCCTTTACATTTACAGTGATCTTTTTGTTGCAGAGTATTCCAATAAACTTTCTCTAGTTTTTTCACCCAGCTGCAGTTACTGGCCTAATTTACAATATATACTGTAATTGTCCAGCCCATTTAATCATTGATCCTAAGGGCTAAAAAGGCTCCACTTCTACTTCACCTGCTTCTAGATTCACTTTTCCATTCTTACCCTCTTCATTACAGCTGCAGAACATATTACAGTTTTTGCACTACTTGTCTTCGTCCTATGCGCCTCTGAGGCTTGCATTGGCCATGTCTAATTGCACTCTGGCAATTCCACACCTGTCTCTTCATGGCTACTGTTTGAAACTCATGCATGACACTTTTGGAATTTTAATTTTAAGAAATAATGTCTTCTTCATGGAACATTGAAATGTATTATTTAACAAAAATGCTAATTGAAGTCACTAAGATATAAATGAATATTCTTTTGCCCAATGGCTTTTAGCACATTTTTGTTTATTTCTCTGCAAATTTCCAATTTTTATAATAACTGATCATTTCAGTCATCTTGAATCTTTACACTTTGCATGATTTGCATTATTGAGGACCAGAGCAGCTGGACCAGGCCAAGGGGACACCCACACAACAGCTGGCAGTGGCAGATAGATGGTCATTTCCGGAAGGTGGAACTGGACCACGTGACTGCCTAGGGGGTTGCCAACTGGGATCCCAAGCTGTTTAGTCTTGTGGTGGGTGCGGCAATGTGCTGTACCAGTGCATGCTCCCCAACCTGACCTGACCTGCAATAAACAAGTGTCCTAACCAGGGTTAGTTCCTTCCTTGTTCCTAGTGCTGCCAGCATAGGCTCTGAATCTCAAATAACCCTGAAACAGACAAAGGAGAGTCAAAAAGTGATTGAAAATATCACTTCATTCTTTAGCTGTTCCCCTTTGCAATGTCTTGTTCTCTTATATCACTTCTCTTTTTAATATATATTAAATACTTTTAACTCTGATGCTTTTAAAAAAATCTTGTGAAATGAAAAACAATCAGTTATTAACTCTAGGAACACATTAAAGAATTACTAGTTCACATAAGCAATTACTATTTTTCTTCTGTGTGGCTTAGACAGTTGTGATAGCCATGACAAGGTCAACCTTTATTTTACTTTTAGTAAGGTTTCCCAAAAAATGTTTAATACTAAAGCATCTCCATTTCAGTTAATATTTTCTTTAATGTACAGTATGCAGATTTTTTAATCAAATTATTGTTCGTAATGTTTAAATAATGCACTAACATTATTTGTTTTTTTATTCTACTTTCTAACTGAAGGGTTCCTTTGAAGATTTCTGTTCGGTGTGGGCAGGCCTTTTAATCCGTGGCACTACTCAATGGTACACTTACTGGTAACCACCTATTATAAGGGTAACAAATTACAACTATATGGACATTTCAACTGAGACTATGTATGGCACTGATAGATTATATACTGATTTTTTTAACAAATAATTAGAAGTATTTTAATGTATAAACATTTTTTAAATGCCCTCTCATTGTAAAAAAATATTTTTTTACAAATACCTATATACAAATATATATCTATTGTCTTATTTATACAACACTCATATTCTAAACTCTCTTGTACGAACACAGCATCAAAGACAGGTGGAACCCATCCCTGCAGCACTAGGCACTAGGAAGGAACCAACCCTGCATAGGGTACAGTGTTACACCTACATTCACTCTTCCAAACTAATTTTTAATTCAATTAACCTAAACAAAAAAACTTGGGAGGAAACTTAAGTATCCAGAGAAGACCCACAAGAAAATAAGAACATACAAAGATCTCACAAACAATACATTGGGTGTAACTCAGTAAGAATGTAATGAGATCAATGCACTACCCTATCATATGCTTGCAGTATATTATTTCTATGTCCTGTGCTTCATATAACAAATGAATTTAAGTGATCTGAAAACTACAAGAAATGATTCTTTTTTAATTATGAATATAAAAGTCAGAATTAAAATTAACTTGTGCATTTCTATTTTTGGATTATGTCATTAGATTGACATTAATAATAGACATCTTTCTACTCAAAATGGTGTAATACAGCCAAAGCAGCAATTTTTACATTCATTAACTCCTGTGTCCAGATAATGCAGTTTTGTTGATCTCTACAATGACTACAGAGCTGTAACATTTCCGTTCATTAAAGGTATGCACTCAGTAACATACACAAGCAAAAAAAAAATCCTAACAAATATAGACATGTATACTTTCCATATTTTTTGTTATATTGTAATTTGTTTTTCTTGGTGTGGATTTACAAGATAGGGTTTAATTAAAGCACAGTCAGAACATGCTCTAGGGACAATTGCTATATGATAAAATATCTCCCTTGATCTCCATTCTTGTTTGCAGTTCCCTCTCTGCCTTCCCAAATGGCCTGTACATTATTCAGTTCACTGAAAGATCTGTATAAGAAGTCCTAATGATTCTTCCAACTTTAATGTTATCCACTTATGAAGTGTTTTTGCTTATAGTCATTTATCCTCAGGGTCACTGTAAAAGCCTTCTAATGAACTAGTACCTAAAGTGTAACCCCTCTTGTTAATGGAGTCAATATTCAATATGATCTTTAGTTCAGTCATAATCTCATATCCTTCCGAGACTTCAAGGACTGCACTGAACGTTGGTTGGATCCTCATATTTCACTCTTCTGCTAATATGTTATCATACAGCAGATTATGGGAGTAGTTCTTTAAAAAGTCCTCATTTTGTGCTAGTATAATTTCTTTTTTCAAGGCTCTAAAAACATCTATTAAAGAACAAAAACCCAAATTGTCAATATAAGACTATATAGAGTAAAATGTCCTGGCTGTTAAATTTTTTCCAGAAGAAATTAAACTTGTTTAAACTGTTCTCAATCTCTGTTCTTATTTTAAACCAAGTATTTTTGAACTGTCAGATAGAGCAGATCTATAAAATATTTCTCAATCCTAAAGCCATTCTGTCAAACTTCTGACCAAAAAACACGAAGGGGGTTTATGAAGGACCACTAAAATAACTATGACCTAAGATGTGGAAAATGTGAAATATCTGAGTTTTTCGATAAACAGTTTAGTTGTAAGGTAATAGCTTCCAAGCTCTGTAACATCTCACTTACTTTGCAACCTTTGTGTTAATGTCAACCTTTTGGGATAAATGACTTTGAAAGAATTATGAAATTGAACTAAAAGTGAAGAATTGGACGTCTGAGAAATCAGCCTTCTGAGGACTGTGACTTTATGATGAAATTCCCCTTTTTAAGGTTGACCTTGTAGTCTTGTTTTTAGCTTGCTGTATAAATATGAAGCATTAATAATAAAGAGGAAGTACTTCAAAGCACTGTATACATGTTATCAATGCCGTCTCTAGAAATTCCTATACTGTATACTAATAGGATGATGATCTGAATAATATTAGAAACCGTAAACTTCCAATATAAGTTTCTTTAGACAAACCATATTGTTCAAAAGTAAACACCATATTCTTAAATTAGGCCTTATTCTCCCAGCTCAATAAAGACCAACACAGTGAACTGAAACAAAGGAATTAATTCAAAGGAGCCACAGTCTTAGACTGAATGGTAAGTTATGGTAAAAATGCTTGCATTCCAAGACAAAATGGCAGACACATGAAGGCCAAAATTAATAGTAATGAATTAAATGCACCACCCACCTAATATATAAAACACTGCTTGATCAAAGATAAAAATGATGAATCAGTGATGTTTGGACCCATAGCATGGAAGTTAATCACCGTCACATATGAGAAATATCCAATAACAATGTAAAGAATGCTATGCAAAATTACTCAATAATTAAATAGATTCTATCAACATATCAGGTTGGTAGTGTCTTTTCAAACGATATCCACCCAATTTTAGCAGCCAGATGATTTTCTTACCTACAGAACTCTCCGACTGCTAGCAAACTAGAAGATGATCGACATGTTTATCTGACATAATGAGGGAAGCATGTACTAAACAGCAAAAATATCCCCTAGAGAAATTAGCACATATTCCACTAAATGCCTTCAAGAGATAATGTTTAAATAAGAAGCAAACTGCAAGGATATCAGATGGACAACGCAAGGCAGCCTGACCCCTAAGGACTAGATCACAGCTTCTTCATTCACGCAATTGCCCTTAAGCCTGCAAGACTATTTTTACTGAACCGGAAGGGTCACAAAGCAGAAATTAACACTCTCTGCAACACAACCCACATAGGGTATAGCTCATCTCCTTCAGAGACCCAACTGAGGATATTTAATCCTGAGGCTAACTTTAGAGGCTGGTTAAAGTCTAACAGCAGCACATTTCAGGTTTCTAGAGGTCTTCTGGTGACTAACACACAAACCTGTACAGTAAAGGAGCAGCTATAGAGAAGAGATGCGCTATTGTATTTAACTGGATGAAAAGAAAAAGTTAAATTCAAATGCAGTTTAAAATGTGCTGGGCGACTGGTTTCTTCCCTGATTCTGCAGGGGTACATCCATTCAGCTTCATTTACTGAACACATTCAGCCCCATTACAATTGTAGTCTTTAAAATCAGGAAGCAAGTTTCCAAGGTGAACATAAAGAGCTAAATAAAGTAGAGAAATAATCCCATTGGAGAAGATACCTCTGTAGACAGTGATGTAACCAATTCTGTTGATTATGAAAACCTTAAAACTGCTCTATGTAGTTATGGAGACTTGTTCACCTTACAAAACATTAGGTTAGGCTTGTCAAATCAAAAGTATTAACATTCTGTTATACAAGACAATGTCTGGTCTCCTATTTACCATACCCACCCACAGTCTTATTCTTTTGAGGTTTAAATTATGAACCTTATCCTTGCTGTGGTCACACCCTCACCATAAGCTGGGACCAGACACACAAAGTATTACGCATAGGCCAGTTTGTTGATCTTTAAATTGATGGGAAAATCATAACTTCTCAAATTTCAAGGAAGTTGGAGGGGATGGGTTTGGCAGCATTGATCAAATAAAGAAAATTTATGCAATAGGACTAAACATATCCTCAGGTCCAGTGACTAGTGTCTTAACACAAGGCTACTATTTGCAGTCTAAAGCACAATCACTTTAAGATATGACATAAGGCTGTTCTCATCTGAGTGCAAAATTGCATCATAATACAGCTTAGGGTGCAGAATGACAATACTAACCAAACATGTGCTTAGTCAGTTCAGGCAACCAGTGGACACCTGAGTATGTTTATATACTAAGGACTAATTCTTCTCAATTATCTTTACTAAATTTCCAAAATGTGCTTACTCCAATGCAAAGTTGCCTGAAACCACATGGCAGAAGCCATCCTTAGCTGGGGTATGAGTCTATCATACTCACATGTAAATAATAATAATAATAATATATATTTATTTACATTTATAATTCAAATACACAAACTGTGGCAGTTCACAGTCAACATTTGGCCTAATCTACATATCTCTGGAAGAAGACAGCAGCCAGTCAGAAATCTGAACCCAGGACTCTACTTTTGAGACAACAGTACAAACCACTGAGCCAAAGAAACAAGACTCTTGCAATTAAAGTCATGTTATAGTGAATAACTGAATAAATAGTTTTAATAATTAACATTTTGGGAATAGGTGGCCTCAACCTATTTGCCAGCGTATAAGTTGTGTCAAACCCATTAACATGAAAACTTGGAAAAATAAATATTCCGAGATTAAGAAACTAACAACAGTTCATTTTTTCAAATATAATACATAAAAATGTTTTGCAGATTTCTTTTAGAGCAGATGCCATCAGATGAAACACTCAGTGTGAAATTATTTCAGCTACAAAAGTTATATTGATCCTTTGGATCAGTCATAATTCAAGTTCAATACATCTTTGATTAATATGACCTACTTTACAATACACTCACAAAATATGTGCATTTTATTTCTCATCCAAGGCATTATATAGCTAGTCCAGGCAGATGAAGTTGCCTATGCATCTAGTAATGAATTGTTAGGTCTTAGTTTTCTGGTTGTGAGACGTGAATTAAGGACTAGCAGCCCCTTTCATGGTCATCATTTGATTACCGGAAATGCAGAAAATGTTATTGCATATTGTGGCAATCAATTATGCTAGTTGGGTATAGCTTTATTTATTGATTTTTTTTTAAATTTTGTGCATTTTTTAATTTTTTTCTTTGTTTTTTAACTGTCTTTGTGAGCAAGCATCTCTGTGTTGACATAATAATTTAAAAATGAATAACTCAGTCCAAATTAAACTTATCACAGTTACTAGCATTATAAAATGCTGGAAGCCTGTTTATTATGAGCAAAATTTCCTCTTCAGAGATAAATACATTGTCCTAGATAAAGAAATGATTTGATGTGGCCACATGTTTTAACTTGTAGATCAATAGATTTCCACATTTTAGGCACCTTTTAACTTAAATTGACCACATTCACAGTAATCAGTTTATGCCTGTCTGTCTTCCAGCATGTAACTCTGTGGACATGCTCAAAAGTGAATGACTCAGGGGCACTAACACTTTGCAGTTATTAGCACTGTAAAATAGTAGAAATCAATTAATTTTAAGAAAAATCCTTTCAGTGTAATCTGCGCTCTATTGCATTTTGTGCACATTTGTGCCACAATTGAGTAGAGAGGATGTTATATAACAATATTCTTCTTTTTCACTTTACATAATAAAACATTGGCCTGAAATATTTTATGCTAAAACAATACCTTCATGTGCAGAAAGTCTAATTTTTTGAGGTGTTTGAAGTAATTTCTTATTTTACAGTGTTTGAGATTAAGGATTATTTGTGTATGTAAAATAATGTCAGCTATTGAGGTAAATTCCCTGATGCTTTTCAGAAGGTGACACATGATACATGTAAAACAATCAGCTATCAGATTTGATGGATGTACTGGCTGCCAGTTGCCTATACTCTGCTGCAGCCATTCTGAAGTAATACAAAAACAAGGACAGGAATAGAAAACACTTAGAGAATGTGGCATTCACTCACTCTAAACTATATATTAGGGCAGCTAATCAAAAAATTACATATTTTATAATTCTTTCAGTGAGTCATTATTAATGGACCTATTAATATTAATTTAAATGTGTTAAAGGCATCTGTTTTGCCAGTACTGTTCTATATTTGTAAATCATTAGGAGCAATTTGAGTAAAATGTACCAAAATATAAGGGCAAATTAAAAATTGTATTAATCATATACTTTTCATTCATTATCAAACCTGCATAATACATTTTACACCTGTATGAAGTGGTGTTAATCCACTGTTGGGCAAATCCATGCACACACTTCCACTCACTCACAGCAGAGGAATGTAAAGTCAAATAAATAAATAAATAAATAAATAAACTCCACACAGACTCTGATGAGACTGCGATTTGAACCCTGTTGGTTCAAAACTCAAGATGACAACAGCAGCTCTGATCACTGACTAACTATGTCTCTATAGTCATATTTTACTATACTTAAAAATTTTATATTTGGTAGAAAATTAGGGCTAGGGTGAATTAAAATAAAGGTCACTAGGAAACATAGGTAGGGGTGATTGACAGAGCCTTAAATAGAACGCCTTCCTTAAATCCTATTCACTATAGTCATTATTGTTATATACGAAAACAAATAGGACTGTTATAATTAATATCATTATGCCTGTATAAAAAAGTTTTAGAACACCTCAGTTTTCATGGAAATACATACAGCAGCAAATAAAAATAAGACAAGGACTCATTAAGTGTACAACATTTTATTCATATTTCTGATTCATCAAAGTAGCCACCTATTTCTGATATAACAGCCAAACTGTCGTAACCCTTTTGATTCAGAGTGCCAGTCACTCCATACAAGATACCAACTTTGCCTCCAGAAAAAGAACAGACCATCACACTTGTTTGACATTTGGTGTCACACACTGATGAACCATTCTTTCACCAACTTGATGGCATGCAACCCCCCTGAGAACTGAACCAAAGATTTAAAATTTTGAATATATAAGACTGTCTTCCAGTAAGGCCCTGTTTTGTCCTTTAAGGAATGGCTTTCTTACTGCCACTCACCCTGTCAAACCTGCAGCACAAAGTCTCCCCTTCAGAGTAGAAACTGAGACTGTTAAGTTGTGCTTGAAGCTGTTGTACTGTGAGGTGCCTATCATACAAGCTGGTGACCCTCAGAAACTTGTCTTCTGATTGGATTGTGACTTTAGGTCTGCCAGATCTCTTGTTATCAGAGTTTCTTCCAGTTTCGAATTGCCTTTGGATCATGTAGGACACTGTACTCACTGACGCTTGGATTGTTTTTGCAATTTCTCTAAATTAAAGGCCTATACTTCTAAGGGTAATAATGCTCTACCTCATTTCATTTGTTAATTGCCATTTTCTTGCCAATATCACTTGAATTTACAACTTGCTACTGTGTAATATAATCCAAGTACTACTTCAGGCGGTGTAGTAACATTGCCTGTGCCAATGCTGTTTTAAGACAAAGGGTTTTTAATTAATAACCGCCTGTGCAAATTGTTTGCTTCTATTTACAAGGCTCAATTTATATTAATTGCTGCAGAACATCTGTAGGTTGTAACCTTCTTTTTTAAGTTTTTGTAATTTCCTCTTTTTAGTTTTTCTAACCTAAACTGTAAATTGAAACCTCTGGTAGTTTACCGCTTTCCTTTTCACTATTTTAAGTCATTCATTACATTGGAAGAAAAACTGGAAAAATCGAGTTGTTCTAAAACTTTTGACCATTAGTATAATTGAAAAACATACTAAAATACATTTTTGGTGCAGTTTGCCTGAATCTACAACTTAACTAAAATACCTTTAGACTTTTGAAAATAGTACCATGTCTAAAATGAATTCCTGAATGCAAAGGATCAGCTGAAGAATAAATGGTAGTGTTTCAGCTCCAGAAAGAAGAGTTCATATTCAAAAGTGGCTACTGCCTGTATGGAATTTATACTGTAGGTTCTCATTGTGTCCATGTGGACTTCCTTGTGGAACTCTGGTTTCATTCGACATCTCAAAGAAGTGTGGTTAACAGGTTTCTGTCTAAACTGACCTTGTCTGAGACATTATATTTGCATGACCTTTGTAACAGTGTGATGATCAGAACAGAGTTGGTGCCTGCCCTATGTTTTGATTCTGCTGAAATAAACTCTTGCTCTTTGTTACTAAAAATCATAAAAGCAGGCTCAGGGAATGGGTATATATAAATAAAATAATTTGTCCAGTTCAGCCAAACGTACAAACTAAAATAAATTTTGAGCATTTCATTGAGAGATAGAGTGTTAATTAAATACTTTGCAATGGAGGGATTTCGGACATACCTGCTAAGATTTCATGGCAATGGTAATCACTTATTAAGACAAACAAGCTTTTCACAAAGACTAAAGGAAGAATGAGGCAGAAATGCATGGCAGCAGTCAGAAGGTCTTTCAGGTATTTATAGTGTGGCCTACAGCTGAAAACATGGGCTGTGACCTTTCTCTCTAACCTCTCTTTAATTAAGGAAACACTCTATCAAACCCACCTGTGGTTTAACCATGACCCATGAAATGCTATCTACATTTTAATGATACCACCTGTCCATCTATAAAACTCTTATTTTTATCCCGAGTGCAGCATTAATAAAGTAAAACACATGTGATGAAGATTAGTGTTTAGCAAGGTCTAGTAGATGTGCTTTATTATTTGATGGGGTGGGCCATTAGCAAGTATTGTTAATGGTTATGTGAGTACTTTTGAAATGCATGTCGTGCAACAAATATTTCTCTTTGGGAAAATGGGAGAAGAAAATATTTTTGGTTAATTCTGTGTTCAATGAATAATGGTATGCATGAAAAATGTAACAATTTCAACTATAATACAGAGATAGGTATAATAACTGAACTACTGGCACTGCATAAATATGGGTCACACTGTCTTTGCAAGTGTGACATTCTAGTCCATTATAGTACCTCACAATGTATAGGTACTCTACTTCTACCAAAAAGTGCATGCCTTTCAGGATGTTTGAAGACCTATTAGAAAAGAACCATATCCTATAAAGAATGCTAAGTGAAACACTATAAAGTGTGTTTTTTTTTTTTGTAAGGAAGGGCAAACCAATGTGCAGGATATGATGAATAAAAAAAGTGTGTAAATAAATAATTGCCTTAATTTCATTGTCTGCAGGGGGCATGAAATCTAGCTCCTCAAACCATGGCCCAGTCACTATCAGACTCTCTGTGAGGAGTTTACACATTTTCACTGTGTTGTGATTTTTATTTCTGAAACCATGTAACAGCTACTGTAGATTAGAAAACATATACTTTCTATTTATTCTAGAATGCTTAAGGAGATTATGCATATAAGCCATTGATGCATATTTTTTCATAGATCAGTTTGCACTGGGGAAATTCCAATGTATGGGAGGCTAGCAAATGTTGTCACCATTAAATAAGAAAGGGGATTTGGCTGATCCAAGTTATTATAGAACTATAAGCTTTACAAACATCATAGGTAAATTAAGAGAAGTAATCATTAAGGAAATAGCTAAGCATCATATATCAAGAGCATGTATATTTGTGAACAGTCAGCATTGGGTTTAGATGCAGGTGATTGTGTTTCACTAATATGGTGGAATTCTGTGAGCAAGCAACAAACACAAATGATCAGAAAGGTATATATTTCAATGTATATAAATGTAAAAAAAAATATTAAAACTGAATAAGTAATGGTAACTTTAAAACTTGGAAGTTCACATTATTGTACTGGACCCTTTGCTCTGTTTATCCAAGCCACAAACAGATATAATTAATAAAAATTAACAGAATTTTGGTTTGTATAGCCAGATGATTACAGCTTAAGTTGAAGAAAGTTATGTAATGCACAGCTTAGGCCTCGGCTTGAGTACTGCATGCAGTTGTGTTCTCCATATTGCAAAAAAAAGAGGGAAAACTACTAAGAAGTGCAACTAGACTGATTATAAGACTGCAAGGTATGAGCTGGGAGGAAATATTGAAGGGTTTGAACTTGTTCAGTGTAAGCAAACAGTGATAAAGAGGCAGCATGACACAATCTTTTAAAATTTTAAGAAGAACTAATACAGTGCATCCCAGATGTTATTTTAAAGTAAATTTTCAACCAGAACACAGGTACATAGATACAATTTGTCTTTATACACATAACCACAGACACATGAAATATTTTACCAAGTAGTCTGGTAGACAGTAGTCATTTGGGGACCTTAAAAACTTGATTTTGACTTATTTTGTTTCATCAGACTATTATATTCTAAAAAGAAGAAAAGTTTTCCCTGACTTTACTGCCAGCATGAAGTCCTATTTAATCACTCTCAGACATATACCCTTTGTCTATAAAGAGTTGGACCTCATAAGTGATCAAGTCCGCCTTAGCTGTGAAAAATAGAGTTCAACAACAGACCAAGTGTACACAGGAATAGGTGGACAATATTACATAATGAAGCATTTGTAAGATTTGCATTGTTGTTGTATGTTTTGATTATACTGTATATGTGCATAAAATACAGATTTATAATTTGCAAATTTGCCTTTGTCGTTCTAGCTACTAAAATGATTACTATGATCCAGGTGAATAATGATACTTTTGCCATAACCAAGAACCTATGGATGTAATAATAAACTGCCTTTAAAATAGTATAACTATCTATGATGTAGATCTGTAAGCTGATGCATCTGAAGATTTATTAGAGTCGAGAAGCATTACAAGTACTGTGCTACAGTATGTTACCACTGTTTCTGTATACTATATTCATTTGGACTTCAGGGAGGTTAAATACACTTCCCATGGTCACAACGTAGAGGGAATATGGTGTCTATCGAAACATAAGTTGGCTTAAGGCTAAGGAACAAACAACATACTATTTTAGTTTCAGACATTAAACAAACCATATACCTTGGGACTGTAGAAGTAAATATAAAACAAAGGAAACCCCTATAAGAACAGGGTGCATGCCGCTTAAAATGTTGACCTGGCATTCAAACCGAAATAGTTCTTTTCTTTTTTAACATTAAAATGTGGCAATGCACACAATTATTTAGGCCCTCAATCCACCAATCCGCCATCTTTATGTTAACAGATCACGTTTTCCAATTTATAATAAGACATGCTTGGCAACAGGAAGTGCTGTGTGGCTTTAGAGTGCTGGAAGTCCAGCTTCTGTTGTTGCTCATGTTTGCACATTAATATGGAAAGTATCCGTTATAAGATGAGCTTTATAACAGTTTTCTAAAAAATGATAGAGAAATAAACAAGAAAACCATTCTGCTACAACAGATAACATCAATCAATCAGTTAGTCATTAAAGCTTTACTATATAGATCACTTTTATGCATATGGCCAGCACAGTGGTTAGCACCACTGCCTCACAGATAAAGCATCCTGGGTTTGAATCTTGTGAAGATCATTTTCAGTGAGGAATTCACATTTTTAGCCGATCTCTGTGTGTCTTTCCTGAAGGAATGTATGTGAGGTTAATTGGCCATTCTAGTCTGGCCTTGTGTCAGTGTGAGTGTGAGTGTGAGCATGGGTGTGTGCATGAGTGGGTCTTACAATGAACTGGCTACCTCTTTCCTTCCTTGTGGTCAGTACTGTTGGGATGAACTCCACCACCTGCAGCCCTAATATGTTTAAGTAAGAGCCATCAAAAAGTACCTAAATTAAAACTCCTCAGTATTACTCCAGTAAGAATCCCCACTTCTGCAGTATATGGATTCAAACTTAACTACCTACTATGAATCACATGTGAATGCATTGCACTATGATTCATAATAATATACTATGAATCTTTTGACACTATAACATTAGAACAATCTAGACGAGAACAGGCCATTCAGCCCAACAAAACTCGCCAGTCCTATCCACTTAATTCTTCTAAAAAAACTTCAAGTCTAGTTTTGAAATTTTCTAATGTCTTACTGTCTACCATGCTACTTGGCAACTTATTCCAAGTGTGTATGGTCCTCTATGTAAAGGAAAACTTTCTAATGTTTGTGTAAAATTTACCCTTAACAGGTTTCCAACTGTGTCCCCATGTTCTTGATGAACTCATTTTAAAATAACAGTCTCGATCCAATGTACTAATTCCCTTCATAGTTTTAAACAATTCAATTATGTCATCTCTTAATCTTCTTTTTGGTTAAACTGAAAAGGCTTAGCTCTTTTAACCTTTCTTCATAATTCATCTTCTTTAGCCTTGGAATCAGTCTAGTTGATCTTCTCTGGACTTTCTCTAGCACTGCTATACCCTTTTTGTAGCCTGGAGACCAAATCTGCACACAGAACTCCAGGTGAGGCCTCAACAATGCATTATAAAGCTTGAGCATAATCTCCTTGGACTTGTACTCAACACATCGTGCTATATAACCTAATATTCTGTTTGCCTTCTTAATGACTTTTGAACACTGTTGAGAAGTTGATAGTGTATAGTCCACTATGACTCCTAAATCCTTCTCATTGTGTATTCAAACCTAACATTTTTACTTCCTATATATAATACTTTATATTTACCGACATTAAATTTCATCTGCCACAAATCTGCCCAAGCCTGTATGCTGCCCTAGTCCCTCTAATGATTTAATGGATTCCATATGATCTGCCAATCCATCTGTCTTGGTATCATCTGCTAACTTAACCAGCTTGTTACTTATATTCCTATTCCTAGCACCGACCCCTGTAGAACACCACTCTTAACATCAGCCAATTCTGAAGAGGTTCCTCACACCATCACTCTCTGCTTCCTGTGTATGAGCCAATTCTACACCCATCTAAAAACATTACTCTGAACTCCAACTTTTTTTAGTTTGATGCTCAACCTCTCATGTGGCATAAAGCTCTCAGAACATGTTTCTTAAATATAGACTATGTTAATAGTTTGCAGACCTGCAGGCAACAATATTACAAAACAAAAGAAGCCAAGCAAGACACTTAGTTTACCTAGAAGATGGACAAATTATGAACAACTTGATATGCTGTAGTATGCCTATAAGAAATATTTTTAAAATCAACAAAAAAGTAAAATAAAACTAAAGTAAATTAAACACTATGCATGAGTGGTGTCTACATCTACAGTATTACATTATTGTCTTTACTTAAAACAAATATTACTTAGGTTTTGGAAAAAAATGTGGTGCCACTGGTTCAATCTGTGTACCTTCATTCAAGTTTCCCATGACTTCTTCTCACCCTTTAAAAACACATCCACAAATTCAATGACTCTTCTGGAGTTACTTTGTGTAAGCCTGTGCGCATGAGGCATCTTTGAGTGCATCTGGCATCCTCTCCAGGTCAAGTTCTGATTTTGAACAAATGGATTGCACAGTTGAGTCTAAACATTATGAAAGACTAATATTATGCTTAATTCAAATCACTTGTAAACAATGCAAGCTCTCAATCTTGCCAGAGAGTAAATAAGTAATTTCTAATTATGAACAATAATTCTGTTTTTTGAGTCACCCTTCATGCTTTTCCACTAATTGATATTCAGGAAATCTTGTGTAGGGTACTGCCCATATAGGAGACAAACAGAAGGCAGCAAAGTAACACAAAGGTGGAAATAGCAAATGAACAGAAGATACTGCAACTAAAATTGAGGGTTGGTAAGAAAGTCTTAACTTTGTGTCATGTCATGTTGTCCATCCAGTTAAATGGAGGTGTTTGTTAGATAAATCTGGGCGCAAGTGACACACCATCTTTGGTCTAGTGACCCACATCCTACTTACAGAAGTAGGAGTTCCTCGTAGAATTGCAAACAGAGTGGGTGATGGAATGGTCACTATGGATAACGCTGCAGTTGTGACATGCTGGGCTGGCTACTTTGAGCAGCTGTTTAAAGCTGATCCTCTGGCTAGGAAGTTGGACATCTCTGGGTTCATGGATCTTGAAGTTGATCCTCCAACTGTGAACTGCCTAATCAAACTGAGATTGCACAGATGGTGAAACAGCTGAGGGTAGGAAAGGATGCTGGGATCTGTGATATCTGGGATGAACTTCTTCAGGCTGGTGGTAAGGCTGTCCTCCTGGCATTGCAAACAATATTTGCTTCCATGTGGGAGATGGGCGTCATCCCAACTGACTAGAAAACTGGACTTGTCATCTCTACCTGGAAAAGGACGGAGGAGTTCCTGGACTGTGCCAACTACAGGGGGATAACACTGCTCTCAGTGGCAGGTAAGGTCCTTGCTAGGGTCATCATCAATAGGATTTGTGATCACTTGCTCACCTACCAGTCTGGTTTTACACATAAAAAGTATACCATTGACCACATCCTCGCACTGAGGGTTCTCAGTGAACGCAAACGCTAATATCGGCAAACTTCTTTGCAGCCTTTGATGATTTTCATAAGGCATTTGACTTCTGTGGGACATCCTGACAGTGCTGTCAATGGAGACTCTGATCAGAGCTCTCGAGAGACTAAGTGAGGAGTCTGAGTGTCTGGGTTTGTGAGTGTCCCAGTTAAAAACCAAGATCCAGGCCTTTAATGACCTCTTGGGCACAGCCATCAGCAGTGTGTCTGTCTGCGGAGAGAGTGTTGACTGCATTGAGTGGTTTAATATCTTGGCAGTGGCACTCATGTCTTTGGTGACTCTTCCTGTAAAGTCTGCAGATGGATTGGGAGAGTATGGGGGGTCATGAGATCATTGGAAAGGGGTGTGTGGCACTCCCGATATCTTTGCAAGAGGATGAAGGTTCAAGTCTTTAGAGTCCTGGTGCTTCCTGTTTTGCTATATGCTTGCGAGACATAGATGCTATCCAGTGATCCGAGACAAAGGCTGGACTGCTTCTGTATTGTGTCTCTTCCAAGAATCCATGGGTATTGCTGCTTTGACTTTTTTTGAATAAGTGGTTGCTCATAGAGTCCCGAATGAGGCACATTACCTGCATTGTGAAGGAGAGTCAGTTACAGCACAATGGTCACGTGGTGCGATTCCCAGAGGATAATCTGGTTCGTTGGATCCTCATTGTTGAGGACCAGAAAGAGGCTGGAACAGGTCAAGAGGATGCCCATGTGACACCAGGCTACAGCAAATAGATGGTCATTTCCGGAGGGTGTGGCTGGGCCACGTGTCTGAATAGGGGGTTGTCAATAGGGATCCCAAGCTATTTTGTTGTGTGATGGGTGCAGCAACGTGCAGTGCTAGTGCATGCTCTCAAACCTGACCAAACCTGGCATACCTGGGACAAAACCAGGAGGAATATCAGCCCCCAAGTCCAGATCTGGGGCCTACCACTCCTGATCAGTAGAGTGCATTTACAGTGCTTAATATAATATTTATAGGGAAGAACTACTGGAAATGGTACAAAAAAAAATCAATCCAACTATATTTTTATGAAAACATTGAAACATGCCTTAAATTAAACATAATAATGTAACTATTCAGCAAGAATATGTAATGGTTAGCACTGCTGCTTCACAGATTCAGGGTGCTTAGTGAAATTCCAAGCCCAG
This sequence comes from Polypterus bichir lapradei, assembly GCA_026402145.1. Lineage (NCBI taxonomy): Eukaryota > Metazoa > Chordata > Cladistia > Polypteriformes > Polypteridae > Polypterus > Polypterus bichir. The sequence goes on from JANRMT010062796.1 coordinate 20,654,065, forward strand.
TCATGCATTTGTATTTTCTCATCATGTGTGGACTAGTTTCCTTCAGGGACTCAGGTCCCTACACATCATGTTAGGCTAATGAGTGTCCTGAATTCTTCCCTTTTTAAATGTATGTTATTTATTTATTGTTTGTTATTCAACACCAGCTGGAACTAGTGAAAAAAAAGAATTGCTCCATAACACTTAATCAGTGGTTGTGTCACCTTTAACTGTAAGGACTGCGACAAAATGCTTCAGGTCATATTCTGTTGGAGGAATTTTAGTTCACTCTTCCTTGTAGGACTGCTTTAAAGCAAAATCATTTTGTAGGCTATTTAGGCCCTCTCAGAGCTTTCCTAGTCAAAGTCTAGAACTTAATAGGAAAGCCAAAATTTGAATGTTGATTATATTCTGCCTGTCTGATGCAGACTTGCTTTTGAATGTTTGGTCCTTGTCTTGTTTCATGACCCAGCTATTTTTCACTTTCATCACATGACTCGATGACTATTGCAGACATTCTTCTTAATAATTTTCTGATACAGAACAGAATGCACAACTCTTCAGTTATTGCAAGTCCTTGCATCCCCACACTATCATATTACCACCATTATGTTTGAATGTTGGTATAATATTCTTACAACAGTCATAATGGGATCCACATCATCCAAAAAGTTTTATTTTATTCAATTAACAGATGAGTCGATTCCTCCAAAAGGCTAGATCATGTAAATGCATACTGGAAAATTACAAACAAGCATTTATGTCCTCTATTAGAAGTGGCTTCTGACTTGCTACTGTCCAGTGAAGAGCATTTTTGCCAATTGTCTTTCTGCTTGTATGGGTTATAAGCAATGGTGTTTGTCGAGCCAAGATAAGCTTTCAGTTCTTTCAGAGTTTACCAGGATCCCTTCTGGGTTTCTGCATGATTTCATGCACTATCTTTGAAGTTTTCTGGTACACCAGTCACTCCTGGGAAGATTCAGTACTGTTCCAAGTACTTACCATTTTAAGATTATGGCTCTCTAACTTTTCTTTGGTGGGGTCTTGAAACCTTAGAAAAGGCTTTGTAGCCCTTCCAGACAGATGAATAACCTTTCTTCTTATAGCTTAAATTCGTACTGGCAATTTGACTCTGATAATAGTCAAAACATTGACCAGAGCAGCTGTAATCTAGACTGGCTGTGTACAGTTATGTTATTCTTATTATTCCTTCAACCAAGTTCATTTAACAAGGAGGCAATTAGCTTTATTTTTCATGCAGTGCCAGTAGCTATTGGAAAGCTCTGCTCATTAGATGAATAAAACAAGCTAAAAATGTTTTATCTATTCATTCAGGTCTCCTTTATGTATCAAATTTTGTTTAATGACATTAAAACATTTAGGGTCAAAATTTTACAATCACAAGAAATCAGGAAGTAGGTAAATATATACAAGAAGAAGAAGAAAAACTACTGTTGCAGTGGTGGATCTAAAATCACTGGACCAGTGTCAGTCTCTCTCTACAAAAATGGTAGAGAGCAATGGTTAAGTGATCACTTATGTAGGTATGCATGTATTCATGAAAATAGGCCTGTTCTGCCCGAAAGTAGGCCCTGTTCTGCATTGGAAGAACTATTAAACCTGAGGTAATAATAAAAGTCCTATCTCTTCATTTTCTTGAAGTTTGGGATGAAAGAGCTGAACACCATTTGGCTCTGTCCTTTGATTTCATTTCCCACTGTCCAAATGTTATCTGAGCGACAGTAAGAGAACAATCTTCTTTCAGACATTCCATCCAATCAGTCGGAGGCTTTCCTGGTCTTTGTTTTCCATCAAAAGCCTTACCAAACAAAATTTTCTTTGGCAGCCTATAATCATCCATTCTTCTGACTTGTCCTGCCCACCTCAGATGGTACTTCCTAATTATCCTATCCAGTGGTGGCATGCCAGTAATCCTGTACAATTCATCATTGTGAATATCTGCACACTTTTGCTCAACCAAAATGTGCTAACATTACTGACTGATATTGATTAAAAAATTGGATTCAAATATGTTTAGGGGAAAGGCAAAAACAATAAGCTTAATAATTTTTAAGGGGCCATATGTACATGTTCTAAGCAGTCTCATTACCATATATAATATTAACAGCCATCTTTTCCACCTATTTCCCATTCCCATGAGTCTTTGCTGCCATCCTATGTCCTAATTAAGCACACTTCCACTCCAAAATACCTGCATGAGGTCATGCCTCTTCCAAGCAGTGTTCTTAAAGCTCAGAGGCAGTTTTTAGAAGTTGCCCTATAAGGACATGGCTTCTGGAATAGCAACTGCCATTTGATCGTTGCTCTCGCTCACACTTTTTGCTTCTTTTCAGAGTGTGTGAATGTCTCTCTCTCTCTCTCTCACACACACACACTGTCATTTCAATTCTCATAAACTTGATTCCCAGCTCAAATGACACATGATATTTTAAACACTGCTCTGGGTGGTAAAAGGGGTAAGTGTTTCCAAGAAATAAAGACTTAATTTTCCGAACTAAAAGAAGAAAAATATTTAATAAGGGAATGCCATAAAAAGGCAAACATTCCTACAGATGCTAATTTCTAAAATCATGTTCCATTTTCTCTTCATAATGTTCAGCTGCTATTGGAAAACTTGAATTAGGAAACAAATGTTCATTTTATTTAGAAATTTGTGTTGCATAAAACATAATACCATAGTGTCTTTCAAAATATGGTAGCAAAGCAATTTAAATTTAAAAAGGGAATATTGCAGAGGACAGAAATGCTGCCTCATAGCTCCAGAAACATGGGATTAAGTGCCACTCAATCACTGTCTTAGTGGAGTTTACACATTGTCCAATATACAACATGGGCTTTCTCTGGTTATGTGTATGTGCTGGTCTAATTGCACCTTGAAAATGCCCTGTGAGTGTGAGCGTTTATGGGTTTGTACTGTGGTTAACTGGCATGCCAATTAGTGTTACTTTCTACCTTGCATCTGATGAGGTGGAATAGACTGTAGTTCACCACAATCCTACACTAGATAAAGAAGCTTTAAAAAATGCATAATTGAGTTAGTGAGTGGGTTAACATAAAAGTGCCCTGTAACACTTAACTATCTCATATCTTGTACCAGGTTCTGCTGAGATACATTCTAGATCTCAATGAACCAACAATATATAAAGTATGTTTAGAAAACAAAAGAATGGACATGCACATTTAATAATCAATTTATTTTCTGATCATGATTGGAATATAAAAAAATTTCTTCTACAATTGTGCTGTTCCATCAGATATGGTGTTCAGATAATAGATGGAATGATGGGTGAATAGGGGACATTTTCAGAGGCAGTAAAGCAGGAAACACTGTCAGTAAAGATAGCTGAAGTACTGAAATTTTAAGACAAATGGTAAAACTGACCACTTTAGAGCAGGATTAAGGGCTCAGATGATAAAGGCAGGATATGTTGATTTAAGAGTTTTTTTATGTAACTCACAGTGTTTGGAAAAGGATTGTGAACTCCAACCTAGGTGGTCAGTTTTTAGGCCTTCAATTCAGATACCTAATTTTCTAATGACAGTCTTAGACTTTGTATATTTAACAAATCACTGGACAAATGGCTAAAACACACATATTGAATGAAGAGTACACCCCTTCTTGTAGATATCATCCATCTATCAGTTCTCTGTAGATGTTTCATTATAAGGAGGCTTGCATCCTGTACACTTGCTGACAATGGAAAAGAAGTGGTAGTTTGAATTTAGGCTTTACGCAGAAAATGTTTCTAGCCCTGCTATTTGCATGGTGAGGTGAGAATTTCTGTTGTGCTGTACTTACTGCAAATTGTATACTTATAAGCAAAAGTGATCATTTGATGACACAGTGACATAATCAGAAGGTTACTATGACTTCAAAGCAGTAGAATGTTTACACAATTGAAATACAAATAGTAGAAGTGGACTACTGAAGACCATATAGCAAATTTCCAGTGGGGAGTAAAATGGCAGCCTTATGGTTTAAAAAATATTCTACCCACTACGTTGCAGTAAATGAACCAGCAAGAAACCAGTGTTTGACATTGGAGATGGAGCTAAATGGAAGGTACAAGATTGACAGATTTTGCTTTAAAACTATGACAGTTGCTGAAAAACACTTCTAACAAACTGGAGCCACTGTTTGACTGAGCAGAGGATATTATGACCATTAGTGGACCAGCTCCAAACTGAGCAGTGTCAAACTGTGGAGTTTAAAATTCAATATGTAATCCATGTTACTGACTGAGCTTAAAGGCAATTTTAATAACAAAGGAAACTCATTTTAGTGAAATAACCACTATATTTATTGTATTCTCAAATGTTAAAATACCTGCTCATTATTTTTTAACCACTTTTATAACCTATTAAGGCATCCTGGGTGGTCCACTAAGGTTTTTTCTTCTTTATTTTTGGAAGACAGACTCCTTATCTTATCCTGTCTTGAAACTGAATATTCAGGCACAAGTGAAATTTTCGACATTGTTAATAAGTTGAACGTGGCATAACAGCAAGTTCTACCAGTCCATTTATACTACCAGATATTGTATAGATTTTGGAAGCAAGCATGCTGAATTACAATCTATGTACCCACAATCTATTTTTGAACATGTTTTTCCTTTGAGAGAGGCAAGGCAGGATCAGACCCAAGATAGGACAGCAGTCCACTGTTTTATATACATATACACACTAATAATACTGCACATATATTATGCATACACCCTCATAGGAGAAAAAGTAAGAATTCCTCCATTAATCTAGCATGCACATCTTTGAGATATGATGGGAAACTTTCAAGTCAGAACTTAGACCATATTCTTATAATGTTGGAAGAGACATCCTCCACATCTTTTAAAACTCAGTCATAGCCAGTGTGGTTTTCTATGCTGTGGTGTACTGGGCTGGTAACATAATTTCAACAGAGGCCCTCAGAATCAATGCACTAATTAAAATGGTGAGCTCAGTCATAGGATGCACTCTGGACTCCCTGGAGGCAGTAGCAAAGAAGAGAATTAAAACAAAACTGAGTGCCATTATGAACAATACTGCACATCCTCACTCTGACACACCAACACCGAGTACTTTCAGCCAACAAATTATTCAGCAGAAGTGTGTCAAGAAACGCTACTGGGGCTCCTTTATACCAACAGCAATACTGCATAATGCCTCACCTCATAATGGGACTGTGACAGCCAAGTGAGAACTTTTCAATCTTTTGAATTTTTCTTGATTTGTAGTAATTCCAGTCTGTGTTCAGACCAAATTCTCTGTGTATATTTAATTTATTTAAAAAGCTTCTGTAAAAAGCCAAATTTCCTCCTGAGGATAAATAAAGTTATATCCATCCAACTATCTAACGCAAACAGTAAATGAGCTGGTTATAATGCAGCATTTGTAAAAAACACTGGACAACTGTGCCTTTACAAGGAATGCATTTATAACACAAGTTAACAGGCCAGTGCAGAAACCCAAGTATAAATGGCAAGAAACATTATAATGAATCTTTGAAGGTAAAATGATGAAAGGCAATAATGTTTACAGCTGTTTAATTTGCAGTTACATCAAGGGAGGTTTAATTACTTCATTACTGACAGTTTCACAAAAAGCAGCTTTATCTGCATTTCCCCAAAACTTTGTATTGGCCTAAATGGGCTTTGAAAAATAGTATGTTAATGACAATTGTTATTTTACATAGCAATATCCCTACAATTGACACCATTCTAATTTGTTTCTATAGCACCTTTCTGTGTATAATCACCTCTAGTCACTTTATTAGAATAGAGATACAGCAGAACTGTTTACATACATTTTTTTCACTGTTAGAGCATAGACGGCTTAATAGACATGCTCTGGGTCACATGCCAAGTATGGTTAGGAACTGGCCAACAAACTTGTGATTCAGAGTTCAGTTTCTTAGCCACTATGCCCATGAGGAAACAGTGCAGAAATACTAATTAAATGTGTACTAGCTGTACTGCCAGTCTAAGACAGGTTGAAATCTCAGTAATCATCATGGACCTCATGTTTTTTAGTTGATACACACTGTTATCCATTTGGTCAGGTATAATAATACACACTGATCCCTTTCCTCACGACAGCCTTTTTTCTTTAGATAGAGCCTCCCGTTTTCATCGCTTCCTCTCAGCATCGCCCATTAAAGTAACCACTTTTACAGTCAGTGTTTGGCTGAGAAAATGTAGAGGTGGTTGCTACTGCATTGACTTGGATCAGCAATTCAAGCTTAGTCATGTCAGGGCTTTGGTTTCCTGGCATGTGCACCAGTTTATCGTTATTTTCACTCATTCATTATGCAAAGTTATTACTGATTAACATTATTGGCTATAAACCTCATTCATGAGACCTGAGCAGGTGCAAGGAAGTCACTAACATGCTGCTGTTGCCAGCAAATAATGTTAGACAGCAGAATAGGCTCATAAGATCATAAGAGCCTTATTTGATATTTGTATTATAATTTTTGATTTTTTTTCCTTTCTTCTACATGTATTGCCCATTTTTAAATTTTTCTCCTAACCCTATAAACCAAACGAACACATGCATACACAAACACACACACTTGTCCTTTTATTAAGGCAGATAAGCCGATATCTGTCTGTCCAGAAGTTATTCACTGTTTGACGTATTCAGTGTTAACGTTTGCAGTGCACTATTTATCCATCCATCCATCCTCTTCCACTTATCCGAGGTCGGGTCGCGGGGGCAGCAGCTTGAGCAGAGAGGCCCAGACTTGCCTCCTCCTGGTTGGACGTGCCCGGAACACCTCACCAGGGAGGCGTCCAGGAGGCATCCTGATCAGATGCCCAAGCCACCGTATCTGACTCCTCCCGATGCGGAGGAGCAGTGGCTCTACTCTGAGCCCCTCCCGGATGACTGAGCTTCTCACCCTATCTTTAAGGGAAAGCCCAGACACCCTGCGGAGGAAACTCATTTCAGCCGCTTGTACACGCGATCTCGTTCTTTCGGTCACTACCCATAGTTCATAGACCACAGTGCATTATTTATTGGAATATATTTTGTAATGCATGTACTAATAAAATGCATTACAATTTTTAATCCAACAGATGGCTCATCACAAACATTAGCACTGCTTTGTATGAATCCAGCACCAAATGGCATAGAACGGAGACATTACAACCTGATGGAAATTGAGCTTTTATTAAATTTTATTAAAGTGGACCAGCCAAACTTCCCAGTGTTACCTGTGTATATTTATATACCAGGTTAAGGTAAGAAAGGAAATATTTATGAGTTTCTTAAAATTTTGACACTTTGACATTGCTGTCTAAAATGCTAGAGCCCCATCTGTCATCTACACTACCTCTCTAATGACTATCAATTTCTTTACTTTCATGAGTCTTGAATTTGTCATTTTTTGTGTACAATTAGATTCTGTAATTGCGGTGACTCCATGCTGTGTCAGAACACTACTTCTTTGCTTTTCCTGGTTTAGCATGAGATTAAAACATTAATAAACTTGTTGAATAATAAAATTCATGGAACAATGAAAGCATTTACAATTGTTGGGGGCTGGGGATAACAGACGTCAGTGAAGGTCTCCATAATATTACAAGAGATATTAATTAATCGCTATTAATCACAAGCATAACATTTTAAATGCCTAAACATAAAATAGACTAAATAAAAGTCTATCATCAACCAAGAAAATCTGCTAATGCCATCCTCAGTCATTCTGTTTCTGTTTCTGCCATATTATGAACAGCAACTCGTCATGCACTTAAATATTGTGTTTCATCATGGCTTATATCACACTTTGTAACAATATGCAGGTGTACAATAGCAAAGCTTTGCTTTATTTAAAAAGGAGTGTCTTCAGTTCATTTTGTGGTCACGTGTACAGTGTCTTGAAATTTCTAGAGATTCAGACCACCGCTCAACATTTGACCAACATGTAGTAGTCCATCACTGTTCTTTTCTGGTGGTCTGAATCTCACCCTGTTGGTTATGTATAATATCCATCATTCCTTCCATTTTCTAAACCTGCATGTAATAAATCATAACTAAGTAAAAGATAGTGGTGAATGAAACAGAAAAGTTTTGTTTTACAAATTTTAAGGAAATTGCCACTGAAGTTCATTTTGTATAACATTTTGTAAAAATGAAATTCACTAAAAAAAGGGTGACTGAGTTTTTAAAGATTTTTGGGGGTGGGGGGTTGAGAGAAAGAAACATTGCTCCTAGATGGTTTCGGCAACAGCACACACCATTTTTGAACCTGTAGATTTCTCAAAAAAAGGGTCTACATGAAAGTATATGTGCAAAAACTGTCTTTTGGAAATTCAGTATGGCTAAGCAAAATCCATCATGAGACAAAATGACATACTCTTAGGCAAAAGCTGTAATACAACAAGACAAAAAAACTATTTTCCGAATTGGTTGAGAAAAAATAACGTTATATGTGTGGTCTTAGATGAGATCTGACTGGCACAAAATTTTGTGTGTGTCAATAACAGTGTTCTTCCATCAGCCCTAGCACACTCCTGCTGCCTGATGGGAATTGTAGTCCCTATGTCGGCACTGGTTTTTGGGTTGCCCTCTTCATTACAACCTCTTTCCCCAATACACCATATAGCCTATAATTTAAACTGGACCAGCAGCAGCACAAATGCAAATTTTTGTGAAAAACGGTCCAAATGTTTTGGAAAGATTGGAGAATAAACAGACAACTTACTATTTTATTCATACAGGTAAAAAAATATACACAACAAATTAAACCATGGAAATAAGAAGATGGCGTACGAAAGAGAAAGATAAACTAACTACAACACCTTAAAGAATGGTTGTTTTAAAAACAATATTCTAGATAGGCCAGAAACTCAATGGCAGCACCTATCACCTCCAAACATTTCAAGAATCAGGAAATAAAAATGACTGAAGCACATTGTGGCAGATTACTTTAAAATTTGTTGATACTTCTCAAAAGTACAACTGCATACCCATATCTTAAAGATCCACAATTTAAGCTATAGAACAACACACTCTTTGAAGTTCAGAACCTAGCTTTCTTTATCAAAAGAACTAAGACAGGCAACACACTTGCTTCCAAAGTAGAAACAATGGATGATGGTAATATGTCGGGAACTCAGAAATGCAGTCTTCGAACACATTCCACTGAGGGCCCTGTGAAACACATTACAGAAAACGACTAAATTGATATACAGGAAGGAAAAAAGAATACCAGGGAAACAGTGAAAACATTGGAAATGCAAATTCCACCCACAGTGATTCTATAGTTATGATACAACAGTGTTATCCACCTCTTCATGCTTATTAGTTAATATTAACTAAAATAAAAGCAAAATAGTGTTTTAGAAGTAATGTTAAACTGCCCTTCCTGGGGAGACAAAATCCCTCTATCTAGATATCATTAACCCCAACAGAAGATAAGTGCATTGTCTACATGGGTTCATTTTTTTAATGGAAGTACTGCCTATTTCAAAGTTAGAGTTGACAATAGTGGCTTTAATATATGGGCTTCTACTATAAGATTTTACCATTAAATGCCATAAAATTTAAAGGAAAGCAGAAGGTTGGGCATTTACTGATTAAATTCAAAACCTTTCTTAATTTAAACCTAGAGTAATAGGGATGCAGAGCCTACCCCAACAACATCCCCACTGATTGCAAGGCAGGAAACAAATCTGGACAGGATTCCAAACTTTTGCATACACCTCTGCTTACTCACAGAGAATAGCAGTCACGCCTTTGGATTAAAAAAAAACAACAACAAAAAAAAAACACATCTGGAACAGAGTCCACACTGGTGTAACAAAGACATGAAAAGTCCATACAGATCTGAATCAGGATTCCAATCCAGAAGTATGAGCCAGCAGTGTTAACCATTCCACTACTGCAATGCTCTTTTCCCATACACACTCCCCCACCAAGCCATTTACTTTTTCATCCACCACTTCTACACAGCAATGGCTAGATTTTGCAATTTAGAAATTCTGCCAAGAGAAAGAAAGGCTAAATGTAATCACTGTCTCAAAATCAAATTTAAAGCCATCTATTCATTTTCATATCTAGTTTGCTTAACAAGATCCTAGTTCATCACATTTAAGTACACACCAACATTCATGAATTTTTAGCCAATTCAGAATACCTAGTTTGAGGAATCAACTCTTAACGAGATGTCAGTTGATTACAGGGTACATTTAAGTACACACATACCCTCACTTATTCTGTGCCAATACACATCTTTCAACATTAGAACAATTATGATAAGAACATGCTATTAACCCAACAATCTTGTCAAATCCTAATCATCTAATTTCTCAAAAATGATATCAGGTAGAATTTTGATAATTTCCAAAGTACTACAATCTATCATACTGCTTTGCAGGTTATTCCATGTGTCTATGGTTCTTTGTGTGAAGAAAAATGCAATGTTTGCACATAATCTATGTTTAAAATGGCCCATCTGTATCCCCATGTTCTTGTTGAATATTTCAAAGTAACAGCTGGGATTCACTGTACTAATTCCCTGTATAATTTTAAACAATTAACTCATGTCACCTCTTAAACCTCATTTGCTCAAACTACAAGTAAAATAATTCAGCTCCTCAATCTTTGCTCATAACTCTTATATTGCTGTCCTGAAATCAGTTAAGTGGTTCTTGTCTATAAGTGTACATTGTATGCCAGAAGAGGTCTCACTAGAGCATTATATATCTTAAGTATAAATTTCTTTGACTTGAATTCCAAAAATTGAGCTATATATGGTAAAATCCTATTAGCCTTGTTAAGCACTCCTGTGCATATGTCTACATCTAGAAAGTTGAATCTGCTGTGACTTTTAGGGCCTTTCAGGAGAGGGTGATATGAACAAATGGTATAACTAAAAATTCTGACAGTTTTGATAGATACCAGTATAATGTATTGGTGCAAACTTTTCAGACTAAAACGTATTTTTTAATAATAACAAATGGTAATCATGATTAAGGTAATCAGCATGTAACTTTTTTTCAATGAAATGCTTATTAATGCTGTGGTATTCAAATTAGTTTGATCGGAGGTATTCACTTCTCTTTAACTAATTAAAGGATAGCTTATCTCTTTCACACTCCCTTAATCACTACCTCTCTCACTTCTTCATGTTGCCACTGCCAAGCAAGCATTGCATAAGACATGGCTTATTCTTGTCTTATCCTCCTGCTTGTATCAACTTATCAATCAGGTTGAACTTCACAGTGCTCTAAGTGAATTTGCCCTTTTAAAAATGGCACCCAATTTACACAGTTCACCTACAAGTCAAGACCTTACCTTTAAGACATTAATACACTGACAAAGAAATCATATTTCCTGTTTCCTTTAGCTTGCACATTTTGTGATTTACGATTTTAAATGTTTTCTTAAATTTTCTACTGTTTTAGTATACTGGTAAAACCTTTTTTCAACATGTATAGCAAGAAGAAGAATTTCATCTTGTAAACTGAATCAACTGGTTTATTGCCTACTGCTAGGGCCTTCTCATAAGGTGTATTTTACAGTTTCAGTCCTCCTTTTGTGTATTTAAATTTTACATTTTTACTTCCTATTTGTATTATTTTACTTTTATTTACACTAAATTTAATTTAGCAAAAAGCTGCCTAAGCCTTTATTTTGTCCTGATATCTCTGCTGATTGGCTTGATTCTACGTTATCATCCAACTCATCGAGTTTAGTATTACCTGCAGACTTACCAGGTATGTAATTTACATTTTTATAAAGACCATTTATGCATATTAAAAACAACAGTGGCCCCATCACTTAGCCCTTAGATATACCACTTTTAACATCACTATTATTAGTGTTAGTTACTAGCCTTGTTTACATTTTACCATTTTAAAGTTGTTTTTTTTATCTCTGTAGCTTCATTTTTTTAGGTCCTTATACATATCTTTAAATTCTTACTGCTTCTAAATTTTGAGATGAACTTGTCCCACATTCTACAGAAAAAACCTTTAAACCCGCTGCACTGTTCCTTAACACCAGTGTCAAAATTCTTTAACTGACTACACACTTAAGTCTATCAATTTTTTTTAGGTTTTGTCATATCTGCTCAAAATTTATCCTGTTACACTTGACAGTTTAAGGTTTTGAATATGCACTCTTCCAAAACACTGCAAAATGTATTATATTATGGTGACTGAATCCTAATAGTTGAATCACCAACTTTTAAGTTCTATCCTAATTACTATAAAATACTACATCTAGCTAGGCTTTTTGATGCTTTAATATAACATGTTAAAAAACAGTTACTGATACTGATTACATGCACAGTACGAGATTCTGTTCTTGTGCACTGCTATTTGTAACGTTATCCCAGTTAATATCTGGGCAGTTGAAGTCCCCATTACTATAATAATATTCCCAATCTTATTTCAAAAATACATATTGAAACTAGGCACAATGATGGTGCAGTGGTGGCCCTGCCGCCTCACAGTAAGGAGACCAAGGTTTATATCCCAGGTGCTTCCTGCATGGAGTTTGCATGTACTCCCCGAGTCTGTGTGGGTTTCCCTCAGGAAGCTTTGGTTTTCTCCCACTGTCCAAAGACATACAGATAAGATGAATTGGCCATGCTAAACTGACCCTAGTGTGCAATGGACTGGTGCACTGTCCATGGTGTATTCCTGCCTTGTGCTCTGTGCTAGCTTGAATAGACTCTAGCACCTCCCGTGACCCTGGTCTAAATTAGGTGAGTTAGAAAATGACATGACATGACAGGACATATTGAAACTGTTCTTGGCAGTGGGAGGTCTACAAAATCTTCCTAATGTTGTCTAGCTGAATACACATCCTCACAGAGGTCTGGCTCGTCACAGTAATCTATTTCCTTCTATGTCATTTTACTAATCTTCCAGTTTTCATACATTAATCAAAAACTAGCTATTCAGGGCACAGAAATAGTTTGTACAATCCTGAAAACAAAATAAGAAATAACAGAATATTTAGTCATATACAATGTTAAAAATGAATTACATATTTATTCAAATCTAAAAATAAAAACCTTAAATTTATTGGTTACTTAATCTGGAGAAGCTGTGTGAGAAAACTGTGTTCAGCAATGTGTTTTTGTTCAATGTAATTTTGCATTTTAACTTTGCTGTACTTGTCACAGGGGACAGCATGATGGGCTTATCTTTGAAAGAGAACATTAGAATAAGAATTAAAAAAGGGATACACTTAATACAATTTTTGGTTTAAAATCTATACAAATATAATTGCAAAGCATGACACTATCCTGCATATCTTGAACTGATGAGTCACAATGAATGCATGAGCAAATTGCTGCATCCCCTTATACAGTGTAGTGCTGTACTTTAACTGCAAAATGACTCCGATACTGATATTTAAAGTAAAAAGAAAAAAAACCACATACACACACTGCAGTTCTGTGCCCTCAATAATAAAACCATAATCATTAAACAATGGCTGGTTGAACTGGGAGTTGATAAAGAATGAAAATATTACAAAATTACTCCAAATGTTGAGTAAGTAATATTAACTTCTGCATTGATAAAAAGATATAGAGATTCTAATAAAACTGGAAAATCCATAGAAAATCCAAGTCATCTAAAACATCATTAAAGGCTCTCAGTTTTCACCATGTAACAGTCTCAATACAAGAAATTAAATACACTGCATAAAATGTATCACTTTACACTGTTCTTAATTTCACATTTAAATAAGTAAAACCATGTGTAAAGTTGTAACTTTACAAATTATGGAGTTTCAGGCTCTGCTCATGAGAAGAAGATACACTGCATTTCAAAAGTGGCTGAGTATGCATAAATGTGCCTGCTATATATATATATATATATATATATATATATATATATATATATATATATATATATATATGTGTGTGTGTGTGTGTGTGTGTGTGTTTGTAAGTTGTATTCATGGCTTGCAAACAATGAAAATGGAAGTCTTCTCCATAACAATAAGCAGCAAAATTGTTCCTCATAATATTGAACTCTAGAGTTTTGTGTGCTCCAGAATCTGTTCAGAGTTTTGTTTTATCACCTCCCTTACTACTTGTTTTATGATTAATCTATTCTTATGCTGCCATACTCCTACTTGACTCTTATTGTCAAATTTTTGTGTCAAAGATTCTTGTTCACCCTTAAGACTCATTCCTTTGCCAGAAAAGCAACTTGGCCAAGACTGGAACAGTACAAAGTCCCAAAGGAGGATTCATAAGAAAAGTTTTAAAACGGGGGTGGGATGGTTTGTAATAATACAGTAAGTCACAACAAGAATTCTAGCACAGACAAATAACTAAAGGACAATATAGCATTGTGAAATAAAAAGTGTATAATTAGAACTACATGAAGAACTTCATATTGTAATTTTAATGCATAACTTTGAGCCTGGGTATTAATAGATCCTGTTCAGCAAAGGAATCTAAACCCATTCACAGCTTTATATGTTAGAAGTAGACTATTGCTGTAAACTTATCTGAAAGCCAAAGTAGAGACTTAAAAACAGGAAATGTATGTTCATACTTCTGACATTTCATTGGTAATCCCTCTAGCACTATTTCAAAATAATTGCATTCTAAAAAAAAAATTTGAAAATAAATAATGAACTAACTCTTCAAAATTGTGCATTGTGAGAAAATATGTTTAACTTCCTATACTTCTTAACACAAGGTGCACATTCAGTATTGTGTAGTAAAGTGCAATACAGTTAGACGGTCATAAAACAAAATGGCCACCCACCAACTTAGTCCAATATGCAAGGAGTAATACTGTAACAATTAACAATTTGACCAATATTGTGTTTATTGTGAGAGACTGTTTGAAAACTTAGTATTCATTTTAATTATGTGTCAGAAATGAGACTAATAAGTGGGAAAAGATGAAGAGGAAGAAGATAGGTACTGTAAGTGCAGTAATGGTGTAGTACCTTCAAAGTTAACCTAAGGGACATGTTGATAATATTCTAGAAATCAACATCACACTCTTGTTATCAGTGTTAAAGCAGCCTCTTAACAGAGTTATGCAGTTTGATCCTGCAATAATAGAGTTTGAAGGAAATGGTTTTTGATCTGTAGTCTTATTTCATCAAATTCAGTATATTACCAAGATTCCAGAAAAATCTCTATTTATGTTAGAAGGCATAATTGGTTTCCAATTCTCCAACGAAACCACTTAATTTTGAAATAATGTGTAATTGTTGTTTCTACTTTAATATTCTGGAAAAGTATTCAGAACAGATTTTTTCCAAAAGCACTCCATATTTGTTAGCTCATTAAGTTACAAAAACTAGTAATTTAGTTAGTCATCGTCTACATAATTTTATTTGCTTTGTGAGGTGGTATGTTTAGTGATCATTTTGAAAATCGTTGTATAAAACAGAACCGGATAAATAAAAAAGGATATTAGTGTCATGTCCAATCTAAACCTATACATAACAAAATTCTAAACATTCAGACAAAGTTTTCTTAAGCAAAAGTATCTCCACAATGTGTTGGCTAAATATATACCTAAGACATTTACTGTATGTTGTGGATTGATTACCATGGGTATCAGCATTGCAGCAGAAATCTTACAGCATATCAGTTAGATTCCTGATCAAAGACCAAAATGCCTATTTTTCTTTTCAACAACATTATTAACAAGTATAGATTTGAAGCATCTACTAAACTTTTTTTAGTAATTGCTTTTTTGAATTTAGATCTTACTATAGTTTAACACTGTTCTTTCTTATATTAGTATCATTACAGATTTAAAATGTCAGCAATATAATTTAAAATATAAACCGAGTTTAGAATCATAAACAGGGTGGCACATGCTGGAAAGCTTTGTGAGTGCATTGGTACATAGAAAGGATAACTATGCTCTAGATTGTGCACTATGGCACCTTACTATACGAGGGCATTTCACACCACATAAAACTATGCAACATTTACAATGTCTGTACCCTGAGGTGGACTGGTGTCCTGATGAGTGCTGTATCCTGCTTTGTGTCTGAAGCTGCCAGAACAGGTTTCAGCTCTAAAACCTGAAGGTTTAAGAATATTTTATGTATGTATCTAAAACCTGAAGGTTTATGAATATGTTACGTATGTATCTGTTTCAAATGTTTGTCAGGGTCCAGAAAGCATGTCAAGCTCTACATGTATGGACTAGGCCTTCTCTGCATCTATTTTTAAAACATACTTTAAATAACCATATCTTCTCTTGCATTCTTCTTCTTCTTCAAAAAAAGCAATGTACCATAAGTATTTTAAACAAAACAATAAAGCAGGTTTATTCAGTAATTTCTGTATCTAACCAGACCCTTTTGGAATGATGTCACATGCAAATAAAATTATGCTTCAGATCAGAATCTTTTTTACAAACAAGTGAAGAAGCAAAACTAAACATTTATGCACATTTTGCTAATTCCAAAAAACGTCGATACCTTATCTAGTTAACTTAAAACACCAATTTCTAAAACATGCATATTTATTTTTGACTATAGCTGGTATAATTTAATTCAATAATAAAGTGAAAATTATTTCAATATTTTTACATAGTGACATGGTAAGAGGTGATCTTTGTATGCTGTGTAATTTTACTAGAAAACATAATAAAAGGTTTACAGCTTTATTCACCCATCTCAGTCATAAGCGTAATGATTATGAGATGGGGTGGAGTGGTGTTTCAGCTTCACAAGTACAGAGTCCTACTGTAGGCCTAGTCATTTTCTGTGTACAGTACATATTATTCATAGTCCACATATCTGCTTTGTTCTCTGTGGATAGTCACTTTCCTTCTTAAATTTGTGCATTTTTTTTTTGACTAGCAGCTGCAAACTGATCTATGCACTGTACCATGGATTAGCACCCTTGTGTCCAGTCTTCTATCCAGCACTGCATGTATAGGTTCTAGTTTCCATAACCATAAAAAGTGAACAGAAGAATACTTGAGGTAACACAAAATGCGGTATTGTTTGATTTTTGTAAATATAGATGTTCATAAAAGTCACCTTAAATTCTTTAAAAACAATATTGTCATCTATGGTCTCAAGATATGTTATGATTTCTAAAACCAAGGCAGTGGCATGAAGAGTGAAGTTAACACGATTCATATCTCCATAGTGGACAAAAAAATTACAACCCTTTATTCAAAGTAGCTTCTTTCACATCATAAAGTTCCATGCACCCTGTAACAATGTTCCGCATTTATTTTCCTAAATACATAATGACATAATCAATACACATGCTTCTGTGTTTGCACTAAAATTTTTACAGACAGATGTGTGAATTATGAGAACTACATTTATTCATTGTATCCTTAAAGTACTTTCATAATGAGTACAATTGCTAGGCACTGAAGGGTTCTGCATGTACACCTGCTATTGCTTTTTTGTAGGAGCACATAGCTAATGAGGGTGAATTGGACTCCTTTATTTAAGAGGTGACATCAGCTCCTTGAGTAGCTCTGGATACACATTTTGGAAAATGAAGTCATGCTTCAAAAGCTTCTTGGTGCAATCGAACACTGTTCAAGGCTTGTCTGCTAAAGTAGCAGGTCTTCAGGAGTTACGACGTCGGTTTTGAATGTGCGCATATCTAAGACTTGAGGAATGTATACGCTTGTAAACACTTGAGCATAGAAGATCTGGAAAAGCCTCATCTCTCCTGCAAAATTTTAAGAAGACACAGGCAAAAAAAGACACGACTCGCCCCGCACTGCGGGGGTTATATTTAGCACATGAGGCTATTTGGGTTGCCACCACCCAATCCCCATTCCTAAGAGCAAACACACGTTCTCCCTCTGCCCGTCTCTCTGCGCTCGACATCTGTGCACATATTTCAATCTTGTCAAGTCCCCGTGGAACGCACTCCATTGGAGTCCTGCGAGAAGACAGGTGAGAACTGTCGACGACGAAATCGATCTAATGCTGTGGTAAAGACAATAATTCGTACCACAAAAGTGACATGCATCTCACGGTAAACGTATACTATCGAACAAAGTGTGACGGTAACTTTTGTGGAACACGATACATTTAAAATGTGTTAGCGTAACACTGTTAATTGTATTAATAGGATGTGAGAATGTTATATCATCTTAACACGTTGTCCAAAAATTAATGTAATAACTGTGGGCAAATTTTAAAGTTTAACAAAACGTGCCTGCGTTCTTTGGCACTTCTTGAAGGTCACTTAGTTGCTGAAGTGTCTACCTTTCAATCGGCTGAATAATCATGAATATAACGTTATACAACAATGCTGATATATTATGAAGCGGTCATGTAGAAGAAGAGCTATTCAAAATTCACATATTCAGATTAGTTCACTATATCTAGGCGATGATGAGGATGACAATAATAAAAATAGGATTAACGTGCATCTCGTTTCCCGTTGCCGTCAGCGTTTTCCTTGCAAAAAAATTTCCATCAAAGCACTAAGGATGAAAAAAAAAGAGATGAGGTGTATTTTTATGTCTTGACTATTGGCAGCCTTACATTTTCCAAGGTCGCCTGCACACCGTAACGCGATCTCTCCCTTCTCAAGACGTCTGATGTCACTTCGAAAGTGTCACCTCAGCCCTCTCTTTTAAATTTGGAATCTCGTTAAAAAAGTGTCAGTTAACTTTGAGTAATGAGCAAACGACTGGACGCTTAAAAAACTTTCCCTACCTCTTCGCTTATTTATTGTATAGTTCATCGCTTCGTCTATTAGAAGCTGACGCTGATTATAGCGTAACCCCACTTTCTCAACTGTATACTTTGTTCAGTGAAAAAAAATGGTAGTAAAGTCTGGAAAACAGTAAAGCATAAAGTCAGAGTACATTTTACGTTTTCGTCTAAAGCTATTTAACTTTACAGCTCTCCAGTACCACTACTGTTATATTCTCTAACAGAGCTGGTGAAATTCAAATGAAATACTGTTTTGAGATATAGGGGAACAGAAACGTTCACACCACGAACAATAACTGACACGTTCTTCTAAATGATTCTCAGCCTTTATAGAAATGCGAATAAACCGTAAAGACCTGACCTCATTAACACATCTACTTGGGAAAACAGTTGAGTTTTTGTCTGTTCTATAACAGAAATACAACCTTTAGAATGTTCATTATATTTAGATCCGTATATTGGCTGTGTAATATGTGGCCGTTCCTCTAAAATGCTAGCTGCACATCACTGAAACTGTCTTAAAAGGAAAAAAAGTTTGCATATCAGTTAATACAGTCTCTTACGTATAACTTTCTTAAACTCTTTTGATAATATGGGATCCCACGTAATGGTCACTTAAACTCCGCAACTGTGAAAGCAATTTTGTGCACCTTCTCCCGTGCCCGCTACTCTATCGATACGTCTGTCATGTCATCCAAAGCTGTCTCTTCCTTTATGGCTATATTACAACCTGTTAATCAGGATTTGCTGAGGAACATTAGGTATATTTTCTCGAGGGGGGTGTATAGTGAAGAAATGTAAACAGAGTCTGGGATAGTGCACACTTTACCTTCCTCTGTTGCTTCTCCCATGCAGGGTCCAGCAGCAGGTCCCTGTCCCAGTCCTCCTCCTGGATCATGTAATCCTCCGAGTGCATGTGGTAGGTAGTGCTATATTGCACTTGTGTTTCGACTTGTGTCATGTCGACTGTCTCTTGTCTCTCCTCCTGCCTGTATGCTTTTCGCCGCTGTACAGCCGCTGTCCCCCTTCCTGGCCGTTACACTGCTTATCGTTGGGCTCTAGCTGGTGCCTCAGCCTGTTGCCAGTCCTATGCTCCACGTGACTGGGTCCTAATAAGTATGAGCCGCCCGGCAGCGGGGCATCACGGTCTACCTCAAAAGGGACAGGAGGGTGTGCCCGGGTACGGCTTACAGCCAACCGGGGCTTAGAGGAGGATTTCTTACTCACAGGGATGTCCAATTCTCACAGCCACACGCGCACTTTTTTTTTAAAAAGCCGTTCGCGTGAATAAAAACAGCTGCTTGAATGCAATGCTCGAAAATCCTAGTTTTGAAAATCACAGTTTGGACCCCGAAACCGTTATCCAAATAATCTGTTGAGCATACCTATAAACTGATGAGACACTGCAGCTCAGGATTCAGTTGGCTTTATAAACACAGCAAATTTAAAAGCTAAACATAAAATACGTAACAGCATCCGCCAATGTACACAGTAGGGAGTTAGCCGAATACATCCTATGCAAAATGCTAGAGATAACAGGTTTCAAGTATGAAAAAACATTTCATAATCACTATTAATAAATATGGGATAACTAATTTCCTAAGCGGAAAATGTGTATTTAGTTTCAAACTAAAATTCACTTTAAATGTTGACATTGTAAATAGCATACAGGGGACGTTAAGGTATATTATTTTCAAAACATAAATAGCACAATCCAATATTGGGCTCCTGGGCCTACACCGTGAGTATTGGGCACAAGGCAGGAAAGAACCCTTCAATGTTATAAAGGCCGACTTAAAATAATCCAGAACTATAAACTGTATTATCTAGGTAATGTAAAAAAATGTAACTGTTTCAACCAATTTATTAATGTTATCCTGTCAACAACACCTGTCACCCACACGAGGCTGGCACCTACAATGTTTTACAAGCAAGAATCCTAATTTGGCGCATATTGAACACAAAATTCATTAAATGAGTGATAGACTTACCCATCAAATATATAAAAAATAATACAATGTCTCCTTGAACGCGTTTCTGGTTTAGAAAACAGATGGATAGATGAAGTTATTCAACGTTTATTCAGCAGTTCATTCAGTACGTTTCTATCTCTCTTTTAATTTCCCAATTTCTCTTATACTTTTTAATATCATAAGCTGCTCTCCTTTGGGGGTTGACGTTTCCATGGCGCGGTATGCATGGCCTTTACTTACACTCGAAGTGCACTATTTGTTAACCCATGACGAACGTAAAAGACTCGATATAAGTAAAACGAGCGTTTGAAAACGGCGCCCTGCTGAACTGTTGGGAGTCCATGAGTCTCGTGTGCGTGACGTCACAATCTGAAACCAATCAGTGACGGCGAAGACACCACGGCCTCTTCCAGGAGTTTCTCGTTAAATATTACAGTTGTATAGATCTTTGAAGGGAGAACAGCAATGAGGTTTACAAGGGAGCAGGAGTGTCTTAAGAATTGGAATAGACCAGGGTCTTAGCCCATTCTGTGATTTTCGCACACAGTCTTTCTCGAATAACTTGGGGGGAAAAATCGAAAGGGTATGGAGGAAAGGTTTCGCGATTGTCTATTCACCATAATCACGTTTTGAATAAAACTGGACAGACAAAAAATCATGGATTTAACCATATTAATCTTGTACATCACCGAAAAAATATCGGGCCGGGCACAGTATATTGGGGAATACAGCCTCAGATGCCCAACCCCACGCCAATGCAAAGTAGTCTGATTTTTTGCTTTAAAATATTATTATAATAATTTAACTTGGTGCAATTGTAGAAGTCAGCCTTACAGGAGCTAATCTTTAAATGCAACAGAGTTTTTTGTGGAATTTAAAGCTTTATGCTGGGTGCTAAAAAAATCAATATGGCTATTAAAATATCTAGGTTACTCTGCCTGGGGTGTGATGAAGTGACCTCTAATCTGAAAACACGCATATATACTGTACGTGTAAACATAAATATGTTTACACTATAGCGTATCATATATATTTTTTAAAGTATTTACATATTTTGCAATATATGTACAGTACAGTATATCCTAACCACAGGGTCACGGGGGTCTGCTGGAGCCAATCCCAGCCAACACATACACAAGTAAAATTTAAAGACATTAAAAAACAAACATGCATAAATTTTGTATAGAAGGAACCTACAGTAGCTGGAGAAAAGCCAAAGAGACAAAAGAAGAACATGTCATATCCTCAGGAGTGAAGTAATGAAATGCACCCAGTTCCTGGCACAGTAAGCCAGTTTTTCACTTCTTTGCATCATCATGTCATGTTGGAGGAAACCCATTCAGGTTAATCATCAACTCTATGCAGTAGTGTAACAGGGTTCCTAAGATAAAGTATTTTCTCGGTGGGCAATTCCATACACTGGCATTAATGAAATATAACATGTTCTAGTATTGAAACTTAGAGCAACTTGCTCATTTGTTTCTTTCTAATGCATGGTCTATAAAAAATACAACTTTGTGGATTCTGGCTTTCCTAAGAATTTTAAAGTATTCACTATAAGAGTAGTACAATAGTAGTAACCACCACGTTGCATTGTATTATGGAGAAATATAGCATTTTTTTCTAATGTTTCTCTGTTATATGTCATTTCATATAGGATTTGTAAAAGCAGTGCTAAAGCTTGTGGTGCACCATCTGTTGGAAAACAGAGACACAGCAACAGGATGGTCACACAGACAGATGCAAAGACACGAATCCTTTCATTAAGGTAGATTATAAAGACTATATATATTTTAAATGATTGCACCACAGGTATGTTAAACTGCGAGAATCAATCTGAATTAAACCAGATGTTTGCCAGTTCAGCAATCTAGTGCTATAACCACTAAGCCACATTGTCTTCTCTAAATTCAGTTTGCCCTTCCTTATACCTAACACGCTTCTGCCTGTGTGTAACATTTGTGTCCTACAGGAGAAGTATTGGCAAGATCAAAATCAGCTATAGCAGTGCCAGATTTAGACTTGGTGAGGCCTTAAGCTATATAAAGCTTGGAGGCCTCTTGTTAAAAAATTCCATCAGAAGCTCCCACAAAGGTGTATACCATGACAAGACCTTAGATCACCTAAAAAAAAAAAAAACTGAAAACATATATGCCTTTTAATTATTTAATAGCAAGATATTTAAAGAGAAAACTACAAATTATTTTCAAAGGAATGCATTTTCTGATTACACATTTAAAACTACTATACACATAAAAAACCACATCCAATTGAACAAAAAAAAAAATCTACAATTTTGTGAGGCCCTAGGTTGTAGCTTGTTTAGTTTATCCCTAAATCTGGCACTGGCAGCACCATAGACCATTGCATCCATTTATTTATCTTCACCTATTGGATAAACATGAAATCCTTCCATCTGTATTGATGTCTCAGAGCAGTTCCTTTAAGCTGTAAATGCTCTCATTACACTTTTATTGATGCCACTAACACTGAGGACAATTGTCCCAGCAGATGGTAAGAGGTGGTTATTCCTACTTGCCCTGGGAAGGCTTACTGGAGACAACTTTCTTTGCAAAATGTGTACTAAAATTTCTCAGTAGGGCTAAACACTTTCACTATTTCTTCAGCTCAGTCCAGTATAGGGCTTAAAAGGGCTGGAGCATATCTCAATTACTGTACATGAAGTACAAGGTACAAATCCTTTGTGTGGTGCCAGCCTGTTTTAGGATATACTAACTCACACCAGGCCAATTTAGAGTCACTAAAAGAATTCACTTCAGTTGCATTTATTTGTATGCCAACTCATCATGCTTACACATATTTACAACTACAATGCCCAAAATTAAAACGTGTTGTATGTTTTTGGGATGTGATAGGAAAACCTAGAAAAACTTGTGTGGACATGAGGAGGGCATATACATTCCACATAGACCGTGACTGAGTTTGGATTCAAACCTGCTGTGGGAGCTCTGGGGAAGCAGTGTTATCCAGAGACCCACTGGTCACCTATTCCACTAACTATTCACCCATCCATTATCCAACTCATTATATCCTAACTACAGGGTCACAGGGGTCTGCTGGAGCCAATCCCAGCCAAAATAGATAATTCAAATTTACAAAAACTGAACAAAGTTTGGGAACCACAAGACCACATGTGCCTAATGTAAAGAAAGTCTGCCTTTAAACAAATTACAATAATAATAATAAGAAACATTCTAGTTCTATAAGAAAATAGCTTTTTGAATATAAGAAAAGCCATTGACAATTGGCCAGCATTTAATAGCAAGCTATTCTGAAAATTAATAATACAGAATGTTAGAACTGCCAGGAAAGAGGTAAAGAGGAAGGCCTAAGAGGAGGTTTACAGATGTGCTGAGAGAGGACATACAGGTGGTGGGTGTAACAGAGCAAGATGTAGAAGACAGGAAGATATGAAACAAGATGATCCACTGTGGTGACCCCTAATGGGAGCAGCAGAAAGAAGAAGAAGTAGTTAGAACTACTTATTATGGTAGCAAGAATTATGGAGGTATAAAATATGTTGTGTGAAAAAAAAAACAAAAAAAAAAACCATCTTCACATAAATATATAAAAAATGACAGTGGACAATCATCTGCAGTGGGTCACATTGTCTTGCAGTGGACATGACAGTATAAAAAATATCACTAAATCTAATTTAAGGGTCATGGAGACACAAAGCTTGGATTGACAGAATCAGATGCAAGGTAGAAAAAAACCCTTGACACTGGCCATTCTTAGAAAAAATACATATGAAATGATAATGTATTATGGTGTTAATTTAATCTGACACCTTGCAATTTTCAGCAGGATAAAGACAAAATGATTAATTTGGCATAGTCTAAAACAGGGCATTTCATACTTGTAAACCAGAAATTAGAGATGGGTGCTTGTGATCACTGACTAGCTTGCCAGCATGACTTGATTGGAGTCGGAGACGGCCATTGGGGAAACATTTAGCAAAACAGCTAAACAAATAATCAAAGTCAAACTCTCAGGCAAGTCTAGATAATGAGACTAATTTAAAAAGTTTTTTAGCTGGTCTTTTTTATGTCATAAACTTTTGTATTTTTGTACTTTTATTTCTAGTGTTGAAGGAGGAATTTTTTGGGCAAGGTAAACTTCACAGACCCTAACTGTGACAGCCTCTTTGAGACTCTGAAGTTGCTGCTATCTGTTATACTCCGGGTTGGAGTATAAAAGCAGTTAAGATGGAAGTTAAGCTGCCCTTTACATTTGTGCAGAATTTCATCCCAGACTCGGTGCTCCACATGGAATCCCAGGTGAGGTAACTGACTGCTCTGAGCTGCTTAGATTACGAACACGACGATACCATGTTTTATGTGGAAACACTTACTTACTAGGAGTAGCACAGCAGACCCATTTTTCTTCTTGTTGAGGGCCAGTTATTCCAGATACTCATCTGTTTGGCTTGCCATTGTTTAGGCCAAATTTCTATATACCTAACGCGGTTTTATGCTCTTAAACGGCTAAACAGGAGAATATTGAGGTCTGAACATTGGCACAAATTACCACTTTTTTTGCTTGGCAGTTTAAATATATTTTCAACAATGACTAGAAAGCAATTAGAGATACTGAAGGCAAGTGTTGTGGTCATAAAGATTATTTACAGTACATAATTAACATTGGGTAAAGGAGTCACATTTATATTCCTTTACTTTGATGCCCAAACATTGACCTAAGATGTTGGAGGAAAAACAGTGAAGGAACTCTGGATTATTTGATTTCAAAAGTAGTAGTGGTCGTCAAGCCAAGGCGGAAGCAGATTGCTTTATGAGAACCTCTCAGAGAACGATACTATAGTCTATCTGTGGTGTAGCCACAGGGTTTAATCACTAGCTGAAGTAATTTTTCCTTTCAGTCAGTCATTGTCCAACCTGCTAATCCTAACACAGGGTCACAGGGGTCTGCTGGAGCCAATCCCAGCCAACACAGGGTGCAAGGCAGGGTACACACACCCATCTGCAATTGAGTAAAGAATGCTATTGAATCGCTTTGTTTTCTTTCATCTCTCTGTGATTATTGTATTGCTTATTAATGTGTTGTTATTAGTACTGTATTGTGTTGATTATGTCCTTTAAATGGTGGCTCAGTAGTACAATGGTAGCACTACTGTCTCACAGTAACATGACAGGCGTTCACATCCTGGTGCACCCTGTATTGAGTTTGTATGTTTTTCCTGTGCCGGTTGGGTTTCCTCCCGATACTCCAGCTTCCTAATGTTCTTGCCAGGGATTGTTCCTGCCTTGTGCCCGAGGCTTGCTGGGATTGGCTCCAGCTGCCTTGTGACCCTGCTCTGGATACGTAGCAACAGATGGATGGATAGGTCTTGCGCACTGTATACCGACGTTCTACTTGGTGGACTGATTAAGGGACTAGAAGGCTGTATGCTGGCTGCTAATGGATTAGTGGATTCTTCTGTTATCGAGCTGTTTCTTGAATTTTGGAATTTCGCCTTTAAAAGTGCCTTTTCTCATCCTTGGTTACAGATTTGTTTAAGGTTTAACATTTCTGAATTTGGACAGAATTTGTTTGCGTAAGGTTCGGTTTTTAGTCTCACAATTTTGATACATTTCTTCTTTCGTTTATTGGTACCTTTGTTAAACAAAATATTCAAATACCGGTAATAGCACACTGCACAGTGAATGCACTTAATTTGAGCACTCATTGTTTTCAGACTCTCTCTCTCTCTGTACGTTTAGCATTTGTTTGCTCAGAGGGTGATGCACTTGCTGCTTCCTGAGGAGCTCTTCTTTTCTCCACTCTAGCACCCCACTTCTCTTCTTTTATCGGCATCCTTTCATGTTAAAACTGATTAAGTCAGTGTTTGTGTTGCAATTACTTAGTACGTTTTTTTTTTTAATTTTTCACTTAAGCTCAATCTGCAACAAGAATGATTTAAGCTATGAAGAGGTAGGGGAAGTGACGGCAAGGTTGGTAGGGAATGAGAACGGCAGCCAAGCAGTGTCTGCTGGCCATTGCCAAGAGTTGATTCTACAATAAAATAAAAATAAAACAGGAATAACCTTGGAGGCCAATCATCACCCCGAAAGCGGATAGTAGACATCACATAGTGTATGTGTACCAAATTTCAAGTCAGTAGGTCAAATGGTTTGCGAGCTACAGGTGATTTAAACTGCTGAACAGATAAACAACCATGGTAACGTAACATATAAGAAGATAAAGAAATGTTATTTATGTCTATGAAGCCATTGGTGTTCATATTACCTCACTCCCCTTTTAGTTTTTTTTTTTTAAGTTTATATGCCTTGATTCCTTTTCCGTTTGTCATTTGCTTCTTCATTTTGGGTAAGGTTTACTTAGCCATTGGGCCTCATTAGAGCCAATTATGTTTTGAAGATGATGCCTCATTTCGAGTTTCTTGGACACCAGGAGAACATATTACGAGGGATGTTCAAAAAGTTTCAGCACTTTCTTAAGTCTGTTTATTAAGAATTTCAAAAACAAATTACATCACATTTTTACATGGTCACCTTCGCCTGCCATGTAATTTTCCAAGCGTCATACCAACTTTTTAATGCCCAATTACTACTCCCCCCGCCTTCACTGTTTCCAACGGGAAAAAATAAAAAGTGCGGAAAGTTTTGAACGTCCCTCATACATCCAAAAGAGATGTTTCTCTGTAATGTGGTGTAAACATAGGTAATCGTCTGTTGACCAGCAGGAAGATGGTATCAAAAATTAAAAATGAACTAATAACATACTCTTTTATGATACATCTACCCAAGGGCCTATGGTACACCATGCCTGACCAATCTTGAAATATGTGGTTTTGAAGTTTCTTTCACCACTCATTTTTGACCATTTATGAATGACTGCAATTTGTGTAGCTACCATGAGCACAACATTGTGAATGTATCATCTATATTAAGGGTTTGTATCTCAGCTTTCTGGAAGTTGGTGGTTTGCTTCCACATGACATAAGCTTCTAATTTAAGGGAGCTGCAATAGAAAATCATGGCAGTTTAATCAAAGAACAATAAACACAATGTTCTTAAACAGAAGATGATGAATTATACTTTGTGAAGCATAGTAAAATGTAATAATAATCACTATTGTACAAGAAACTGTACCTTATTCAGCCTATGCAGAAAGGTGTTTTAAAAACCAGGTTCTTCTGTGGGGTGTTTTCTGTAAACTGAACTGTTAAAAGTTCTAGTGAAATGACCAAGGATCTTACATGTACATGTAAACGAATCTTCTAATCAATATGATTTCTTTAAACTGTTGAAATACTGTGCCCTTTTCTCTGTGGAACAAAACACACGTTTAAAATACAAAGAACACTCAGTCATAGCTGCCATCTTTGGTTATAGTTTCAGGGTAACTGATTTGCATTGTTATGATAGAGTAAAAGTTCATTCTGAGACTGCCTCCATCAGACAGTTTACACAACAGCAGTCCTGCCACTGCTGCTCAACACATGGAAAAGTGCACTTGAAAGCAATAAAAGTGCAAGTGCCATCACTTTGTGCGTGCGTATGTGTATATATATATATATTACACACATACACACACAGTACAAAA
This sequence comes from Polypterus bichir lapradei, assembly GCA_026402145.1. Classification (NCBI taxonomy): domain Eukaryota; kingdom Metazoa; phylum Chordata; class Cladistia; order Polypteriformes; family Polypteridae; genus Polypterus; species Polypterus bichir. Next base: position 20,682,276 of record JANRMT010062796.1, read on the forward strand.
AGTATTTGCCCCCTTCCTGGCTTTTGCTATTTTTACTTATTCATAACATTATTCTGATCTCCAAACAAATTTTTTTATAATACAAGACAGCCTGAGTAAACATAAAACATAGTTTTGTAATGATTGTGAAAATGTATTTTTATTTGTAAATCAATTTAATTTTTTTTTTTTTACTGTGTTTTAAAAAAAGAAAATTACAAGCCATTAAAACATGTATTCTTCCTGCTTGATCGACTAATACTCAGGTGACTACCTCTTGCAGCTATTACAGGAAGTAGTCTGTTTAGTACAATGTCATAGAACAAGATTTATCCTTTGAACCTTGCAAAATTGCTCAGGTTGTGGCAGGTTAATTGGAAAGTGGCAGTGGCCAACAATTTTTAGGTCGCATCACACTCATTCAAAGGAATTAAGGTTAGTGCTTAAAGTGGGCTGGTCAAGGACAGACATTTTCTTAATTTTCCATCATTACTCTGTCAGGGTCCAGGGTCATTGTCCTGATGAAAGGCAAACTTACTCCCCAGTTTAAGCTTTCCGGCAGAGGCGAGCTGGTTTCCCTCCAGGATCTCTCGATTATATAGCCTTCACCTTCCCATCAGTTCTGACCAGATTGCCAGTCCCTATTGTACAAAATCATTCACATTTTACTGTAGTTTCCTGGTGGATGTGCAGCGTCATATTTACACCACACATACCATTTGTTCCACGTTAGAAATATCAGATCACAAGATCTTCTACTATATAGTGGCAGTATCTTCCAAGTGACATTTTCCAAACTCTTCAGAGGCAAGGACTTTCTTTCAGCCAGATTTTCTTCCACAATGGTCCTTTTTTGTGCAAAGCCATAAGAGATTGTTGAGCCATGTATATCCTCTCCTGTTCAGGTCAGAGACTTCTGTAACTTAGCTACAGCAACAACACGTATCACAATGACCTCACTTCCAAATGCCATTTTTGTTTAGTGGGCTAACCTGACCTAGGCAGTGTGTAGTTTCAGTTTTTTCTACTGCACGGTTCACTGAGGTGTATTCAGTACCTTGCCCCAGATATGTACTTCTTTATGATTATATCCCTAATTTGAATGCTCACATGTCTTCATCTTTGTGTGCTTTGCAGAAGATCTCTACCATACTGTTGGAGGTAGTCATGCTCACAAATCAGTTCGGAACAGGGGATCCATCCTTCTCCTACACTGATGGAGACCATCAACAAACAGGGTGAATTAGTAAAGAAATATGCTGGATCAGCTCCAAGTTAGCCTTGTATTTACAAGAGGAATATTTAAAAATTTTTATTTACATTTTTCCTTTTAAGCAAACTGTTCAAAAGGTTTCCATTTGTATGGATAATTTTGTAAACCACCTGGAAAAACAAGTTTAGACACAATAAAATGTGAATAGTTTAGGGGGCTTATATTACATTGGACTTCAAAATTATATTCAGAAAACAGGTTAATCGGGAGCGGACACACACACATTTTATATATATATATAAATAAATAAAATCTCTAACATAGACCAATAATTGATTAATGGCTTAGGCTTTGTATACAGAATTGAACAAGCCCTTAAAGATGCAGGAGACAAGGGAGTACTAAGGCAGTTTTACCAACAGGAGACAGGGAAAAGCAGGACACAAACATGCAGTAGAACTAGTTTTCACCCACGATCACCATGATCAAGGGTTTAGGTCACATCTTTGTGATCTGACAAGTTGGAGACAATGTGATAATGAGAAAGCAGCTAGTCTACCCCCCCAGAAACAGGTAGCATATGGAAACATCAACCTGGAGAGTGTTTTGTGTAGTTCTCCACATTTTATAATTCCTTGCTGTCCCTTACCATTCTAGGATTAGGCACTGTTCATATCTGGGCAGAATAAATTTTATTAAATGACAAGATATCTATGAGCAAATTATACACATCCAACTCCTTTTATTTTTTGTCGAATGAATTGCTTTCCGAGCACACTCTTGAAACCTGCATTAGGTTAACTATCAATTCCAAACTGTGAATGTAGGGATGTGTATAATTGAGCCATGAAGTGGAGCAGGGGCAAATGCTGCCCAGTCTAGGGATACTTCTAGTCTTTAGCCGGATGCTGCCAAGTTAGGCACCAGATCCCTATCGTCCTGAACAGGAGTAAGTAGGTGAGATAAAGCAACAGCGTGCTACAGTTTGACAAGGTTAAGGAAGGAAAAAAAATAAAAAATAAAAAATGAAGAAGGGTTACTGTTAGCATTAGTAATACATAGTACCTGTGCTCTTGAAACACATGAAGATGAGGATATTCTCACTTTAGCCAAGGATTGTGTCCCCTTGTTTGCGTTGAGATGTTGCTCTTACTGGTAAAATTCAAAATAAGGGAAGGACATATTGGCTTATTCATTATACCATTTCATCCACTTATTTTAGGAATGGCTTGACTATATATTAATAACTTCCAAAAATTACCATTTCATCTTAACTTGGTGTTATTTAGATAGATCTTTTATTTACCCTGTTATAATGAGAAGCATCAAGTAGTGAATTTGCACAAGAGCAGGAGCTCTACAGAAGCTGTACTGTAGACCAAAGCTTCATTGTTCAGTATGGTGCATTTTATTCAAAATTTCATGTGGGTTTTGACATCGGTTTTGCTCAAAGCCCATTAAACATCCACCCAAACTCTCTTGGGACAGTTCAGGCTTGTACTTCTTTACTAATCTGACAAACAATTTTTCACATAATACATCACCATATTTGCAAGATGGAGACATTGTGTTAATGAATGTTGAACCATACTCTAGTTAACAAATGCAGTAACAACGTGCTCACTTAACTGAACTTGACTGCATACAAGACTTCAAGTAGTGACACTGAATTTTTTCCCCCAACAAGCTTTCAAACATCTACAATCTTTTTACAGATTACACTTTATATTTTTATGCCTACCCTCATCTCACACCCCCTACTCCAATGTTTTAAATACTTAAATAAGTAACATTGCATGATAGTTGTTTTTCTGGATTAAAAACTAGAATAGAAACCATTATATTAAATAAAAATATTTTAATATAATGGAATAATATGGAAAATATGGAAAAAAAGGAAACCAGTTGAAATTATCAAGCATTATAACCCCCACTTACATGCCATTCCTGATAACACACCAAATAGAAGGTCATCATTAAGGTTACTTGGAAGCCAACAGCAGCCTTAAAGAAACCGCAGAGGGCAGGACTTCTTGTATGTTGAAAACATGTTTACATATTCTCCACAAGTGTGATGTGCCGAGTACGACTCCAAGGGTGTCACTTATCACAAAATAATAAAAAAATATATCAACATCCAAACCCTATTTATTGATTGCTTTATCATCGCCTGACATTAAAAAGTGTAAACACTGAACATTTTAGCCCTAACAAAAGAAATTTTTGACACAAGGCCAAAATTGCTCATCATTCAAAACAAACAGTGCTTACTGTCAAGCATGGAAGTAACACCACCATACTATGGGACTGTTTCTCGGAAATTAACAGCTCATGAGTCTAGCAGAAAACCTGCAAAGACACTGTCATGATTAAAAGGTGTGATTATTCTTTGAATTTATAACAATCTGATGCCTAATAAGCCAAGAAAACCTTAAGAAAGGGAATATCAGTATTTCTGGGAAAGACAGAGTCAGACAAAAACATATATAAGAATCCATGTCCTCACCTAAAGCAGTCTGTGCAGGGGAAATACAAATAATTTGAAAGACGAGGTGGGAAAACAAATGTCAAAATATGGAAGTTTTAAATTTACATGTACTCAGACTGACTACTGCAGTCAAAGCAAGATGAGCTTCCATTGCGTATCAGTAAGAGGCCGTGTACACTTTTATAATCAAAGCACTGTAAAGTTGTTCAAAAGATTATTTTTCTCTTTTATTATTATTACACCTTTTTTTTTAAAGCTGAAAAAATGTTCAACATGACACCCTTTGATTCAGACCTGTTTATCAATAAAAAGGGTGCGTTGTCTTTTTGGGTCCACTGCAAACACATCATTGACAACTTCATAAAAATGGTGCTATATAAAATTAAGTTTGTGTTTCCCCAATTGTCGCCATTAACAATTTATACAAGGACAACAAATCACTTCTATAATGAACTGCATACAATATAATCTACTTTTTATATAGCCTAAAATCACACCGCATCTGCTACAATGGCATATAGTAGCACAGCAAGAGGTTTGTGCGTCTAGAACCTCCTCAAACCCTTCATATCACAGGAGGCAATCTTGCCAAACACACTCTGGGGCAATTGTAAGGGTGCATGAAAATTAAAATGTGCACATAAATTTCTAACCTCAGAATCACTCCCATCCAATACAGGATTTTAAGCTACTTCTGCACAGATCTAGTTTTTGTCACACAACATGATGTCACCACTTCAAATTATCTTCTATTTATGCTGAATCATACTTTGTTTTTAAAAACTTACATTACTGATTGTTTTAGTGTGATTTTTCAGCTAAATTGTTAAAACTGAAGAAAAATATGGCCTAATTTTCTTTCAAGTACAATTACTATATAAATATCTGTAGTATCCCATTTTGAAAGACAGCAAATGGTTACTTTCCCTCAAAAGGCCAAATGCAATAAAATTTTCCTAATCTCCAAAAGAATAGTGGGAGTCCCATTTTTGATTTGATACCATTTCACATTTGATGGCTCTGGTAGCTGGTCAAGCGTAATAAGCACACAAAATCGGTCTGTTCAATGCCTAGTTACTGCTCAGTATTTAAAAAGTACTATAAATGCAAGAAAGCTCTAGTTATTCAAGATACAAGGGATAATGTAATACTGCATCATGTGGCTGAAACACTTGCAGCAGGTAAAGATGACATACATGATGCCACCACTGCACACATGGACACATTTATTATAAACCATACCATTATTGTATAACTAGGAGTAATACTGTGAGGTCTATTTGCACTTGCACCACTAGATTCAGGTCAGTGTTTCTTGCATATATTAGGTAATTAATACAATACTGAGTATGACAGCTATTTTAGCAATTATACTACTGTCACTAGACTGTGGAAGTCATACAAGGAAGAATTCCATTGTGTTATGTGTGCAACAATTAACTTTTAACCGTTTTGAGAATTCATGAAAAAAAAAAAATTCTGAAAAAAAAATCCAAGATAAAAAAAAAAAAAAAAATTACCACAAAATATTTACATTATAAATAGATCTTTATTTTGAAAAAGCACAACTTAACATTGTTGTAGACTTCACTGCAAACTGAAGCGTATAAAGAACTTTTGTATTAAAATAGTAATGACAAAAATCAAGTTGTGGAAGAATGAAATGCATTTAGATAAAGACCGATAACTTTACCTTCTCTTACATAATTAGGGCTGATTGTAGCAATTAATTGCTCTTCTCCATACATTTGAAGAATCTTAGCAATCTTTGTACAAAAGACACTGGTAGAAAAGCTTCCAAGTTGCAGCCTGGCACAAGGGCTGTACAAATCGTCCTTCCAAGATGTACACATCCAGACATTTGTCAAAGGAAGCTAGAAAGCTTGCACGCTCACACCAATGCATTTACTGTCTATAAAAAGAAAACCTTGAAGTATTTTACCATTTCAGGTATTGCTCTAAGATTATGGTTTTCGTACTTGTCCTGGCCATCTTGCTAACACTTGTTGATTAAAATACAAATAAACTAATGCACTACTGCAAATGTGCAAGTTACCCTAATAAATATTCTAAAAAACAGTCCTATAAAATTTTGGTAGCTCCATCAGAACACTTTTACAATTCTGTACAATGCAATTAAAAACAATGCGTCAAACTGAGTAATACCAATAAAAAATTATGAAATGTACCTCATTTATTGCAATGCATGAATCTGCTTGTGCAGTGGTCCCAAGTTTGGTCCATCTGCTTACTTTGGCTGCAAGGTTTCTTCTCAGGCAACTTTGCTTTTTATTGGACTCATGGCTTAAGGAGCTATTTTTTAAATTTCTGTATTCTGAATCTGCAATAAAGAGACTGGGGTTCAAGTCCTAGGTGTTCACTGTGTGGACTTTGCATGTTCTCCCCATGTTGGTGTGGGTTCACTCCCAAAGGGGATTGACTATACTAAATTGGCCCCAGATTTGCGTGTGCACGCATTAACCACGTGATAGGCTGGAACCCTGTCCAAGGATTGCTCCTGCTTTGTGTCCGATGCTAACTGGGATTAGTCTCCAGGTTTTCTGTGACCCTGCCCTGGGTCAGTGGGTCTGAAAAATGGACATATGGGTTTACCAATTTATTACTGGAATGTAGTAAGCATCCATGTTACATGTGGACAATTGGTTTTGACACTCAAGTAACTGCTGCCTTCCATCATTTAGTGCTGTTTGCACTGGTGTCTATTCTATTCATCAATGTTTGTCACCACAAAAGATGCCAGTTAAAAAAACAAACTCCACAAATTTTACTTAGTAAGAAAATTACAAAATTTTGTGTACTTTTCTGAATACATAAGAAAAACAAAAAGACCACATGATTCAAAAGTAAAATCAAATATAACTAAAATTATCACTGGCTTCATGATCAAGAGATAAACATCGGCAGCATCAGCACATAACATCAAAATCTATTATCTGAATGTTGTGACACTGCAAATGATCAAAATATAAAATTTCTGGCAGGTCAATATCTTCTGAGACAAAAGATAACCTCTACTGATGCTTACATTTTCAAGTAACTGCACGTGTCATAAGTCACATTTTGCTTAATATGATCACCCACGTAATCCACCAACTCTTTTGCAACTCTGCTCAACAAGTTAATTGCAATTCAGTGCTTTATAGTTGTAGGACAAATGGCTGTGTTAGCCAAAACAGGACCTACAGCAAATGTTCTAAAAATGACAGATAAATTTAAACTTTCTATTAAAAACAAAATTTACATTTTCTAATAAAAATATTGAATTAAATACAGTAATCTGATTAAAAACAACCTGATACATATTCATTGCATATAAACAGTTGAACATGTTACCATTTTATATTCAATTAGGGAATAATACCAGTCATAAAGAAGCACCTTTTGTTTTCACGATTCTGGCATTCTCATATCTGCTGAAATAATGGTGTACATTCAGATATACCAATTGTTATTTGCTGGGTCTGACTCCCACAACCAGGCAATACCTGTGTGGCGTTTGCACCAATTGTTTTTCTTCTGGGAGAGTATTTTTTTTATCTACACGTATTCAGGTTTTCGTGCAAGCTGTATTTAAATATTTTACATTGGACCCATGAGAGTGGGAATGTGTGTGCAGAATTATGCTCTGTGATGATGTGGCACGCTCTTCAAATCGTATCCCTTTGCCGATAAATTGAAGTAAAGTTTTGAGAAGGTATACATATAGAATTCAAGTATCAAATTTCACATTTTAACGTGGCCATTTTAGACATCAGAAATGACTGCTTTCTTATAATGAATTCCTAAAACTGAAATGTTTTGGAAGAGGAAAATCATAATTACTATCTTGCAATTAAAGGATGTGTGTTCGGATTAATGGACAGAATACAGATGGAACATTATTGATCCCTGGGCAGAAATGCACGAAATACATTTGATGGCAAGGTTTACAAAATCTTGCCAGAACTTACCTATAGTTGTCCACATACCCATGTGTAAGCTGGTTGATACATGTATTTGGTTTTACTCAGCCTTACAAGTAAAATTCTTGTCTTATAAATCTTGCCCTTGTGACATTTTTACTTCTCAGAAAATTCTGACAATTTGCATTAGGATACTAACAGCAAAACACTGTAGGAGTACATTTAGATAAAGAGCCTTTTACCATTATAAATACTTTTACATAAACTATCAAATTGAACGATAGTTTGCTTGAGTAATTGTATTTTCTTCATCCAATGATGAATAATATAACACATAAAACTACTATATTCCACACTTCTAACAGAAGTTTTAAAACTGGAGTATTCTATGAAATGTATATGGTTTGTTACACTGCTGTTAAACATGTATTTCTTTAAGTTTTATACATTACTGTCAATTTTTATGACTTTTTATTTAATATGGTCATTTAAATGGTTAACAGTAAGGTTTAAAATTATTGCATAATATAAAAACGTAAAGCATTTTAAAATAAAATAATTTGGTAAAGGTTATGAGGAATGTATACCAATAATTTAACAAAATAAACTGACACTTGACCTTTGCAGCAGAATACTAAGACTTGTGCTCCTTGCTTGCTACACCAATACTAAGCAAAAATAATTGGAAGATGCTGATGAGCTAGAAGTTTGCTTAGACATATCTCCTTTTTCAAAACACTCTTTACAATACCACACAATTCAAACCCATTGTTTTCCACCAGATATTTGCATAATTAGTGAAACCGCTTTTATGTCTAAACTCATTTACTTAAAAGGGTTCTTAAGATTTATCATGCAGAATTTGGAAAGGCAAGTATTGTCAAAATCAAGGTTTTGTTTCCTCCCCCCTTCAGTTCATTAAGCATTTACTGAAGCAGTTGAAAGCTGTAATGAAATCATCAATAACGGGACCCGATATTTTAGTTGTTTGGTAAAAAAAAAAAAAAAAAAGTACAAACACAAAGAAGCACTTCATCACACGCCAACTTTTATTCTGCAATTGAAGAACGCTAGCTCTTCCTTTAGATGATAAATTATTTTTGAAAACAAATTGAAGTAAACGCAGCCAAGGTTATCTAAGAGACACAACTCAGCACTTACCAGGTTAAGAGTTGCCTTGTCTTATTAGTTAGATGGCGCTCATGAAAATGTAGATGAAATGGAAGGTTGTTCAAAAATTTAAGGTGATAGCTGGCCACAATATTAAACAGTGCTTAAACCTATAAGTCTAGAGATTCTGCATAAAAATAATACTTTAAAAAGTATATGAAAATATCAATCACTGCATTGCAGTTGAACCCATTAAGCATGGGCTTTAAACAAATGCATTTAATCTTTAAATATTGTTGTCTTTCAAACCATCTGTTGACAATCCTCAGTTAATAAACAAATGATAGCCTTAGCCTGCCATCTTTCTAAATGACGTACACACAATGACTAAAGAATACTAAATCCAATTATTACAACACTCAAAAAACGAAAGACAACTCAATAAAGAAAGATCATATAGTTATCAGTGAACAGCTCACTGACAGGGTCAGGTATGATGTCTCAAAATGAAAGACTTAAAGGGAAAATGTTTAAAGACCTGCTATCAGAAAGGAAACAGTAGCCATGATGGAGATTATATATATATATATATATGCTATAAGAAAATTTAGCAAGACGTCTAGTTAATCATATCAATCTTTTTAGTAAATTCAGTACTAATGAATTAAATGCATGAAGTGCTTCAGATATCCTCGGCATCCCTTGTATTATCCCTACATTTAGAATGTAGCGTGTTTCCAGATTTAAAACAAAACATGTAAGGATTCAGAGGAATTGTGGAGAATTATTGCTTGAATTCAAAATTCCATGTGCCAACACTGAAATACCAGCCAAAATTATCCTTTGTCCTTATGTCTGCCTTCATTTAAATGAAGTCCACTAACTTAAATTATAACCTTTATATATTTAAGAAATAAAAGCACAGAAAATAGAAGTACCTAGCTAATAAGATTTATGTAGTGGAGAAACAGATGACTGTGAATTTAAAATTAACAATATCTTCACCTTCAACCCCAACACTTCATAGTATCATTTATTATCAATTACCCTCATTACTGTGAGCTTACAGCTCATCAGCTATGGACTTAGTGTTGAGAAGAGAAAACAGCAACGTTACTGATCTTTTATTATGTTGCAAAAGCCTTTATAGAAAAAAAAATGACTTTCATGAATACAACAAAAACAAGCAAGTCAAACACACAGAAGAGAAAAATCTTACCTTTTCACATGATATATATTTATATATGACGACAGACTGACAGTGATCCTTCTTAAATTAGACTTGTTCAATAAGGAATCTTATAATCTGTACAAAGGTGTCTCAGTTATTTACAGATATTAAGCTATTAGGAATTAAAGTTCATACAAATATGTGCATGTTAGGGGAAAAAAAATTAAGTGTGTTTGTGAGATTGAAAAGGAAAAAAATTCACAGCTGGAAAAAAGGGGACAATAAGGCCCTTTTTAGAATTATACAACTTAAACTAGGTCACAAACACAAATGGGCTTATATCTTACCCAGTAAACAAACTATGGTTATTACTGAAAGAGTCTGCTGTACAAAAGAAATCCAAAATAAAGCATAACTCAAAAAAGCATATCCAAATGATAAAAGGATTTGTTTTTAAATGTCTAAAAGCTGTATTCAAAAAGCATAGGCATTAAATATAAAGTTCAGGTAAGAAGCTCTGCATGGATCGTGCTGGAATTTTGCTAAAGGATTCATACATCTATTTTCATAAATGTAATGATCTGATCTGCATTTTAAAAGCCCACCCAGTTAATGAAAGGGAGAGCTTGAATTAAAACACATGTGCTTTCTCAGTGTTGTACTCATCTGAAATTAAGAAAGAAAAAAAAAAGAAAAAAAAAGAAAAAAAAAAAAAAAGAAGAAGGTACCTTCATTGGATTTGGTAGCTTATATTCCAGTAAAACAAGCTGGACATCAACTTAAAAATTTCCGGATTTAAAAGTAGAAAATTAATTCAACAAGAAACTTATTTAAAATACACTTGCTCAAGAATTGTATTGCTACTAAAGGTCATGCAATGAAATTGCTATTGGCAGGTAGCAAAATTACACAGCCAAGCACAGGTAACAAAGACCACAAATTAAAATGTGAAATTTAGACAAGGCTTAACATTATGAATGTAAAATTACAGAAAGAGCAGTATTCTTAACATAGATAACTTTCTCTGCCAAGTTATTTTTGTTTGTAAACAGCAGCACCCCTCTAAAATATATTGTAATCTTGGCTTTAGGGATGCACCATTTTAAGTACAGTTACAACTAAAACATTTCCTAGACAGTTTACAATTTTCTGGCTGATATACTGCATACTGATATTACTGTGACATGAAACCAATATTAAACACATTATTGAAAATTTTCAACTATGTATAGATAACTTATTAAATCCTAGATAGTATACATTAAGGTCTAGGGCAAAGGACAAATGCCAAGCCTGAACAGTAATTTTGATCTTTCTAAAGGGAATCATGTAAACAAAACTCATATTCATTATTTTAGTAAATGCCTCCAATGAAGGTACCTTATCAACTGTTAAACTTGTCCAGGATCCTGATGGCTTTTCTTCACATCTCCACTGGTAGATCTGGAAGAAGGTGGAGTGACCACCGAGAGATAGCCGGTACAGGTAAAACCTGTGCTCAGGACCACTTTGCTGTAGAAGAACCCCACCTTTCATGAAATAATGACTGATGATTTTTAGGAGATATCCTGGCACCTGTGCTCCATTAAGCGTGTTGTAGTTGCCTTGTTTTCATCCGGAACCAAGGGTGGTCATCTAGGACAGGTTTTACCAGTACATCAGTTACTACTCCCGACCGAAAACCATCAAAACAAACCCCCAGGAGTCAGGCGGCGGATATCGGATCGGGGTTCCGGCGAACGGCGGCGGAGGAAATCAGGACGGCGGCGGGAAGAGGAGGAGGAGGACGACGAAGAGGAAGGATCCTGCAGTGATTCATATGGCCTAGGAGGTGGTGATCGTCGGCTGCCACGAGCCCTAGCATCTGGAGGGCTGCGGCTAGAAGAGTGTGTAGGAGGAAGGCTGTACTCTGAATAAAACCTGAAGAGGGAGAAGGAGAAGCAAAACACACACACATCCAAGTCAATACTGCAGAATCTCCACCATATAAAGGGAAGAGGATGAAAGAAACAGTAACAAATATATTTTCAAAAATAGAAAAAAATTAAAAAGCCTTCTCATAAATTTCAATTCAGATCTATTATAACCATATGTTTTTAGCAGTCCAATGATACATCTGAAGTATCCTTGCACATCAAATAATTACCCTTAATGACAAATCACCTGCTGGCTCAGCAGGGAAAGTGACATTAAAAGGGCAGTTAGCTATTGGAACTGACATATTGTATTGAGAGTAGCAGGATAAGGCAACTAGATTTGTTAGAAAATTAAAGATCACAATTCGTAGTATTACTTCAAGTATCTTTTTCCAATTTCTTTTAAACTTTCATAAAGAAAAACAATATTCAAGAATGTCCTTTTTTCAAAAGAATGGTCCAAATTAGATTTTTTTTTATTTCTGGTTTCAGGTTAGAAAACTGCACATGAAATGTACACAAGGAGATCTCATGACTAATGTTCTCAAAGTATTGTTAACCTCCAGATCATACAGTATACTTGCCTCTATAAAACGCTACAAAAAGATAACATCCAATTATAGAGGTATTATTTAAAAAAAAAAAAAAAAAAAAAAAAGTATTAAAACACATATGCAAAAAATGTAATCAGAAATGGGTGGCCCTCTAGGACTATCTTGGACATATAAAATTCCTTGTTATATTTAAGAATATTTTATCTAAAAACACCCAAACGTTTGTGAATTTTTCATTTTCTCGCTTCACCTGACAGCTTTAAATGGAGTTGCGAATGTTATATTTTCAAGGCCTGGATTGATTTCACTCATATCTGATAATGTAAAAAGTACAAAACAGCATGTTGCATATAACAACATGACATATAGGTGCTTTCTGATTACTTTACAGTGCACAGCAAAAAAATTACTATTTTCTAATAATCAAATACAACTAATTTATCCCACTAACATACAGTTTAAACTAAGTGGTTGTTCGTTCAATATTTTAAATAGTTTCTATTTATTTCATATTTAGTATAACATTTTCCAAAACTGGAATAAGCTTCGGAAATGTAATCCCCTTAGAATCCAACTTATTTCTTCGTTCCAAGGATGAACAAAATACGAATGAAATATGGGCTTGGATGAGATAAGAATATTTTTTGAAACAGATAACAAATGTGACTCATTAGATTCTCAAGACAGTACATGTTATAACTGCACTTTTTATTTTACCTTTGTTATCCAAATGCATTTAAGCATAATAAACAAAAAAAAATATGAACTTCATTTTCTCACTAGCAAACTCTAATAACAGTGCCCGAATGTATGAACATACCTGGAAATTGGGTCAGAGTCAGATCTCCTTTCTTCTTCAGTACTGAAGGGTGATGATGCTGATGCACGAGCCCGCTGGTATAGAAAGCCCTTTGGATTTGGATCAGGGGGAGTATGAGCAGATCGGTGCACAGGACTTCGGTCCCGAGCTCCATAAGGGGAAGCAGGGGAGGGTGGTCTCCTCTCTTCTCTCTGAACGAGGGATGTGGAATCAGCAGTAGTACGATGGTCTGACACTGAAGGCTGCTTTTGAGAATAGTACTGTGCTCGCGCAGCCTCTAGCACAGCTTGCGTGGTGGGATCCCCTACTGACATGGCACTTCCAATTGCTCCATAGGCTGAATTTGCCATAGAGCTATAGAGGGAAGAGCCTACAACAGAGCCATAAACCTGATTGGCCACTGTGGCACCATACACTGAATTGGTAGCTGCGGCTGCTGCTGCAGCAGCAGCTGCTGCATCACCCACTGTACCACTCACAGTACCATAAACTGGATTACCAACAGTGGCATAAACTGCATTACTGACTGAAGGATATGCTTGATTGCTAACTGTGCTTGCATAAACCTGGTTTGCAACAGTAGTATATGCTTGGTTAGCCATAGCACTATATGCAGCTGCTGCATTGGCTACTGAGCTATACACTGAATCTGCCATGGACCCATAGACAGAGTTTCCTACTGATCCATAGACTGCAGGATTTGCAACTGAACCATACATGGAATTTGCCATGCTCCCATAAACAGCTGCAGCATTCACTGGGTTTCCATCTGCACCATAAGCAGAAGCATACACAGAGCTCCCTAATGAGCCAAAAGAAGCATCATATACCTGATTGGCAATGGAAGCTGCATACAAAGAATTATGGACAGGATGTTGAACTTGGAAATGAGACTGTAGTTGCACACCAGCTGCAGCTGCTGCTGCCACTTGTGACTGGTACTGCTCTAGAGCAGACTGAGTCTGAGATAATGGGCAGTCACCTGCATAATGACCATGCTTCCCACAGTTAACACAAGGGATTTTTCCAGTGGGTGCTCGTTTACTTGGCTGAACCTTGGAGAGCTCAACAGATAGAGGGCGTCCCTTAAAGGTGGTCCCATGTAAGGTTTCAATGGCTTGGAGGGCATCTTCTTTTTTTTCCATGTGAACAAAGGCATAACCTGGAGGGAAACAAAAAAAAAGGAGAGGGGAGTTGGGGAAGTTACAAAGAGAGAGACATTTAAAATAAAGCATTAAGATATTTACTACTTCATTTGACTCAAACATACTTTACAAATATTAGTTATCATCTAATATGACACACTATTCAATAGTTTGCCAAATATCAATGTTGCGGGCAGATTTCATAATCTCTTTTACATTTATATATCAATCTTTATCTATGTACACTGTTCACAAAATTAAAGGAACCCTTAATCATCACAGTCTTGCACCAAGTAAATTAAACTTCAGGGATATCAATCTGTCCAGTTAGGAAGCATAAGCGATTGTGAATTAACTTCACCTGCTTTGGTGCAAATGAAAGTGACAATAGGTGCACTGGTGAGTTAACAGCAAGACAACCCCCAAAAAGGGAATGGTTTTTGCAGGTGGTGGCCACAAACAATTGCTCTGTACTTATCCTTCCTGACTGAGTCTTCTCTGGTTTTACATTTTGGTAGTGTCCTTGTCACTACTGGTAGCATGTAACAGAAACTGCAGCCGATTGCCAGATGGTTTGCTGCGTCTCCTAGCACAGTCTCAAGAGCATGGAGGAGATACCAGGAGATGAGACATTACACGAGCAGAGCTGGGGCATATGCGGGCCAGTCAATAGCATCAATGCTTTAATAATCCAGGAACTGTCTACACACTTTGGCCACATGAGGCCAAGTATTGTCCTTCAAGAGGAGAAACCCAGAGCCCACTGCACCAGTGAAGGTTCTGAGGATTTCATCCCACTACCTAACAGCAGCCAATGTACCACTGCCTAGCACGTGGAAGTCAATGTGTCCCTCCAAGGATATGCAAACCTTCTTTCGATGGCACATAGGGATGTGCCGTCCTGGAGGAGCTGGACTAACTTTGCAACCTGAATCAGCTGCAGGTACAACCTCATGCTACCAGCAGTGACAAGGACACAGCAAAACACAAAACTAAAGAAGAATCAGTCAGGAAGAATAAGGAGATTACAAGATGATGCCTAGGATGGCAGTTATAGTAGTTTGGTCCTCTTTTCTGTCACATTTTGCCACCTGATGCGATTCCAGGTATTATATAGAAATACATCTGTGAACTTTACGACTTTGTTGATCACAGGTGCTCATGAAACTAAACAGGTAGTCCCACTGTAGAGGACCAGAGGCAGAAGAGCTGGGGTCCTTTTTTTTTTTTTTTTTAAGCTTCAGGAAGTTGGCAAACACTGCTTGAAACATGTTTAACACGTGCTTGCTGGCAAAGAAAGTCGTACTAAAACACTTTACTTTTTAAGTGTTTTACTGAAACAAAAGAACAGCTTGAAAGAGGACTATAAAGGCAACAGGGAAGCTTCAAGACTGCTTTTCCTATATAGGATCGAGAGCCTTAAAAACTGCCGCCTCCAAAATCCACGAATACACTGATGCTGTAACTTCATTAACTATTTTTTTGTGTGAAAATGTCTATTTCAACAAAAACAATTGTAAATTTTAGAGCCTTGGATAACTCCAGAGCTCAGACAACTGTGCCAGGACAAAGAGTGTGCTTACAGATTTGGCAATCATGAGTAATACAGGAAACGGATCTAAGATATGAAAAGAAAGTACTTGTACTCCGATAAGCTACAGGAACAACTTAGTGCTGGGTGGTATGACCAAAATTCTATATCACGGTATTTTTCAAAATTATACCGGTTTCACTGTATTCAACGGTATTGTTTTCCCCATGCATGACTGGATGTTAACATTTTCCACTGCAATTACTGCAGTAGACTGGCTAGGAATAACTTATTCCACTGTCATGAGAACTGTACATTATACAAAAAAAAAAAAAAAAAAAAAAAAAAAAAAAACACATTTTAATGTGCACACAAATATTAATACAGGTTTGCATGGTCCCATAAAGTGATAGTTTTCAAGGGGGTAGCACTAGGGTGTTGTACCGTGTTATCCATTATGAATGTAGAGAAAAGTCAGGCAAAATAACACCTTTTATTGGCGAACTACAAAGATTACAATATGCAAGCTTACGAGGCAACTCAGGTCCCTTCTTCAGGCAAGAGGCGGCGCAGGCAGGTATGGTCGCAAAGAATCCATTCACTTCATGATATTCCTGCTCTCTAAAAATTTTGAATGCCAAGATAAATACTTGATATCATGAAAATTATAGGCTCCTACTTGATCACAATGAAGTATTATACGAGTCCAGAGTAAGGAAGAGGGCCACAAAGATCTTTGCTGATCCAACTCACAAAGGGAAATCACCTGTACGAAAGACTGTGTCTGGCAAACGTTTTTGTGAAGTGAAAGCTAACACACCACATCGCCTAAACAGTCCAAACATGTAGTTATTCTTACTAATTAGGTCTAAGCTTCTACTCAGTACACCTGCACACTAAACTGGCAGGACATTTTAATCCTACTATCTCTTTATTTTTTTGTATTCCCCTTGTATGCTGTACCGTATTTTATTATTTTAAATTCTTATATTTATCTTTTGGTGCAACATATAAGCAGCAGCACAGAATACAATACTATCAAGACTAACCCCTAGTACATATTAGTGCACCTGGCCAGTCAAGAGATCTCCGATTCTGAGAGAGCAATTGTCTATGGCCACCACCTGCAAAACCATTCACTTTTTGGCCTTTCAAGTGCACCTGTTGTCACTTTCATTTTCACCAAAGCAGGTGAAGTTGATTCACAATCGCTTATGCTTCTCAACTGGACAGAACCGATATCCCTGAAGCTTAATTAACTTGAGTGTTAGAGTGTGCTTCACTTCAAAGCACAATTTCATGTGGCAAACTAATAATTGTGAAGAAAAAATTTCAACTTAAAAAATACTGAAATTATCCCTTATATCGAAGGAATTCCATTAAGATATTTTAGGATGTTGTTCTGAAAGTGCCCACAAATAATAATAATCATCTTTTTAACCTAAACCCTTCTTACCCATTTCATCCCAAATCAAACAAAGTTAAGGTCAGGTGATTGTGCAAGCCATGCCATCACTTTCAGCCAGCCTTCATCTTACTCATTCTTCAAATAATTCTTACAAAAGCTGGATGCATGGTTTGAGTCATCATCAAAAAGGCTGGTCAGTAAGTCTTAACCAAATGTATGGACATATTGTTGGTGAATACTGCAAAGCCCCTTTTTTGATTCAGTATTCCAGTCACTTGCTGTAGGTCACCAACATTAGAGACCGCAAAACATCCCACAAACTGTAACGCTTCCTCCTCCATGCTTAACTGCTGCTTTTGTATACTGTTAATTCAACTCCATTGGGTCCAGGAACAAGGCCCTTAACCTGAAAATTCCTCTAAGGACATTGTACATTGGCTGACCTTTAATCCTGACCCCCAAATGTCACACGAAAAGACAATTGTGCCTCAGGGATTAACAAAGTATTTCAAAAATCAGATCAAAAATGTATCATTTCACCAGCTCGATGACTTACATAAACAGTTCACAATGACCCCAAAATCTTAGACTTGTCCACAATACCTTTCTCCATTCATAATAAAGGTTTGTGAGCTGCTACATGACCCACCAGCACGGTTTCCTGGAATCTTCTCTGGGCTGCTAAGAGGACACTCGCATATGGGTTTCACTCAGCTGTGCCTATGTTTTGTGCAGTCAGTGATCTGTTGTGCAAACTACTGAGCCTTATCTTATTTTGTTGAGGTCTGCCAAGACCTTATTCAATCAGGGATTTTTGCCCCCGTTTCTAGATGCTTTGACAGTATATACCACAAAGCGCAGAAATGATTTCACCGTTTTGCAAGTTCTCTGTAAAACACTCCTTCATTCTTTGGAGTAATACCAGGTTGCCCCTTCTTTAATGTGAGCTGACATTTGTCACCAGTAATGACTTCTGAGTGTCTTGCGAGTGTTCATGAAAAACACATTATTATTTAAGGACCTACTAACTGGCAAAATCTCAGATACAAATGGAATGCTAAATAAATGCGTTACTACAAGAAGGTGTACTTGAAAATAAACCAATTAAGTGAATACAGGCAAAAGACACATGGGCAGTACTAAAATTAATCGGAAGACAAATATGTTGTCTGCTAAATGTCTCTTGATTAAAATGACCAACATCTATGCTATTTCCAATAAGGTCAAGATTTTTTTTTTTTTTTTAAATGCGTCGCAAATATTTACACTATCAACATACATATGCCTATTTAAAATATTTTTGTCTTTTTAAAATGAGCACAATGCATTACATTTAACAAAATATGCTAAAACTTAAGGTGTTGCTAGAATGTACCAGTCTTGTTACATCTACTAAGTAGACTAAAAGCTTTACAAAAATAATCACAAGGTATGGAGTAAAAATATGTAATTCTTGGCACAAAATCTCAACAAGGTAAAGGAATAGAGTGGTCAACCACTGTTTTATTAATACAAAGCAAAATTCATGGTTATTTCAGTGTAGCAATTAACACAAATAGGGGTTGTTTGTTACTTGGGAGTATTTTGTCCACATAAAATATTTAAAAATACTTGAGGATTATCACTCTCTTAGGATCACTTATATTGTTATTTAGCACTAAGAGTTTGGTTTGTGACTGCCATATATCCTGTTTGCCTTTCTGATGAGACCTAATACAGAAACATTTCAGACGGAGGAGGAGGAGGAGGAGGAATTGGCTGATTACAGTGCATTGCCACACCCACCACACAATGACCCACCAGGATTGGGACCCAAGTGCAGCTGTGCAACAGGTGACACATCAGCACCACACTAGAACAGTGTGAGATTTTTTTAAATCTGTGGCTGGAATGCCAAACCTGCCACCAAACTCCAAGTTCTCCCTGCAAGTCAGAAGACCTACTTGCAGGGCTGGATGCAGGTTAATGTCATACCCAGGATGAAGCAATTGTAGGCCCAGCAGAGTAGTGTGAAAGATTCCAAAATATCTCGGGTATTTGTGTGAATTTTTTTCATTTTCCTGTCGGGATATGTTTTGGTAGAACCCCACCTATTTAGAAAATATGGTTCTGACAGTCATATGAATAAGGTCATGTTTTTATTACACTTGTTATTTTAAAATGGACCTCAATGTTGTTTACAAATACATATCTATACTGCACTTCTGCTTCCTGTTTTCACCAAACATTTCATTCTTATTTGTTGCTTTAAACATAACACTGTGCAAATGGCTTTAATTTGCAAATCAAGATTGCAAAAAATGTGCGCTTTATTACAAATTCCCACATACTTTAAGCTGGAAAATCCAAATGAATATGCATATTATTTCAGCTATGACCAACAATAAAGAAATTATTGAAAGACCATAACCATATATTTTGAAAACTGCAATTGTGGTGACTTAAGTTTTCACCATTGTTCGTGCAATACGGTACACAGTTTGGAAACACTGCTCTTTGTTAACACTAGAATCTCTAAAACCTATGAAAAAACCCATAATCTCAGGCCACCTTAAATTCTTTCTCACCTCTCCATCAGTGTCTTTTGTTATGTAAATGTGTCGATCAGCACAAGCTGTCTGCTATTACAAATACAGCCCCCGGAAATCAATTCGTGCAATAAGTTATCCCGGCTCTGGACATTGTTTATCTGTGCAAAGTACCTGGCATTGTACAGAGTAAATGATATATTGTTATTTGGAACACATGCATTTCATGTGTGTTCTGTGTCTACATCGATCTATGTAAAATGTAGGAGGACAGGAAATCCGAGAAATGCAATAAATGTTCAACAAATACCTAAAACAGAAACTTTTTTCATTTTATAGTACTAATGACAAAATTATGACATGAAGTGTGTAATATGTCAAGACTTACCGTATATCTTCTAGTAGTGGCCAGCTTCTTATTGACGTCCGTTTCCAATAAACGCCGGGTTTGAAGAGATGTCGCGACAAATAGACACCGGTCTCTAATAGCAGCCAGTCTCCTCTTTTTAGCGCCGGTCTGTAGTAAACGCCGATCTCCAATGACCTGTTAACCTTTACCTCCACTAACACTTTTGCCTTGGGAAGGGTTGTGCAGGTGTCTGTTCGTGTCACTGTGTTCTTGTGGCCCGTGTTTGTAGTGTGAGCGATGGGAAGGAAACGGTCATTTGATTTAGCATTCAAACTCTGTGTGGTAACATACGCAAAAGAACATTCAGGCGAAGAAGCTGCACGACATTTTGGGGGTGGATCCGAAACGTATCCGAGAATGGCGCAAGCAGATGACCGATATTGAGAAAACGGCAGCAGAAAAAGGTGCCGGAAGTAAACGATTGCCTGGTGGAGGAGCTAAGAAAGTGAGCGAAGAATTAGATGAACTGGTGTTAACATGGATTATTGAACAAAGACTGAAAGGTGCGCGTGTCTCCAGGAAAATGGTCCGCACGAAAGCGAAGAGGATTTTTGATACGGAGATTGATGATGCTTCAAAAGGAAAAGAAACGTTCTGACTGGCTTGACAAATTTATGAAACGCCATCATTTATCGCTCCGTCGGAAGACATCGCTGGCGCAGAAGGATCCAGAACAAGTTATTGACAAGCTTGTCTCTTTTGTGATGTGGGTTGCCAATCAGCGAACTGCAGATGGGAGTTAAGGACGGCGAAATCATTGGAATGGACGAGACATCTGCTTGGTTCGACATGCCTGGTTCTACAACAGTCGAACCAACTGGTAATAGGAGTGTTACATTAAAAACTTCTGGTAACGAGAAATCTCATTTCACTGTCACATTGGCAGCGAAAGCAGATGGCACAAAATTGAAACCGTTTATTGTATTTCGGGGCGCAAAGCGAGAAGTGGCAAGACTACAGGATGTCCAAGAAGCTGTGGTAGCGACCTCAAACAACGGATGGATGAATCAGGAATTAACAATAATGTGGTTGCAGAAAGTTTGCGGTGTTTTCTGTTTCCGAAAGAGACTTCTTGTCTGGGACGCTTACCGCTGTCACATCAGTGAGGAAACGAAACAAGAGCTGAAGAAATATAAAATGTCAACGGCAGTTATCCCTGGTGGTTGCACCAAGTACGTCCAACCTGCTGATGTTGTTTGGAACAAGCCCCTCAAAGACCAGCTTCGAGAGTTGTATGATAATTGGATGGCAGGGAAAGAAGATAAGGGGTTTACAGCTGGCGGAAATTTGAAAGCGCCGGCACTACGTTTGTTAGTAACGTGGATAATATCAGCTTGGTAAGGAATCACCCCAGAAATAAGAAAATCCTTCAAGGATTGTGGAATCATCAATGCATGCGATGGATCTGAGGACCATCTTATCCACTGCTTTAAGGAGGGCCAGCCATGCCATGCTGGGAGTGCAAAACTGATTACTGCGCGACAGCAAGCAATGGGAGTACCTGTATTGCCATCACAAGAAGAGGAAGATGAAGAAGAACTCGCAAAAAACGAAGCAATCATTACCTATTCAGACGACGAGTAGATGGCAAGTACTGTACTTTATTGTATCTTATCCAGTCTCATGTCGTAATGTATACGTATATGCGCGAGTTTGGAGCTTATTGCATTTCCTTATGTTCCGCAGGGGACTTGTCGGGCTGATGAGCGCTTTCGTGCGAAATTCGGACTGGTGCAGGCCAGTGCTGGTGGCATCATTGGCAAGAAAGTTGACGTCTACTGTACCTGTTTTTCATGCTTACGGTAGTACTATATACTGCTTTAATAAGACCGTACTGTTGTACTGATAATTTCATTAAATCCTGAAATGTTCATCCGGTGTTGTTGCCTACATTTTGTGACCATAAATACGGTACCATACCGTATTTTACTGCCCAATGAACCCCGTTTACCCATCACTATTCTGTCTGTGAGGCGAATAATAGCCGGTCTCCAACAAACGCCAGTCTCTTTTAAACGCCGGGCCGTCCGAATAATTTTTTGAATAAACGCCGGGGCTACTATTGGAAGATATACGGTAAGTCCAAATATCAAATAAACACTTTCACAAAAGGTACACGTAATAACAATACAAGTGTGCTTTTATTCAAGAATATACTGTATATACTCACATATAAATCAGATCTTGAAACCCAAAAGAAATCGATCATAAAAATCAGACCCCGACTTATACGCCCGTTCAAAAATGCAACAATTTTTTTTTTTTTTTTTAACATCTTCTTGCCTCCTGCAATCTCGCATCAGTTTCTCAGACACATCGAATTTTGTTGCAGCAGCACAATTACCAATCTCTTTCACTACTTCAATGATGTTTAATTTAAATCCAGCTTTATATTTTCTTCTGATCATTTCCATCGTAGATAAAGGATGCTCTTATGATAAAGGTGTATGTTACTCTCTCAGGTGGGTGTTAAGATATCATAATCCCTTGTAACAATAGCGTGAGTCTTCCGCATTCGACTTATATGAACAACATTATAAAATACCACAAATTATACTGTAAAATCAAGTCCCGAATTATCCACAGGAGAACTTATTGCTTGGGAGGCGCAGCGGTAAGAACTGCTGACTCATAGTCAAGAGGTCGCGGGATCAATTCCGGGCGCTACTCCAGAATTACCTTTTTAAGTAGCGAGCTGCTCTTATTGTTACCATTGCGCAATAAAAACATACATTTGATTTGAGTCTATAAGAGCCAGTGTAAATTTATGGTACATGAAAAGGTTTGCTTTTTTTTTTTTTAATTCAGTTTTATTCTTTTAGTCACATTCACGCTCCCCCCAATCGGACATGCTGTTTTCAAATAAAGACGTGCTATAACAGAGGTGAACTCAGATAAGGATGAGGGTTCTACATTGGAGAAAGAGAACAGAAGCCCTCTCCGTGAGAAATGTCCACTCACATGTAAGAACAATGCATTTGCACAAGGCGTAAAAACGAAAGATTACACCGTTTGGATGTAGCAAGAGATCAGGCGTCATCCTGCCATACACGTGTCCTTCAATGAAGCAGCACGGCTCACAGAGCTCACCAAGGTATCGTGCAAAGTTCCGTTTGTGATTATGTTTTGTGATGGTCTTTATATGAAAAACGTACATGCAGACTGCAAGTTTTACCTAATCATCCTCTGTCTCAACTTAACGATCTTACCTCTTCCCGCAACAGCTAATATGTGGTGATCGCAATTGTGCAAAATGTTGCCCATTGCATCATCCATGTGGATGCTGCACATCAGTGGTACTTGAGTTGCTTCCCACTCACTACGTAAACCCATCTGAGTAGCGAGGAAAATGCTATATAAATGTAATGAATTACTATTGATTATTATCTTGATTAATAAAATGAAAATTGGTAGACTTATTGTTCAGCGACTATAAAAAATGCTAAAATAATTAAAATTCAAAAAAAATCTGCACAAAAATACTTCTCTATAATGCAGATATTATAAAAGAAAAAAATTCTTGTCTTAACATCTTTTAGAATTGTCTATGTAATTAATGTTTATCAAGAGGATACAAGGTTAATGTACTTAAGTTTACTTCTAAAATGGACAAATATAATAAATAAGCATATTATTTACTTAACATGGTCAAATTCTTAGCTTTGTTCTCTCCAAATTTAAAAATGTGAGCTGCTGTACTAAACACAAGCTCAATCATTGTCCACATTCAAACAAGCAGTGGCCATTTTAGTTAAAAAAACAAAATGAAAAGATCTAAAAACGCATTAAAGCAGCTCTTTTCTATCAAAGATGTGCCTCTCTTTTCACCTACTCAAAGTTCAGATGGACAAAATATGCGATTGCATTTTCTCTCAATGTACAGGTTGAATCACCATGATTCCTTTTACTCAATTTACTACTCTACTGTCTTTAATGTAAAAGAAAATTTTCTGGTCTTATGTCCTTCAAAACTTTTCCTGGATGCTCTTGGTTTACAGGAAGTTTCAGCTGCAACAACATACATTTCTTCAGATACCCAAAAAAAGGAGCACTCAACAATCAGTGTTCTCCCTAGCGTCATTTCGCATGATCTAATGATCTGCAGAGATGGCAAGGGACGAGCGGGCAGGTGGACAAATACTGCTAAAGCTAATAGCAAGTGTCGAGGCAGAGCAGAGTTCACAAGCAAAGAGTATGAGGAGATGGGGTTTTTCGAGAGCGGGCTGTACATGGTAATAGCGGGGATGTAGCAGCTTAATAAAGTTGCAAGGAGTATGGAGAAGTGGGCGGGCAAGAAGGGGCTGTACATGCTAATAGCTGGAGCGGAGCGGCAGTTCACAAGCAAAGAGGAGGTGGACGGGCAAGAGGAGGTCTGATAAAATAAAAATCTAGTGAAACCAGCCTGTCAGATATCAGAAAAAAGGCGTCAGGAAGTGATATCTCTGTTCCCAGCGTCAGTGCAGTCTGTATAGTGCAGCTGAGCGTATAGCAGCTCTCTTCTTGTAATGTACATTGCAAACCAATATATACACATACAGTTGTTAAAGCATTAGGTGTGTTCTGTGTGCAAAAATCCTCGTAGCACTCACTGTGGTTCCTGGTTAAATTGACCCCATCTGCCGTTCTTATATTTGCTCATATTTGCACCTGCGTCCATATTGCAAAAAGTGTGCAGAAACCCTTGCAGCACACACTGTGTCCTGAGCAAAAGTTTTGTCACTGAATTGCTGAGGGTTTTGTACAGAAGCGTATTAGGACCACAGTGAAGGAAAAAAAAAAAAAAATACGGACAAAGTGAAGAAAAAAAAAACTATATGTCGAGAATAAAGTTGAGATGTAGACTTTATTCTCGACATTTCCACTTTCATCTTGACGCTTATGACGAGAATAAAGTCGACATGCTGCTACATAACTTATGACGGGGGTTTGAGAAAATCTAGTAAATTAAACATTCATTTTAAGATGAAGTTTAGTTTACGATGTTGTACTTTAATGACAAACTACGAGAATAAAGTCAACATATCGAATTTAATCTCGAAAACAGAAAAGTTTTTCAGTATTCTGTGTAATGAAACCACAGATACCTCAGATGTAAAACAATTAATTATTTACATTAAATATGTTTGCCAGGTCACTAAAGAGGTCAGAGTTAGTTTTGTATCAACCCGATTGACGGCAAAGCGGAGACTATAACCAACACTGAGTGAGACTATGGACGCTCTAGGCTTGAAAACTGCTAATCTGGTCGGACTAGAGTCAGATTGAGCAGCTGTTATGATTGGGAAACAGAAAGGTGTGGCAAAACTGCTTAGAGATAAAACATCTGGGCTCTTGGTCAACTGCCACTGTGTAAAACTACCGAATGGCCCTTGCAAGTGCCCAAGCAGCAGCTGCTGTACCTTATTTAACAAAACTGAACATCTTAAGCCAGCTATTCTATTTCTTCCAAAATTCTTCAGTTAGGATGGCTGGTTTAATGGAAATTCAAAATATTCTGAACATTCCCCAGATTAAGATGAAAATGGCCAGTGACACTAGATGGCTGTCTGATGACTTTGCAGTACAGTCACTATGACAGTGTATGAGTGATCTCCTTGGAGGGCCCAGATCCTGGGAACTTTGATTATGGGAAAGCTTCAGACAACTGGGCCTCTAGGAAGAAAAGAAGAAGAATAAATATTTAACTTAAGACACCTTCTGCATATGCAAGTTGGCTTTGAAGAATATTTTTAAATTTTTCTTCATTAGGTTTCCTATACCTTTTTTCATTGTTTTCATTTTTCTTCCCGACAGCGACAATACTTGTGCCTCTTGGTTTATGTCATAACAATTGTTATTTAAAATTTGTTAGGGTTGCAGGATCCTGAACTGGATACTTCTTAAATTTAATAAAAATATTCTTCCACAAGTGTCAAACCTTAAAAAAGGATGTCATATTGAGCTTTGTAAAATAATTAATAATAATTAACTAATAAAAATAGTGCACATTGAATTTTCCACACCACCAAATTTCCCCGTCCCGCCATACCCGGCTACTTTTTCTTGCCACCCGGCTGGAAAAAATTTCTGGGGAGAACACTGTGAGCATTCCAACTAAAATTACTTCAGAAAAGCAGATACTGAAAAATATTTTTCGGGTTGTCCATTTGAACTGTAATTCAGCCGATTTAAATTGGCTGCCTATAGATCAGATTAACACTAGTACACTCTCATGGTAAAGCTCCTGTCATACTAAAAAACTTTCAGCTGCAGATTTTATTTACATAATCATGTGAGAGTTGGGGGCAGTTGCAGCACATTTCTGTACTAAAAGTATTAACAGTCATTCAACTTGTCATTCCCCATTATCCCTAGCCAGGCAATCTCACATCCTGAATGCGACATGATCTGCAATTATAGTCATTAATTTTGATATCTACTCCAACTAGAGGTTGTGTAATGTGCGGACAACTTTAGTGTCACTATATGGCAGATGTTCAGCCAGCGGAGTCTGAACTTTATCTATCACTGGCAATACAGGTGTTCAATAACTTTATTACTTAAATATATGTTTTTATGTAGCAATTTGGAAATCATGATCCATGTTTATTCTGGTTATTTAATATCATGCTTTGTCTAAAGATATAAAGCCATTCATTGTAACAAATAAACTAACAAAGACATATGTACTTATACAGCAGTACATCGAATAACTACATACAGCCTGTTACATCATTCTTCACTATTACAACAATAAACCAAAAGGGGTGTGCGGGGGGTTGACATTTCAAATCACAAACAGCCTAAAACATTCCGGCTGTAAAGCAAAGGTAATGTTAATTATCATAATCACATGAGTGTGAAATATCAGCCTTGACTAACTTCTGTATTTTTTTAAATAATTAATACAAGACAGTATGAAGATGCTATTAAGATTAAATGAAATAACAAAATGAAAAATTAAAGGATAAAATTAAGGTCCTGACCTTTAACCTTGTCGCATTCCAGCACCTTGCCGAAGGTCTGGAAGAGTTCTTTTAGGTCCTGGGCAGTGCAGAGGGCAGTCAGGTTGCCCACAAACACCTTGGTGGAATTAACAGGGCGGCCACGAGACTCCTCCACTACCAGGTTGCGCCCTTTGAATTCACACCCATTCAACTGCTGGATGGCACGTTTTGCCCCCTCCAATCCTGCCAGATGGACGAAAGCGAACTGGCGGAGGACGCTGCAACTCACCACAGTGCCATAGGGTTCAAAGATCGCAGCAAGCTCCTCCTGGGACGTATCTACTGACAGGTTCCCGACAAATATTTTCACAGTGGTCCCTGCAGCCATCCTTCAGGTCCACCTGATGAAGCAAGGAGGGGAGGGGGAAGTTATAAATTGGAAGGACAGAGATAAGAATCTTAAATATAATGCAGCATATTAGGACTGCCATTAGTCAACAATGAAAAAATCTACAGTGAGATTAAATAAAATATTCAAAAATTTGTGGCCAATACCACTGGTAAAATAAAGTATAATTTCTCTACAAAAACCGAGCAATACAGCAGATGGTACAAAGACAAAGCAAACACAAATTAATAACAACAAGAGCAATGAGCATCAAAAATAAATAAGTATTCTAAATTTAAAAAAAAATTCACATACATAATCTTGGTTTATATGTGACAATGTTTTTAATGTGGTATTTATGTATCAGATAAAGCAAGTAACAACAAGGCTATAAAAAAATAAGATTGGTATTTTTCAAGTCGAAGTTATGTCCCTCATAAACATAGGACATAATCCATTTGCCATGTTGAAATGTGTTCCAATTTTAATCAATTTCTATAAATTAAAAAAAAAAAAAAAAAAAAAAAAAAAATTGTATACATACATATACAGAGCCTTAACCAGGAGTTTTATAATGGAAGCTCTGGGGAAACAATATTAGTTTTTCAAGGTAAAAGAGTTAGATAATTAATATGCATCTTGAGATTATACACACATTGTAAAATACCTTACACATCACATTTTTGAACCAAAAAAATTGAGAGTCAGTTATTTTGCTTTACTTCTTCTGCAACAAACTTGAACCCTCAGGGTTTTTGTGTCCTCTCAAAAGATAAAAACAACAACACACTAAACTGTTCTACAACACGCTTGGTAGTGTGTCTATTTACTCCTGTATTTATACCAGAACTCCTCAAACAAAGGCCACTGCTAACACACAAGCAAATAGGAAAAGTATCCACGCCTGAAGAAAAATGGTACAAGGTATATACAATAAAATTATTATTTCCACATCCCTTTTGTTGTCACAAACATGTGCTGGAAAATATAGGTTTATGCCTATAGCAAAGATCAGTAGGTTTTTAGGCTTTTGTTCTCCTGTTGAGCCCTGTGCTCCATGGCTTCCATTGAAAAATGCCAGGACACGTGCTGTATTTTTTTTTTTTTTTAATGTATAGAAAACAACTTTAGAACACAATTTCATGCGACAAATGCATATACTGTATACCAGATCTGTAAGGAAATAACTTCAACTTGAAAAATGCCAAACCTCCATTAGAAATAAATAGTGCAGATTCCTCCATAATGGAGTTGTGGCAAAAAGTCAAGCATAAGACTGTATCACAATAAGTTCAATAGCCTTTAAGTAAAAATTGTTTAATGCTACACACTCATGTATTTTGTAGTGGCGGCAGAGAAATATTTTTAATCTTATGATTCCTTCCCGATTGGAACAGGAAAATCTGACATAACAGATGGCAATAGTAAACAATGCAGTACAACAGCAAATGTGGTGAAAAGGTCTATTCGCATTGCATAATCCGGATGTCTGCTATCCAGTTATGTTCAAAAAGAGACTATTATCTAATATACTGACAGACATAGCTATGTCTTGAATCATCAACATGCACATAAATAGGAAAACTGAAGTTCCATGTGTTTTGCACATTTTGAACATAACCGCTGGATAATAGACAAGTGGATAATGCGGCATGAGTAATGTGAGATTTTGTTCTTTTCCTCAAAGATGGTTTTTCCATCATTTGCCGATGTACAACACTGGCCATTATTATATAATAAACATATTTATGTTCTATTCTTCATGAAAACAAGAGTTTAAACATGTTTCTCTTCACTACATACTACATGGGTAAGTAAAATAAAAAAAAAAAAAAAAAAAAAAAAAAAAAACAGAATTAAAAAAAAAAATCTATCATTGTCTGATGGTAAAGCGCTGAATCTTAAAAAATATGACTTGCAGAATTGCAGAGGGCAGTTTGCTGTTGAGGTGTGTGGGTCTGCCACAAAGAAAAGTACTTTAGGCATTTTGCTATAAATGTCCTTTCTTTATGATTACAGCTGTAGTCAACCATTATACAGTAGGTCTTTGCATGCTGCCAATTCAGTATGCTCTATATTTTACATTTACAGTTAAGTGAGGAACCAAGAAGACAGACTGTCTCCAGTCTTATTAAAAAGTGAAGACATTGTTGAGCTTTCTTAACAAAACATGTTATTTAGTCCTTTAATACCACTTGTGAACTAGGGGTGTGCTGTTGGCTACTATAAATTTTTGATTAAGAAAGAAAGGAAATATCAAATGTAAACCATTATACCCATGTTGTCCAGGAGACAGAAGTGGTTTAATGGGTTTTTATTTAAAAATTAAAATTAAAAAACAATTTCAAAATCAACTACAGCCTAGAGAATGTGCACACGTACACTGTATTTTCCAAATTAAACAATTATTTAAAGAAGAAATGCAAATTTAAACAAACACTTCAGCACACAAAAAAAAAAAAAAAAAAAAAAATCAGCCTATAAGTTGATGGTGCGCTTCAGGCAGTGACATACTACCCATCTAATATCCCCAACCCCGACCCTTTATTAAACCCTAGATCTAACACAGGAAAGGATGTAACACTGTTGCTAACATGTTTTATTTTGCCCTATAGTATTTTTAAAGGGGAGCAGTTTAATAAATGGGTGAAAAAAAATAAAGAGACTAGCTCTTTCAGTGTTACTCACAATTATCTACTTGTTTCCAGGAAGTTGCCGTCTTGAAACATGTCTTAACATAATGTCCTTTAAAATGATTTTTTACTCACTTTCAGGCTCAGATGAGCGAGACTTTGACTTTACCTTTTCTAAGGCACAAGGAGCCGGAGAGGTTTAGTTTTTCCAATATCTGTGTTAACTGGTGTGTATGTTTTCCTTTCTTCTAATGTGAAGTGGCTTTATCGTGCCTTACTTTATGTTCAGTTCACCCTAGGGATTGTCATTGGCTCACTACAATATAGAAATGTCCTGCTGAAATATACAATAGTTGCCACACCACTGTCCTCAAAAATAACATACTTGCATTAGAAGGGTAAAAACATACATCACTGCATGCAGTGCACTAATGAACATAGAACAAGTAACTGATTACCAACAGACTACTTTTAAATTGAAAATGTCCACTGCCAAAACTAAGCTCTAAATTGCAACCAAAATTCTAGTTTTTCATTCATCTTAAATTAAGCTGGCTGTATCTGTATAACAAAACAGAAACAGAAATGCCAAATTTAGCTATCATGCTTGCTGGCTACTACAGCTCTTCATTTTCTTTTTCAACTAAATACAGAAAAATGCTTAAATAGAATAAAGACTCGACAATAAAATTACTTATTATAACTACCTTTTACCAAAGACACACTTGACCGAGAGAGAGTAGCTGGCAAATAAATGCCTTTAGTCTGCTTTTGATACTACTAGCCTTCTGGCAAAAACAATGAAAAGAACCTAGTTACAGTTTCCAAACTGTTAATATTTAACTTGCTCAATATGTTTGAACATTTAGGACTAACACATACCATACATAAAACTTAGTATGAAGCCTTGAAGTTTTTTTTTTTTTTTACATTAATCAATTCAATGCAATATTAACTTCTTTAATATATACACCAACAAAAGCAGCCTCCTTGTCCACAAACAGCTTGCTGAATGCAAAAAGGCCAGGACAAATTACAGATTTTTTTTTTTTTAAATTACCCTTTAGAAAGCACTTGTTTTTTTGCTGTGCCAGTCCAATTTACATCACATTCATATTGCAATTTCTTATTTTTTTTTGTTGAACAATAAAAATGTAGCATTTTAATTACTTAGTAACTATTAAACACTCCAAAGGCTAGTTGTGTTTCTCACAAGTCAAATAAAAATTAAATAAGATGTGTACCCAAACATATAATTTAAGAGCCATAATATTGTATTTTTACGTTTGTTAACACAAAACAGCTTGTATAATAATAAGTAAGCATGTACTCCTTTGTAATATTCTTAACACTAGAATCTCTGAATCCTACAAAAATATTTGTAATGCCGGGCCACCTTAAATTCCCTCACACCCCTTCATCAGCGTCTTTGGTTTGCAAATGTGACAGTCAGCACTGGCAGCCTGCTCACTCATCCCCCACCAAGGCAGCTGAATTTGGAAACAAAATTCTTACAGCTGTATAGGGTAAATAATATATCATTATTTGGAATACATACATTTTATGTGTGTTCTGTGTCTACAAAGATCTGCGTAAATGTAGGATGACAGGAAATGTGAGGCAAGAAATGTTGAACAAATAACTAAAACAACCTTTTCATGTTATAGTAATAATTACAAAATGTTGACGTGAAGTGTATAATGTGTGAAGACTGGAGTCCAAATATCAAACACTTTCACAAAATATATTTTTGAATAAAAAATGCTCGTTGTATAACTCCAGAAAAAGAAAATTATTTAATTTAAATGATGCTGTTAATACGTAAAAAACAAACCCCAAAAATCAATCGACACAAAACAGACATGTTTGCTTGGCTGGTACAGAGGTAAGAACTGCTGCCTTGTAATTAAGAGGTCGCAGGACTGATCCCGGGTCCTCCCCGCATTTACCATTTTGAGCAGTGAGCTAGTATTATTATTACTATTATATAATAAAAACATACATTTAATTTGAGTCTAACACCCGGTGTAAATTTTTGCTAAAAAAAGTGTTTTTTTTTCCAGTTTTATTCTCAAAGTCACATTGAAATTGCTGAAAATAATGTATAGCTTTTCAAAGAAGATCAGGTGTTTTTACAAATATGATTCATTTTCAGTCAAAAGTGTGGTTAATGGATGCAACCTTAAAGTATACAAATGCACATTTACAGCAGTTTTGCACTTTCATTGCATGGTTTTGAAATGCTAACACAAACAAGCTTAAGTAAATACCATCAATCAATTTTGTTTGAAAATGAAAATCATGACCACAAAATAATCAGATATGTTGCTGAGACTTACCTGTCACCTGTAAGAATCAGGTTACATTTGAAAGAAGAAAATTAAAAGTTTACACCTGGAAGGTGGCTTTGGGCAACTGGCACCACATAATTTGTAAATGTGAAATAATGCCAACCAAGGACAAATTACTTACTCTGCAGGAACCTGTTACAATGGTTAATAAAAAAAAAAAAAAATGTAATTTGGCAATGTGATCCTTTGTTCCATGATGCCACAATCTGTGCAACTAATGAGGTGTTTCCTATCACCATGAAACTTATTTTTTAAATTTTTATTAAAATAAATTACAGAAAAATAAGAGAATAGAGGGACGAATTAAACATGTTCATTGGAATATATATATTTTTATTTCTCAGTTATCAGCTATTCTCTAAAAGTAGATAGTGAGGAAGTTGCACTATAAGTTGATCTGTTGCACAGATTTAAGAGAGAATACAGTTAATAACATGATCAGTCATTTATTATACTATACCACTATTCTAATAAACATGATTCTGTCAATAGCTTCAAAGTACCAGGACAATGGGATGCTGCGAAAAACAGGGATGGTTTGATTGCTTTACTTTTTATAATTATTTGGGTCAAATGCATTAATGAACCATCACAATTAATTAGTCATTTTGAACAGAGAAGGAAAAAACTACCCATTATGGACAATATAACATTGTTGCTTTTTTTACAGACTGCAAAAAAATAAAAAATAAAAAAAATAAAAATTAGGGATTAAACCTGCAAAGTTGGAAAAACTTTTCATGTTTAATCATGTACTACATATAAGATGTTTTTGGTTGAATTTCTTTTAGATATCAAACATAGATGTCATTACCCTGAGCCTGCTTGTTTAGAAACCAAACACCACTTTCAGATGTCTTGAAGTAAGAAATGAACTCCTTAAATCACTGAATGATGTATTATTATGAAGCATCTGGTGTGTGTCAAAGGAAATGTTGGAAAAAAAAAAAAAAACAAAATCACCTCAGCTGATGACAGAAACAAGCTACACACAGAATTTAACGTCAGTAAATCAATAATGGTATCACTTTTCTCAAATGATGTAAATATTTTAGAATGTCTGTGTAAGTTTTAACCCGTCTTTGTTTTATTTCTGTTATTGGATGAATTATTCATGAATGCTTTGAAATGACTTATCTGGCGACTCCCGACTCACAGTGTGAGAAAACCCTCAGACAATATACCATTCAACTCATCTTCATGTCAAGTTATGCAAGATGATAACCTTTTTGGGGTTCGCCCTTATTTTTGGCCCTCTAAACCCAAAAAAAGCTAAATGTAACGCCATTATTGAACCATACTTTGTGCAGGAAATTATACCTTTATGATAAAAGAGTAAATCAACACGTGCCCCCCTGCAAAAGTTATCAGAAGGACTTGAAGTTGTGCATGCCATCCCAAAAGGACACAGGGAGTCAATGCTACGCCATTTCATAAAACATCTAGAATCTTCCACAAAACTAAAAAATAGGCAATATGGAGTGTCGTTTTCTGCTATTTCAAGGTTACTGATCACCAAATTTGTATCGGATTCTTTATTGGAGGTCCTAGCTCCCTAACAGCCATCCCCATTAGGTTAAAAATGACATTTCAAACATGGGCTTGTGGGGTATCGTTTACATTGTTTCATGGTCAGTGATTACGAATGTTAGATTTTCAATTTTTTAACTTTTATAAGGCATCCAGCCCCCTAGTGACCTCTGTATTTCTTTTACAATCAAAAATATTTAGATCTTAATAATTTGAAATCAAGCACACGTTTTAAAATTTAGAATACCTGACGCAACTGTTATTTTGTACTTCTACCTCATGAAAGAAAGTTGGTTTTATGAACGGCTAATGCCATTTCAAACTCTTCGCATTTAAAACTCACAATTTTCATTTGGCAGTTGGCAAAATGTCAACACAATTGTCTAGCTGTAAATAAATACCAACATTTACATTTTTTAATTAGAAGGTCATCACTTTGAACATGTGTGCAATGAAATCCTTAAGAGTGTTAAGGGCGGACTAGACACGATTCAAAATGTTTTTATAGAAGACTAATAACTCAAAATATATCGAAGTGTTTCATAGTATACACTATTAATATCTACTAAAGACATGCGAACTACACATACTTATGTACCATACTGCTTAAAGGAAAACACGATCATATCTTCCTGGAAACGGGAACAAGCGCACGCGCATCTGAAAAGTATAACACCGAAAAGACCGCTGGGAACCGGAAAAGGCGGCCGCAGAAGCCACGGTACAAAAAGCACTACTTCGGTGCGTATGACCTTTACGTTTAACAATTCATTACTTCAGTAACGTTATTTAAGCCCGTTTCGATAAGAATAACGTGTATGATTTTATTAAAAGGGCAGAAAAAGACAATTTACAAACAAAGCAATAATGAAGATATTTTCCTATGTCTTACAATAAAACAATATCGCTATATTGGCGAATATCTAACCCACACATTTCGTATCTTACAGGATTCAAGTTTAACTTGTTCTTTTTAACAATAAAAATTTCTGCGGCGACAACCTAAAATATCGATCGTGTGCTCTTTCTACGGTCAGGGCGAATTTTGCTTTCCTGAAAATGACTCATTTACAAAGAGGCAATCGACTTTACACTTACAAGGCATAAAATATCTCCAAGTAAAACTTTAGAATTCGTATTATTGTTTATTAAAATAATCAGCTACAAATAGCAAGTTACATCGGGAGAAATGGGGTAAATATTAAACAAATAATCACAATAAGAACCACTATTCCAACTTACCTTGACGCTGGCGCCGTAACAGAAAATGGCCGCGCTTGCTTTAACTTCTTTCTACGACGCGATGCTGAGCCAATGGCAGCGCTGTGGCGTGTGGCGTTGACAAATTTTATCACATCCGGTTCTGTGAATTTGACGAATTGGAAGCGAGCTGATAAACGGAAGGAAGTGGTACTTAAACAGATCATGGTAAACAGGGGCAGTGAGCGACAAATGTGAAACCTTAGAAATAATGCGTTGACATTCATGGAACCGTATATCCTGTTGTGGACAATAGTGTATATCTGAAGTGTAATTTAACGTTTAAACTCATTTTTAATCCATGGTTTTCTTTTCCTACTACTGTACAAAGATTAGAGTTACATTGCAAGATCGGAGGCTTATCTCGTCTCCGCTAGCTCATATTCATTTTATTACAAAATTTCAGTTCCTCAGTTTTTTGTGCCACCCATCCAATTCACAGTCATAGGCAGCACTGAAAGCAGCATTCGGCGCATGAATAATGTCAACCACAGACTGAGCGAAACCAAACATGTTTGAAAAATAATAAATTGATGCATACGGCAGCAGAAACGTAAAAAACACAGGCGCACAGGTGAAAGAATACAATCAATTGAGAGACGTAAATTATTAATAAATATTGCGTAGAAATAAAAACAAGTACACGGCTTTAAGCCCTTCTTAGCACACCGTGGAGCAATGTGCCTTTGGCTAAAAGTGCTCCAAGAGAGTGCCTACTGAAGGGGATTTTTCCTGATGGCATCCAATGTTTCCACCATTCTCTTTAAACAACAGCTTCCAGTGTGTCCAGGGTTAGCCCTGCAATGGAGCAGGCTTTCCTCCTAAGTTTGTTCAGACACTTTGTGTCATTTGTAGAACACCACACCACTACCACAGAATGGTAAATCATTTCCAGCAGCACACATCAAAAGACCCGAGTTTCCTCAGGAAAATCAGTCTGTTTTGGCCCTTCTTGTACTGCGTCAGGGTGTTGTCAGACAAGTCAGGTTATTTTGATTAGGAAGTTTTTCTTTACACAGAGAACCATTGCCACACGGAATATATTACCAAGTAGTGTGGTAGACAGTAGGACTTTAGGGACTTTCAAAACTAGACTTTATATTATTTTAGAAGAGTTAAATAGATAGGACTGGTGGGCTGGTGTTGGTCCTAATGGCTTGTTCTCTTCTGGACTATTCTAAAGTCCAGTTTGCTGTTTATGCAAAACCCCAGGTACCTGTAGCTCTGTCCCACTTCTACATCCTCCTGTTGCATGGTGACGGCCTTAGAGTCTGTTTGGCATGCAGAAAGTCCACCACCAACTCTTTTTGTCTTGCTGATGTTGATTTTTAGGTGGTTCTCCCTGCACTACAAGAGATAGTCCTTCACAAGCCTCCTATACTCCAACTCATCTCCATTATAAAGTCAGGATATGATGATGGAGTAAAAAAAAAAAACTCTTTACAATTTGAAAATTTCTCCAATTATAACCATTATCCTATATACTTGAATCATCTTTTATGACAGAATCTCAGTACAAGAAAAAAAAAAAAAAAAAAAAA